>JAJOZX010001052.1:437500-887500 GCA_023014485.1 Bathynomus jamesi | reverse complement strand
AACAACTTCGGTTAGGGAGGCCGGTCGAAGACTCAACATATCCAAGACAACAGTTCATAGAATCTTGCGTTCGACACTGATGAAAAAGGCTTTGATACGGGATGTTACAACAAAGATGCGTTCTTGTGTATTCATTATTAATAGGGTTCTGAAAGAGAATGAAAATAAAACTATGAAAAACTATGAAAAAATTATGAAAATAAAATTATGAAAAAAATTTAGAAATTTATACATTTTTAACACATATTAAACATGATAAACATAAATAAAAGTGTGTTTTTAAAAATTTGTCCGATTTCATTGAAATAGATAGTTAATTCTGGGACACCCTGTATACAATACCAGAATTTGTTACTCATATACCGTAGCTAGAGTGATGTTGAATTGTTTTATTACTCAGTAAAATAATAAAATAATGGAGCTATTGAAGAATAGGACCCCAGCCCCAGCCTTCTTTAGTTAGCTTTATAAGGCTAACTAACGAAAATATCATGACCTAACCTAACCAATCGTCAAGGGCGTACAGTTAACCTAACGATTGGTTAGGTCGTGATATTTTCGTTAGTTAGCCTTATAAGCCTAACTAAAGAAGGCTGGGGGTCCCTATTCTTCAATAGCTCCAAAATAATTTTATTTTAGTTTTATAAATTGAATACCAATACTTAAAGTAACTGGTTTTCCTTATGTTGAACGTATTTTCTTTATCCAATAATGTAAACAACAAAAGAAAATTTCATTAAAATTTCAAGTCCCTGGTGGCCATTTTGAATAAAAAGTGTGTATATACAATTTGGGTTTATAAAATTATTAAAATAGTTAAAACAAAGTCAACAAAATAAGATGGTTTAATATATAAATTATAAAGTACAATTTAATATAGAATTATTATTAATATAGCATAGGAGATTACAATAGTTTATAATATTTAGAGATTAGCTAGTTAGAGAAAATGTAAATTTATGGGCAACTTAACTTATTAAGCTTTGCCTTTTTCGTAAATGTAAAATATTTTTATATATTTATACTTTGAAATGAGTATAAATTATCATAAATAGTTTTTTGTCTGTTCAATTTTCTATAAATATAGATTTTGTTTTATGATGAAAATTTTAAAATGTCAAAGAATCGGTGAGAGAGATGGCTAAATTTGACCGATGACGATGCAAAAAAAAAGAGGCCGATTCTGCCGGTGCAGATGTTGATTAATCGGTACACCACTAATGAAAAGGTATTGTCTTTTCTCATTGTGCAGCGTCGGAACTTACGAAACACTATTAATAGCCACATTTTGACCTCAAACGATCAAAAGAGCTCCTCTTTACATCTGTGACTGACGAGCAACATTTCCGACACGCAGATACAGAATTATACAGATAAGATTAGTTATAGTCACAATAAATAATTAAATACTTCAATTCATTAATAAAAATTGTAAAATAAATCTGTAACATCATCAGAGATTATTTTTTATAGTACAATATTTCATTTTGGATTAATTAATGAATTTATTAATAACACTGCCCAACAAAAAAAATTTTTTTGCTGCTGATTTAATTCTAAGACCAGTTTCTGGATAATATTGATGTGTTGATTTCAAAAATCACCTTAGATTTTGTCCATCACATCAGGTTTTCGTGCAATGCAATATGCCTATTTTGGGTGATCCATAGTAGTATAGCCGCTAAAGGGGAGAGTGCAGGAATGTTGCAATTTATTACGTAATGTTGTAATGTTGCAAAGGGGGTGGGGGATGCTGCAGGTGCAATAAGGGGGGTCATGAAACTTGGAGGCGGCGTTATCCCCCAAGAGAAAGGAGAGAAAGGAGGAGAGGTGTTCACCTGGCAGGAGCCAAGTGCATATTAAGACTTCAGCCGAGTAGGCGTTGTTTTATAGGCTCCTAATCAGCCAGTTGGCTTAGAAGGCGTAAATGGCTTGAGTTGCCAGATAGCGCCATGTATTCAGGCTGAGTTGCCAGTTTGTGCTATATATTTAATTAATTAATTCTAATCGAAGACTGAGTTGCCAGATACCATTGTATACATTATTATAGATTCCTAATCAGCCAGTTGGCTTAGAAGGCGTAAATGGCTAGAGTTGCCAGATACACTTTTTAGCATTATTATTGCCAGATACCATTGTATACATTATTATAGACTCCTAATCAGCCAGTTGGCTTAGAAGGCGTAAATGGCTTGAGTTGCCAGTTTGTGCTATATATTTAATTAATTAATTCTAATCGAAGACGGAGTTGCCTGATACCACTTCTTAGCATTATTATGGTGACTTGTCTCACTAAACAATTAAAAGATTTCGTTCCATTAGCATATTCTCAAATCTACACACACACACACACACGAGGAAAGGGATACCGACAATCTGCGTCAACTCAAAACACACGTGTTTGCACTGATGGAGAGTTGCCAGATTGTACCATTTATTTTCTTAAAAGTTGGTTTAGAATTCCGCTAGTAGGTTTAGAAGGCGTAACATGTTATAATTATCCAAAAGAATTAAGTAAAACAACATTGCATCATTCTGTTTATTATAAATATATAGAAAATAAATATACATTTCAATAATAAATGAGGAATATGCATATAATCCGTCAATATAACAGTACAGGAGAAATATATACACAAACACACACACACAATTATGGAGATATATAGAAAATAAATATACATTTCAATAAAAATAGAAATGAGGAATATGCATATAAAAAAATATATACACACACAATTCTGGAGATATATAGAAATAAATATACATTTCAATAATAATAGAAATATGCATATAATCCTTCAATATAACAGTACAGGAGAAATATCACGCAAATATATAAATACATTTCACTTTTTTTTTTCAAAATACTAAACTCGCACTTAATCGAGTTTACAATTACATCATTATTGCTCTGCATTACGCAGTATATGCGGTTTAATAATATTTCACCGCTTAAAGTATAGGGAAACCTGTATTCGATATGAAAGGCTTTCATATCGTTCAGTACTATTTTTGTTCCCACTTTACAACTGGTTGGTAAGTCATCTTTAAATACGTCTAGAATACAATCAAAAGCACGCATAAAGAGTTCATCGTTAGCTACATTATTAAACACAAGTTTATAAACACGCTTTTCCAATCGAGGGTTTATTTCTACGACTCGAGCTTTTCAATCGTGAACTCATCTTCACTCAACATAGCGGCAATTGAAATAATCTTCTAAATCGTTACGACAACTGCGCGTTATATAAAGAAATAGTTCCTCAGGGTGAACGGTGTAGGTGAGCTCAGCCTTGTACCGATCAATTGCTTTGTACCAAAGTTCATGGTATTTCAAAGAGTCTAAACTTTTTAAATAAACGTCCAGCTCTAGACCATTCTCACCTTGTTCAGCCCTACACTCGGTAAACCCATCGAGCAGAGCGGTGTATGCGTATTCAAGTACTGTATCAAAATAAAGCATATCCGTAACACGCGCGTCTAATATAGTTTCAGCTTGCGGAATCCGACGATTTCAAACATTCTGTCGAGGATGAAACGGTGTCGCGTCGGAACAAGAGCGTTATTATCAGAAGCATTCTTCCACATCAGCCGTATATCAATGCACGGCCGATCGTTATTTATACACAACGTACATACAACGGCGTATAAGGGTGCGTCACTAATCTGCTCTCTTCTTGTACCTACGTTAGCAGGTATTTTATAACGATCTTCACTCCACTTCTTAACTATCACGAAGATTCTATTCATCTCCTCGACACTTAAATAAACCCGTTTGTTTGTTTGTCTACATTCCGTTTCCAGTACATAGCTAACGGTACCGGATTTACGCCTGAACACGCGCAACGATTTCGTCACGGACACATCATACGAGGCGTTGAGAATGCTGCTCAAAGGAAGTTCCATCGTATTCGAGGAGCGCACGTCCACTCGGTTCAAGCTCTGAGATAACTATGAGCCGTGTGAGGCACGCAGGTAGGCAGGAACGGTTCGACGGGCGGCTGACTCGATGATACGTGAATGGGGTTGTTCGAACTCGTATGATCCGCGAGTCGCACCATAATCGAATTGTTGTATATATGGGTAGGTGTTTTCCGGTACAAGAATTAATTTCGGTTTTATCACTACCAGACTACGCACCAGACAGTTTACCTCAGGATAATTTTCACGAACTAGGCACATTTTATGTTTTACTAAACATCTTCACACTCCGGCGCACTATTTGAGAGGAACATATGCTCATATTTTTCCTTTCTGCCCATCAAACGATACTCGTCTCTAAAGTCTGTTAAAAACTCACGCAGGGCACTAGCCACAACCTCACTACGAACCTCATCATGATATACATTTATATAGTGATAAAAATACTTAAGATTGTCCATGATCACGAGATTCACATTTTCAGTCGTAGGGTATGAGTAGTCGACATGGTGTAACATGACGTAATACCGCTTGTCACACCACACATCCGCAAGACTCATTATCCATACCTGCTGCTTCTCTTCTGCACGCGTTGTTTCTTTTACTTCACGGTATATGTGAGACTTTATAAAGTTTAGCTCTACAGCATACTTCAGCACATCGTCTGTGCAACGAAAGCCTTCAACGGTCTCACCAGAACATCCGTAGAGTATTTGTACATCTTGCAACTTCGCAATCCAATGTGGTTTTAAAAGAGGCATAGGAGGGGGGAATAGGAAGTTTTTCGGTATCCACCACATCCTGGCACTTTGCTGAATACCATTTCATAAACGTTGTACCAGCAATATTAAAGGTAGCCATTTCAATACACGTCTGATCTCCTTTTTTACTTCTACGCTGGCGAATACACGTCTGATCTCAAGGGCTTACTGCAGTCGCCTGACCACGCAGGGAATCCCAGATAGTAGCATGACTCACGTTGCTGATCTTACAGTGGGCGGAGCTTAGAACTTTCACCTGTGCACACACACACACACACACACACACACACACACACAAATGGAGAAAGTAAAACGCTAATTGAAACATGATTTATTTAATAAACGAGATATTCAAGTTATATATTTACAAATACGATTTCATAAACGAGATATACAAGTTATATATATATTTACAAATACGTGTAATAAATCAATAGATACATCAAAGATTATATACAAGACAAATACGTGTCAGTTAACAATAGAAGCATCAAAAGTTATGGTATCCAAAGGGTACGGTATCATAGATACCAGGTAACTGGTAACGTTTCCTATAGGTGTTACGGCACACCTTCGTACCCCTAAGTTCCTTCACGCCCCCCGCTTCTGCGCCCGAAAATTGTGGGTGCCTACAATTAGTTGGGGAGGTCGTTCGCCCTCATCATCGTCCAAACACACTAGATCCTTCAACGATTCAAAGTTAACAACCCGCCGATTCGCATGGTTGAGCGTAATACCCTTTGCCTTTACGATATATTTCATATCCTCCCCCACCCTGACCCGTACCCCATAAGTTTTCGGTCCTGTTGAGACAAAAGAGTCGGCGTATGCGTTGTCCCCATACTCATCCTTGATCTCATCAGTGAGTTCGCCGAGGAACTCCCCAATAGCGGGCATGTATTCACTAGGGCGGAGTGAAAAACTCATTTTTCGAATTTTCAAATTGGCTAGTGTGGAAAATGTGTGGAGTAGTGAGGAAATAAGCTGGTATAAATTTAAAATCATAACATTAATATCTTCAGGTGCACAATGACCTTCAGTATTGAACAAAATTGAAAAAAGCAGATTTTAACCAATAATTACAGAAGAGTCCACGATGCACAATAGACAAGAATTTATTCACACTTGTATAAAAATAGCTCAGTCAACCTTTAAAAAAAGTTTCTATTCTCTAAAAACAGTTTTCTATAGTCAGCTCACTCAGCTGTCACGTGAGTACCTCGGTTCAGTGTAGCTGTCGCTCTCGTAGCAGGTGGGTGTTCTGTTGTTGGCGTTACTCAGATAGTCTAAACTATATTTCTTATATATTTTGCATTTCTGTATTGTGTTGCCCTAAGTTTGCCATGTACTATTAACTGAAATTAACGTATAATTGATATTAGCTCTTTCTTTTTCAGATTTGTATACTTTCAAAATGTCTCGAGTTTGTGCAAAATCAACCAGGGCCTCAACTGAGTGCCCCATGTTTGGTATGGGGGAAGATTTGTGGCACAGGAATCTTCCTACATACGAAGGAGTTTTTAAATATTACTTGTTTGTAAGAAACGATTTGAAACAGAATACTAATAAAGATCCTTCAATATCTCAAATATTAGAACAAGTTGTTGATAAATTGAAAACAATTTGGGAAAGTGCTTCCGTCCCAATTCTGTCAGACAGGCGAATTGAAACAATGTTCAGAAGCTACCACGAAAAGTATCGTGTCATTATGAAGCCATACCAAAGCAGAAAAAATTCTGAAGCTTACAAAGCAAAGATTGATATGTTCAAAAAAGAAGCACACACGAAACTTTTTGACATTGCAGCGTGCAAGTGCAAAGTACTAACACAATGTTCTTGTCCCAAAGAAAAAACGGTTCCAAAGGAAGAAGTGACGTTCCTCTTAGATCAAAGGAGTGAAAGAAAACTGTTTATTGATAGAGTAGATATTACACTCTCAAAGAAAAAAGCATCTACGTTGCTAAGAAAGCAAAAGAAGCTGTGAGGCTCACCAAAGAATCTTCACAGGAGAAATTGCAGGATACAAATGTTGAATTATCATCATCGACATCAAATAGTGAAAGTGAATCTGGCGAAATATCAGACGATACATTTCCAGAGCCAGTTAGCTCGAAGAGAAAGCTCGAACAACCTGAAGAACAATTATTCAAGAAAAGGAAAACTACAAATCTACCTTCAGTGGCTACTGCTTGTGACAGGACTGCAGTTTCAGATCGAGCTGCAGCATTCATTGTTAGTGCAGTATTGCAAGATATTGGAGAAGTTTCTATTGACAATACATCTGAAGTAGTGGATAGGAGTAAAATCAGAAGAGAAAGACAAAAGAAGAGATCAGAAATTATAAAAGATCAAAATCAGGTCCCAATCAGAGGAATCTATTTTGATGGTCGAAAAGATTCTACACTCTTCCAAGAAAAAAAAGAGTCCAAAGTATATCAGAAAAGGTAACAGAAGAACATATCACTTTAGTGAGAGAACCTGGTTCAGATTATTTGGGCCATTATTCTGTGAATTCTGGATCAGCTGAAGAAATATGTAAAGGAATGTTTGAGTATATTGGGAATAATGACATGAACCTGGAAAACCTTGTTGCCATTGGATGCGATGGTGCAGCAGTCAACACTGGAGAAAAGGGAGGCGTTATAAGGCTTATAGAATTGAAGCTGAAGAAACCAGTTCAACATTTAGTGTGCCAGCTCCATGCCAATGAATTGCCATTACGCCATTTAGTTGCAAAGCTGGATGGAAAAACATCTGGCTCCCGCGGATTCACCGGTCCTATTGGCAGGGAATTAGAGAACTGTGAGAGTCTTCCTATTGTCGAGTTTGAAAGGATTGATGCTGAGGAACCAACTGTAGACTGTGAAGATCTTAGCACCGACCAAAAATATCTAATTGATATTCATCAGGCCATAACAAAGGGATATTGCTCTCCAGATCTTGCTCATCGTAGTCCAGGCAAAATGGCACATTCACGATGGCTGACTACAGCAAATCGTTTGCTTCGTCTATACGTTTCAACTGTAAGTCCAGCTGAGAACCTCATGAACATTGCTTCTTTTATAATGAAGGTCTACATCCCAATGTGGTTTTCTATTAAGCAAAGTACGTCTTTTGTCAATGGCTCCAAACATGTTTTCAAAACTATTGAACTAACAAGAACACTGAATGACGAAGTAAAGGATATTGTAAACCCTGTCATACAAAGAAATGCATTTTTTGCAAATCCAGAAAATATTCTAGCATCAATGATTCATGATGACCGCAGCGCCATAAGAGAATTAGCGTGGAGGCGAATAAAGAAAGCAAGGCAAACAAACAAGGAAAAAGTTGTGAGGCGTTTCACAGTACCTGTTATTCAATTTGAAGCTACTGATTATACTGATTTAATTAATTGGCAAAAATGCATTGTCACTGAACCACCTGTGACAAGACACCTGACAGAAAATGAGATTGAAGAATTCATAGAAAACAAGAGTACCCCTCCATTCGAGAAATTCCCTTGTCATACACAAGTAGTAGAAAGAATGGTAAAATTAGTGACTGAAGCATCATCAAAAGTATTTGGATTGAACGCGCGAGATGGCTTCATAAGATCAACACTTCAGTCACGTAAAAAAATGCCATCATTCGAAAGTAAAGCTGAATATAAAGTTTAAATAAAACGTTAATAGAAAAAAACATGCACAAGGATGGGTGGTTGGGAGGGCATGGGTGGAGCTCGACACGCAGCCACCTCCTCGTGGTGAGTTCTGGATTATTTAGATCATTAATCAAAAGAACATTGATCTAAATAAACTAAGAGCTGCGTAATTCAGTAACTATTTTGGTAATTGGAACACTTAATATATAATAATAACAAGTAAGTTTCAGTTATTGTACTAATGCAGAATATAAGAAAATCATTATATTTCACTTTTATCGACGGCTTTGTGGCACCTGAAGATATAATTTCGCAGGACTAATATTTATGCACAGTCATTATCTATAGCACCCACATATTTTCCGCACTAGCCATATTTGAATTTCGAAAAAAAGTTTAAAAACATCATTTTCGATCCGCCCTAGTATTCACCCTCCCTCTCTGTGAATATCACGCTATCTGTATCGGCATACAATACTCTCCGCCCAAGAGAATGCAATAGACCCGAAAGTTTTATACGGGCGTAGGCTGTTGTGAAGCTGGCCACAGGTATGTTTGTAACCCTTGAGGTATCTGTGGCCAATTCAGTGTTGTTGTACTTTATTATGTAAGTGTTACATACATTCACGATATCCATGACCTCTTTATCAGGTGCATTGGCATAATCCCAGACGTCACTATAACTTTGTGGCAAATGAATGTTCCCTTTGCCGGTATTCTGCGCAAATTTTCCCCATAGACTGTTTAGACACAACTTTGCACTAAAGCGCTTGCCAGGATTCTTTGCAATTTGGGCACGATCAAGTTGTATACCTTCGCGGTCGCGGTAACGTTGAATATAGGCAGACTTTTCATCTTCGGTATCAACTCCTCGCGGATACCCTGATGCCTCAACCTTATCCTTCAAAAAGGCGTTTATATATGGTGTGAAAAGGTTGGGTAGCTTCTGAAACCTCCACACCTCATGTATCTTCAGTATTCTATAACCATGGCGTACGGCTAGGGCCAGCTCAGGACTTGTATATACGCCTCTGATCTTACGCTGGTGGGGTATATGGTTACAATCGCCGTTATCCTCTTCCGCGCACTTCACGCACAGGGGAAACATGAGCTTGTCGTCGATAACGACAGGTAAGATTGGCATCCATAAATTGCGTGGGGGGGGAGTACGTCTACGAAAGAGAGCCCAAAGTAACGATCATTCAAATTTCTTGAAAATTCATTGATGGAGGGCAGGTTAGGTCCCACCAGTTTCTCAGGACCGCCCACGGGGTACGGATTGTTCTTCATCACGTATGGGTATAAAGAACAGAAATCGTAGTAATGGAGCTTCACGCCCTCTGTAGGTGGAAAGTATAGTCTGAATGGATTTGTACGTCCTCCAAACAAGCTATCACCACATTTGAGAGGATCCAGCACCATTGAACGCTTGATCGTGTTTATTTCCTCACGATACACCTCGTTTGTCTCCATCCGTGCATCATATTCATGCTCCCACAAGACTTTGTGAGTGAACTGTGATCCTATAAGTTGATCGCGGGTGCGGGTCCATGCAAGACAGTCGGCAGGAGATCTACCGTGGATATCTCCGGCGATTCCGTACTCAGGACGGGGGCATACATGCCACCAGCATCCGTTAAAGGAGTACACAGTCTTCACACCAGTGACACGGTTTTCACTTAACCCATCAACCCAAAAAACACGTCCATTAATCTTAATGGGTACTTCACCCGTGTTGCGGGCGTGCTTTATGTATACACCTGTCTGTTGCGGTAGGTGTATGAGCCAGTAAATAGCCTTGTGTCCGTAACTTCGGGGGTTGTTTCGGTGAATAATGGCTAAGGTGGCTTTCGGCATGAAGTTATTCTTGAACACCGTAAAACATAATGATGCGATGGTGGTTGCGACTTGCAGCGGATCGCATTTGAAACGGGCTATGTACATCCTTCTAAAGGCCTGGAAACATACTCTAAGCACGCGCACATCATTCACGCAATAACGCTCACATTCATCAGCTATATTATAAGGGTTACTTTCATTAAAACTGTTGTAGTATCGATCAAAGTCTTCACGTTCATCCATACAGTCTTAGTTAAAATAATGTTTGGGTGGTGGTGGGCCTACGTAGTTTAAAGTCTCGCTGGTGAGGAAAGTGTAAGGGAAGTATCCTTTGGAAACTTCAGCTGCTACTCCCATCACCTTGGGTAGCTTTGCTAATTTACAATGTGTGAATAATAAAGTATCTTTAAATTGTACATTGCCTCTTATCTGCATCTGTATTAATTTGTTGCCTCTTTTCAATGGATCACCTGTAAATATCTCAGAGGATTCGTGTTCAAGCAACTCCTTATAAAGGAACTGCGTGTCAAACTTTGCCCCGTTATGGGCGAGAATATACACAGTCATTTTTTTGAACTTGTCGGCTAACTTGACAATATAGGACACAAATAGTTTCACAGAACTATCGCGGACATTCATTTTAAAAACGTTTGTCCGTTTACCGCATTTGGGGCACTCGTCACATTCGATCCCCATACACTCATCACAGATGGTCTGGCTCACAAGTAAATGTGGAATTACCTCTTTGGTTACAGCGTTCGTATATGTTTCTATATCGTAGTATACAGTTATACAAGGGTTATTTTTAGGCTTAGCATCTTTCATATAACATACATGCTTTACTCCATCCGCCTTATATTCCTCCTGGCATGTAGGACAGTGAATTTCGTCACACTTGTGCTTAAATTTCCCCCAATTATCCATTGTGTGAAACATACCACATTCACAGATTCTCATTTTCCTGCACGTGCCAATTGATTTATGGAAATCAAAGCAGTTATTATTGAAGAATGTGCGTCTACACACATCACAGTCTTTCTTCTCAGCTTCAACTACACGGCTTTCACATTTGGTGCTTTTACACTGCTCACATACCATGTGACATTTTTTACAATGTTTCACTATATCATCCGCAAACTCGAGGCACCCCTTACACAAATCATGATGTCTCTCATATTTTCGACTTTTGTCATAACTCGCGTAAAGCCACCTTATATTACGGATGGGGAGATACGTTGTCCCTGACAATCTTAAAATAAGTAGGGGTCTTGTACGATCTCTCACACAGCTTTTAAAAACATACACAGTCCTACGACGATCATCCAACCCAAATACAACTATACGGACATTCATTTCCTGTTCTACCATTCTCAGCTCTTCAGGACCCATATTACAGTCAAATTCAAGTTCACAGTCTACAGCTAGTTTACGGGCACGTTCCACGACCGTAGGCAGCCAAATTTTTTGAGTCCGTGTATTTTGTATAGTAAACATACGTGCTAAGAGTACTGCTATAAAGCCGCAACCACGATCGACGTTTATATGCTTTCGGTAAATAGTCAGAGAATTGAAGTTAAGAGTATACGGTATGGCACTATGACCCGCAACACGGAATACACGATCAATATTTACCGTGAAGTTGTCCATATTAAAGGCTATACTACTTTGGCCGGCCTGAATTATACGTCCTAATATATATTCTACATCTTCAGCCGCCAAACGTCTAAATGGCACTACAACCCAATAATCATCTACATCACCGTCATCTGACACGAATCCAAAGGACAGACTCGTCCTGACTTCACGCTCGTCGCGGTTCTGAAGAGCAAACTCTACAATACGCTGTACAACCCGGCGTAGCCCGCGCTCAATGCCATTGTTATACATGGCTCTATGGTCGACCCTGACTCTATACCGATTTCTAGTCAAGGCTGGGGTGGGGGCTGCGGAGCGCACCAACTCAAACGTTATATCATCCTCAACAGAACGGGGGGCGACTGTGGCGGATGAATAAGGGGATATATTAGCGGGAGGTGCTGCTGGGGGGATTGTTGCGTAGGAGGTTGAGGGTTGGGGATCTATTATTGTAGACTCAACAGAACGGGGGGCAACTGTGGCGGATGAATAAGGGGATATATTAGCGGGAGGTGCTGCTGGGGGGATTGCTGCGTAAGAGGTTGAGGGTTGGGGATCTATTACTAGTGCAACAGGCGCGTATTTCGGTCGCTTTATACCTGACGTGGGGTTCTCTTCATCATACCTCCGCTTTGGATATGCTACCGGTATCGCTGGTGAGGGTTCGTTGGCAGGGGAGGAGATCACAACTACACTGTCGTCGAGGTCATCCGTAATGTCAATGATGGGGTGCTGTACCTCATCGTCATTCACGGTTCTGTGGGAGAAGAAAACAAAATATAAGGAACAGCACTCAAAATTTGTAATATTTTGTAAATGACCCACTTAGGAGTGTGACGTGTTAGAAATGGACTCTGTAGAAAAATTCAGATTCACGAGCCCATCCACATGTATTATATCTGGACCTACAGGATGTGGTAAAACTGTGTTTATGCTTAAAATCATTAAAGAAAAGGGAGAGATGTTCTCGAAATTTGTGCATAAAGTTATATGGTGCTATTCGACGTATCAATCAGTGTTCAACGAGTACCAAGATGATATTTTGTTCCACAAAGGCGTATATGACGTTAATTCATTAAAGGGAAATGAACATACAGTCATTGTAATTGACGATCTCATGTTGGAGATAGATAAAACGTTTGCCGAGACATTTACAGTATTCTCCCACCATCTTAACATAAGCGTGTTCTTCATCAATCAGAATCTATTTTTCAAAAATAGATACATGCGCGATGTGTCGTTAAATACACAATATCTAGTCTTATTCGCACAACGTAGAGATGTATCACAAATTGGGGTATTAGCCAATCAAATGTTCCCGAATCAGCGTAAGAAGTTTTTGGAAGTTTATAAAGAAGCTACAAGCACGCGTTACGGATATTTGCTTTGCGACCTTCATCCGCGAAACACGTTTAGAGTGCTTCTACGAACGAATATATTTCCAAACGAGCCTGAAACGGTGTATATTCCAGAATGACAAAGAGCCTAAAGAAATACCGTGAATTAATAAAAATCTATCATCGACTGCCCCGGGCAATGCAGCAGATGTTTATTAAAAATATCGACGCCGACTTTTTAAAATGCATCTGTGAAATCTGTCTTAACGTTATAAATTGCAATGTATCAATCAAAACCCCTCAGAAGGCTCGCCTACGCCGTTACAAGAACATAATACGTGCACTCGCTCGTAAAAGTCAAACTGTAGCGAAGAAAAAACGAATTATTGTACAAACAGGAGGGTCATTTCTACCCCATCTTATTTTCAGTTTTGGGTCCTTTACTGACTAGATTAATATAATGAAGAAAGTGGTAGTGATTCCCCACGAGGTGTACGCTTCACTGCAAAGGAATCCAGACACGGATCTAGATCCCCGCAGACTTAAAATAATGGAAAGCGAATTGCTAGCCCTATTAAACAGTGAAAAAACACCTGATGAGAAAAGAATCTTATACCAAGAAGCTCTGCAGAAATTTCTTCACGAGTACGAAAATTATAAGAACCCTACAGAGATTCCTGTGGTTATTAGGCACAGTACGGGGGACGATGGACATGGCGACATAGGATCTGTGCCCGACGATACAGCTGACCAACCAAAAATTAAGGGATTAGCCGCACAACATATCGAGCATATATTAAAAAGCACCCTCCCACATACATTGAGGAGTAAAGGCTTAAGTCTTTATAATCTACTGAATGAGGATCCAGCCATACAATGGACCGATACAGGCGAGATCATTGTGGAAGGATCAAAGGTACAGGGATCGAATATCGTCGACATTGTCCATGATCTGGTGAGAAAGTGGGATAGGCCATCACCATCAGGATGGAAGCATATTAAAGCAAGACTACAACAAATAAATGTCCCTAAAACGTTGATAGGAAATCTGAACAGGTTAAAAGACTTGGAACATGCAACGCATGTGACACAATTGAAGACGCCGTCACCCCCGGCGGTAACACCTTTGAAGAGGAGAAAGAAGAGGTTAAACCAACCCTACCCACGTGCCTCTAAAATACGCAAATGGCTAACGTATTAACTAAACGCTATTATGACATTTCTAACCCATCCTCTTACGGCGGCGTAGATAGACTGTACAGAAGTGTTTACGGAGTAGGGAAAAAAGATGTTGAAAGATTTTTGAGGGAGCAGGACGCTTATACGCTTCATAAGCCTGTGAGAAAAAGGTTTAAAACAGCCAAGACAACGGCTTCCTCCGATGATTCTATTTGGCAAGCATATTTAACAGACATGCAAAGATATTCTGTGTATAACGATGGTTACCACTACATTCTATTCATAATAGACGTATTCTCTAGATATCTGTGGCTAGTTCCTCTGAAAAATAAATCACCTGAAACAGTTGCTAAAGCCACCAAAACGCTAATGTTAAAAGAAAACAGGGTTCCTGGCTATTTTTGTACGGATATGGGGAAGGAATTTATAGGCCGTGCTTTTCAGAACATGTTGACAGCGTTTAATATCAGCTATTACACAACCAATTCTATACATAAGGCTTCTTTAGCTGAAAGAGTTCAGCGCACCATAAAGGAACGCATGCACCGTTATTTTACACATAAAAACACTACAGATTTCTAGACATTCTGGAATCATTGGCATCATCCTACAACTGCTCCCATCGCACGATTGGGACAACACCTAACGAAGTTTTAGAAAGAGGTACGCTCTCGAGAAGAGATGGATCACCACCACCACCACACTGGGCGCGCTTCAAAATCAATGATTATGTAAGGCTGTCGCGTTCGGGGAATAAATTCGCAAAGGGTTTTGAGCAAGGATGGACACGCGAGATTTTTAAAGTTAGGGCTATGAGACCTAAAGGTGAGATAATGATGTATTACATTGAAGATTTGAATGGGGAAGAAATCTCAGGAGGCTTTTACCGCGAGGAATTGCAGAAAGTTGCGTTTAATTTAGGAAAAAATGTGTTTAAAATTGAGAAAATTTTAGGAAGCAAAGGTTCAGGAAAGAGAAAAATGTACCTGGTGAAATGGCTAGGGTACCCAGAAAGCTTCAACACCTATAAAAGCTGATGCAATAATGAAGCTTAAATAGTATGCAACATGGCTCCTAACCATTTCTACGTCACACTCCCGTCCTCCTCGTCCCTGTCTGTACACCCTAACAACACACTAGCCAACTTTGTAACAGAACTCCACGGGCACATTGAATTGGGTCGTGATTCGTATGAGGTGGGGATATGCGAAATTCAGCTGGACACCATCTTTTTAAATATTGAACATAAAGAAACCGTTTTTACGATTCTTAGAGACATTGACGAGTGTGAAAAAGCTGGGGTAGCTATGGATGAAACTATACGTATCGCTCGGACTGGTTGCACGGTATTACAGTACAGAAGTAAGACTAGGACCGGGTCAATATGGTTCGGTCGAGGATGTTGTGAGAGGCTTAAACGTAAATTTAAGAAACTCAAACCTTACGAATGATTTAGTATACGAAATCGTAAACAAAGGAAACCCTGCACATACACTAATCCTAAAATCAAAGACTAACAGACGTATTAAAGACCATAGAAAGTTCAAAATTCTAACCAATGGCCGATATAGCGCAGCCTTCCAAAGAGACACATTTCACGAGACACAGCATGAATTGTCCAGACTAATGTATCAATTGGCTCCTAACCATTTCTACGTCACACTCCCGTCCTCCTCGTCCCTGTCTGTACACCCTAACAACACACTAGCCAACTTTGTAACAGAACTCCACGGGCACATTGAATTGGGTCGTGATTCGTATGAGGTGGGGATATGCGAAATTCAGCTGGACACCATCTTTTTAAATATTGAACATAAAGAAACCGTTTTTACGATTCTTAGAGACATTGACGAGTGTGAAAAGGCTGGGGTAGCTATGGATGAAACTATACGTATCGCTCGGACTATGGTTGCACGGTATTACAGTACAGAAGTAAGACTAGGACCGGGTCAATATGGTTCGGTCGAGGATGTTGTGAGAGGCTTAAACGTAAATTTAAGAAACTCAAACCTTACGAATGATTTAGTATACGAAATCGTAAACAAAGGAAACCCTGCACATACACTAATCCTAAAATCAAAGACTAACAGACGTATTAAAGACCATAGAAAGTTCAAAATTCTAACCAATGGCCGATATAGCGCAGCCTTCCAAAGAGACACATTTCACGAGACACAGCATGACTTGTCCAGATTAATGTATCAATTGAAGATGGAGAAATTGGCTGAAAGGTCCCCAGACATGTGCTATATTTACAGTAATATAGTGGAGCACCAGTTTGTTGGGGATACCCAGGCACGCCTGCTGCGCATTGCTCACATCCCCAACCATAGAGGAAGGAGTTTGAGTATTACATATGACAGACCCCATTATGTGAATGTCGCAACTAATTTAATAACCAATATCTCAATATATATAAGAACGATTGAGGGTGAAAACTTCCCATTCGGTAACGGGAGCTTAACAGTGAAGCTACACTTTCGACGCACTGAGTTATAATGGATAGAAAGCCTTTCACCGTCTATCGAGGGGTGAGATACCAGCGCGGTAGTGGACTTGGATCCATTTTTTCATCCATACTACGTACGGCTGTTCCTTTGCTGAAGAGGGGTGCCAGATACCTCGGAAGGAAAGCGCTACAATCAGGTCTTAACACTGCAGAAGACATATTGGCCGGGGCTAAACCTAAAGAAGCTCTAAAAAAACATTTAAAGCGTACACGGGACGAAATCATCAAAGATGCAAAGAGAAAAATGCGTGGTGGCGGGAAGAAGAAGAAGAGGGCTGCCCGGAAGAAGGGGTCACGTGGTATTAAACGTAAAAGGCTATCAAAAAAGAAGTGCTGTAAGCGAATGAAACCTATGGTTGACCACTTTTTTGACTGATATAAGCTAAGGACATTGATCTCATGAATCATAGTTTGTTTACCACTTGTCGAGAGAGGAGGCACTATTTCTAACTCGCCATGGCACACTTCATCCACCCATGTAGTTCACAATGCTGTAAATCGGAGCTGTCCCTTTTTGAGCTGCCTCCAACCCAAGTTTCTATTGAGCACAGTGATTTTATTACAATTAACCCTTTAAACACAATTAGTTCCCCGAGTGCACCTATAGAATTCGTGATACCCAGCTCAGGCCCTTACTTTTTTGATCCAAGCTGTGTGCACATGTACGCTAAGCTACGTATAGCCCATTCTGATGGAACGGTCTGCGATGACAAATATGCTGTATACCCTGAAACAAACTTTCTGCACTCCATATTCAACCAGTGTGACGTATATTTAAATCAGACCAACATATCGGCAGGCACGGGGTACTATCATCTACGAGCCTATCTGGAAAATGTCCTCAACTTTTCCAAAGAAGCGAAGGCTACCTTTTTAAGTGCCGAGGGATATTATCAAACTAAAGATGAAAGTAGTATAAAGGACAAATTTAAAAATTCTAAAAAGAAAATATACGAGTGTTTTGGACGGCTGCACACAGATTTCACTTTCCAGGAGAAGTTGCTTGTCAACGGGGTGGATATGAAAATAAAGCTCACCCGCACGAGTCCTGAGATCTGCTTAAATCTGGATGCTGATCAAGAAGAGGGTGCAAAGCCCGTTGTGGTTCACATTATGGACACATACCTCCGCGTACGGCGAGTGAAATTAAGTTCACCAAAACAACTAGAAATTGAGAAAAATTTACTAAACGCTACAGTGAAATATCCTATTAACAGAGTACAAATCAAACTATATACGGTTCCTGCAGGGTTGGCATCGAAGCAGATAGAAAACATTGCCCTGGGAAATCTTCCTAAAAGGATATTAATCGGAATGCAGGACCATGCTTCGGTGAATGGAAATATAAAAAGAGTGCCTTTAAATTCGAGAATTTCGGACTTAAAAATATAACTCTATACGTTAATGGCACTGCTTTGGGTGGAACAATGGGTACGGACTATTCATCAGACGCTGTGTTACCTCTTTGCGCCAGAGCCTATAGTAATCTGACCCATATTGCAGGTGATTGTGATGAACTTGGTAATGGGGTAACGCAGGAAGAATTCATTGATCAATTTAACCTTTATCCGTTTGACATTACACCTGACTTATCTGCTAGCGTAAATACCCATTTAACCCCACAGCAGAGCGGAAACATCTCAGTGAGGCTGGAATTCGCCAAGCCTATAGACGCGCCTATTAGTGTACTAGTATATCTCGAATCGCAAGCCCTAATAGAAGTAGATAGATTTAGGAGCGTTATCACTGACTTTTAAAATGGATGCTAATACACTTCAGAAAGTAATGAATAGTGAACGAGTCACACGTTCCAAATTTATCGGCGTGTTTGCGAAGAATGAAACATTGAGTTTGCCAAGTACGCTAGAAATGCGGTAGTCTTATTGTGAACACAGATGTCATCGGTAATGAAGGGATTCATTGGATCGCTGTCTATTTTAAAATAGACAGCGCCTGTACTATTTTGATTCACTCGGTACTCAACCCTGGAGTGACCCTATTATTGTAAAATTTCTCGCTCAGTTACATATTCCCGAAGTTGTATGGAACCCGTTTCGTATACAAGGATATTTTAGTAATGCTTGTGGAATGTACTGCGTCTCATTTCTCATGCATATGTCATGTGATAAAGAATTTATAAATTTTTAAAATTTATTTGACCCGTGTCACACTCGCCGAAACGATGAAATGGTATGCAGACAGATAAAAATCCGTTTTCAATTGTACTTACTCGTTGTAGTATAATGTTTTTGTTCGTGTGTGTATATTTGTAACGGTATATTCTGTAGTTGGTTATTGTACTGATTTCTTTCGTTTAATAAATTTATGAAAATATTTTGTCTTCTTACCCCAAAAAGCTCGAAAAACACACATTATTTCGGTGTGACATTCATTATGCTGACTGATCAGTATATCTCCGTATTCATGACACGAGATTCTTCAAAAGATTGTATAACACGTGTCAAATCCTCATCGGACCTTAAAGGAATAATGTTCATTCTTTTAAAACATATACAGAGTATACAGACAGACCCCATTATGTGAAGATATCTTTGGTTCGAAACTCAGTTAAGAGGTAAATCCAAATAACATTTAAAACGATTGCCATAAAAAATTTCGATTTTAGCATAATGGTGAGTATCTAAATGAAGTATTTGACGAGATACTACAACCCTCCATATATATAAAATCATGTTTCTTGTGAATAAATTATAGACACTTACATTTCTATGGTAGTCCCTTGCGTCGGATTGTAAGGAGCGTCACTGCAAATATCTTCAACGGTTTGCATTGGAAATAATTCATCACGGTCAATTGCGTTAAAAAGATTAATTGCAGTTAATGCTGCAGTGTCACCTTCTTCATACAAATCCGGGGAGACGTACAGTTCTTGGTCCATGGTGGAGGAATGCACTGGCAGAGGGAATGATTACACTAGGCAACAAATTTCAACTTTTTTTTTGTTACAGACACGTGAACTACTGATTCCTACTAAAGCGGTGATGCTGATTTCAGATCTGATATTAAAATTTCTCTATCACGTCCAGATTTTATGTAACCGAAAACCCCTATTTTTCATTTTTTTCTCACCCGCTTCTATTACGAAAGCCGTCTAAGCTACTTTTCCGTGCCACGTTTTATGTTAAGCATACTTAAATAATTAGTGAACAGGGATGTCTTTCCTCCTTTATTCTGGCTTAAGACAGACAGCGGAATTCCGCTGGCGGAGTTACCACCCCTGCGCCCAACCATCCACCCAAAGCGCGTTAGTATTTTGTTGTTACTACTGAAAGGCAAATTCCTGTTCTTAAGTGAAACTTTGGTGTGTCCTCTTCCTTTGTCGCTTGTAGGATGACGAGCTCTCCTTCTGCAGGAACCAACAATAATCTCCCATCATATTTGGGTTGAAATTACCTTGGTATCTGTTTTCCATAACTGAGATCTGTTGGTGGAAGCGCTCACCATGCTCGTCACTTACAGCCCCAAGGTTGGCCGGGAAGAAGTCAAGATGAGAATGTAAAAAATGAATTTTCAAAGACATTCTGCATCCATTATTTCATAAGATTTAAGCATGTTTTCTACGAGTTTACGGTTTTCAGCTTTGTGGTTTCCAAGAAAATTTTTGACAACTTCAACGAAAGATGTCCATGCTCCTAGTTCATTCTCATTTAGGTTAGATGGAAACGATGAGTCGTGGATGACACTGCGGATCTGTGGTCCAGTGAAAACTCCAGCTTCTAGCTTAGCATCTGTCAATATTCCTTTGAATTTATCCTTTAAATATTGGAAACCACTACCTTGATGATCCATACCCTTCACGAAATTTTTCATAAGGCCAAGTTTAATGTGAAGTGGTGGAAGATGTACTTTCTGAGGGTCAATAAGTGCTGGGTGTTTCACATTGTATTTACCAACATGTTCAGTTCTAGATGACCAATCATGTTTTTTGTAGTGGTTCTTGTCATCTCTGCTGTTCCATAGACACAAAAAGCACATATGCTTTGTGTAGCCCAACTGTAACCCAAGAAGTAATGATACAACTTTAAGGTCGCCACAAATATTCCATGTGTGGTCCTTATATTTGATGAGTCTTAGCAGCAGTTTCATCGATTCATAAGTCTCATTAAGGCCAGTGCATGTGCTACAGGTATTGAAGGTTTTTCATTGCCGTTGTGCAGTAATACAGCTTTAAGGCTAGCTTTACTAGAGTCAATGAACAGTCTCCATTCTTTTGGATCATAGCGACAGCCAATCCCTTGCATCAGACCACTGATATCGTGGCAGAAACAAACGTTTTCTTCCTGTAAGTAAAATGATGAAAACTGCAAATGGCGATGGCGGAAATGGGAAACTTTGGTGTTTGGTTGGAGAAGATTAAATTCTTGAAGTCTTGAACCAAGCAACTCTGCCTTTTCTTTTGGTAATTCCAAATCGCGCACTAAGTCATTTAACTCCGCTTGACTTAACAAATGTGGGGAAATATTTGCATCTGGAACATATATGCCATCTTTCCCTGTTTCTATATCACTAGCAGAATCTTCAGATGAACTGCTGTCTGTTATCGTTGCTGGTGGAACTGGTGGTGGATTTGTTTCATCATGTGGTACTGGTTTCATTGCTGATTCGCAGTTTGGGTACGTGATCTTTGATTTGTTTTTCTTTGTGAAACCAGCAATCTTTGTCAAACAAAAATAACAATCATTGAAGTGATTTTTCGGCTCACGCCAAACCATGGGGACTGAGAACGGCATAGCTTTTCTTTTACCATTCATCCAAGCTATTAACATTGCATTGCACTGTGCACAGCAAATATGTGGTGCCCAGTCCCTCTGTTGGTCTCCTAACTTACAGTCAAAATAACACTTGTAGGCAAGTTTAATCTTTGTTGTTATGTTTCTACGTTGTGGCTTAGGTGTATATTGTCCACAGACAAAGCAGAAGTTGTCTGGGTGATTTACACAAGCACGTCTATTTGATGCCATTTTGAATTACAATACAATATCTGAAAAAACGTAGAAAGTAATTATTACGATGTGCAAAATAAAAAGAAATACACACCGTAGTACAAAACAAATGCTATAAAAACACACAAGTCACCACAACCCGTCACTTGCTCATCAGCAGAGAGCTTCAACAACCGTTCTGCTTGACTGTCACGTAGCGACTGACCGTTGGGCCGTTGCCCGTTACTATGCTCTTGACTCAGTGTTGCCAACTCGGGATAAATTTATTTATCAAAATTGTTCGAATTTGTATATAGTTGGCAAAAAAAATTGCTTTAACCTTGAAAAGCAAGTTTCATATTACTGGCATTAAGCCGATTAAAACCAAAATCTGGAAGTGGTAGAAAATTTACTAAAAGTGATTTGCATTTTACACAAAATCTAGACGTGTTAGAAAAAATCTAATTATAGATTTGAAATCAGCATACCGAAATTAGCTAGGAGCACCTATTTGGTCTTCTGTAACAAAATCTTTGTTGCCTAGTGAATTATTCACTCACGCGAAAATAGCTACTGTTTCTCCAAACTGAAAAATATTCCCTTTTATATGCACAATCGCCAAGCTCCGCCCCAAAAGATTAAGGCCAGATGTTCGTAGTGATTGGCTGCCAGTGTAGCTGGGTGGAGCTATGATAAGTTTGTGTACCAATCCGCTATAACGGGTCCGGACGAGTAATGGCATCTTTATATTTTCTCCAATAGATTTAATGCTCGTATTACTCCTTGCTGTCTTTACCATGTCAATATTTTTGCCCCACTATTCCCGGATCATTAGTCACTAATGTAATCGAGAGGATTTTATAATAAAGAAATATATCCTAATTATATTTTTAAAAGAGCATTCGGTTTCCACGTTAAACTGTGGGTCTAAGGCGGAGTGAAAACCTTTCCAATTCGGCGAGAAAGAGTTAATTACACTAGGGAACATCGTTTCTTGAAAACTATTTGGTGATTCTTATAGAACTTTTGATGCTGATTCCAAATATGAATTGTGCTAAATTTTCACTTCTAACACTAAATATTAAAACTCAAAGATTTAAGCAGTTAAGATGTAGTTAACTAAAAATTAAGGTAAATATTTTTCACATTATATTTCTATTTAAGGTAAATATTATATTAATTTTTACTTACAAGTATTAGTAATGTTTTCACAAATTTTTTTTTTGGCGCATCCGAATTAAACCTAACCTAAAAATGGCACGCACCAAAAAATGGTTGGCCACCATTTAAAACGACTGCGATAAAAATTTCGATTTTAGCATAATGGTGAGTATCTAAATGAAGTATTTGACGAGATACTACAACCCTCCATATATATAAAATCGTGTTTCTTGTGAATAAATTATAGACACTTACATTTCTATGGTAGTCCCTTATATTATATTTTTATTTTTAATTACAAGTTATTAGTCATGTTTTCACAATTTTTTTTTTTTGGCGCATCCGAATTAAACCTAACCTAAAAATGGCACGCATCAAAAAATGGTTGGCCACCACTGGTTTCCTTTATTTATTAATGAACAAAACTCTCGCTCTCTTTCTTTCTATATATATATATATATATATATATATATATAATTATTAGTACTTTCAGGTTTGCCTACCTTATTTCTTTCACTGATTATTATTTATTATAATTGTGGGTATAGTTAACCTGGAAAAAAAGAAAGTAAAATTAAATTACTACACTTAATTGTAAATAATATTTTGGGAAAACTCTGAGTAAATGGCAATATATTTTCTCGAAAACTATGGGTGATAGAAAAATTCTAGGTTACGTGAATGGAATTTGCTGGCAAAAGATACAAGCATATTCCTTTATTTATTAATGAACAAAACTCTCTCTCTCTCTCTCTCTCTCTCTCTCTCTCTCTCTCTCTCTCTCTCTATATATATATATATATATATATATATATATATAATTACTAGTACTTTCAGGTTTGCCTACCTTATTTCTTTCGCTGATTATTATTTATTATAATTGTGGGTATATCTAAGAAACGGAGTCAAGAGAGGTTTTGTTCAAGTTGACTGGAAGAAAGGTAAAATTATGGTCAAAAAAGGCATCAGGGTAAACGATTCGATTTGGCCCTGATTCTCGGAAATCCTTCCTCGTGAAAGGAAAAACAACGCTTAATGATTAATTTCTTATATTGAATAATTAAAAGGAGAAAATTCATTTGTTTTACATTATTTAGCATCATTTGGTTTAAATTAATATACGTTTGGCATTTTTTCTGATTTTCATTCAATTGATATGTACAGATGCGTGTGCGTGTGTGCAAGAGTTGTTCATTCGTTTATGTATACAAACACAGATTGGGTGAGGAGATTGGGGGGAATGGTCGACCGTGTGTTTTGGTTTTAATTCGGTGAAACGAGATACTACAACCTTCCATATATGTAAAATCATGTTTCTTGTGAATAAATTATAGACACTTACAGAAATCCTTTCCTCGTGAAAGGAAAAACAACGCTTAATGATTAATTTCTTATATTGAATAATTAAAAGGAGAAAATTCATTTTTGTATACATTATTTAGCATCATTTGGTTTAAATTAATATACGTTTGGCATTTTTTCTGATTTTCATTCACATGATATGTACAGATGCGTGTGCGTGTGTGCACGAGTTGTTCATTCGTTTATATATACAAACACAGATGGGGTGAGGAGATTGGGGGGAATGGTCGACCGTGCGTTTTGGTTTTAATTCGGTGAAATTCAATTTATATATATATATATATATATATATATATATATATGGGAATGAACACAGAATGGTCCCTGAGTTTTTATGATACACACAGACAGTGCATGGAACAAGGAACTTTTCTGGGATAATTAAATCCACTATAGTCCGAATAAGTAATGGTAAATGACAAATACCATAGTTTTTCTTTTTCATGATGCTAGCCCGACGTGGGCAACGGGTCACTCGCTATATTTATGGGACCTCTTTGCGAGTGACCGTTGCCCACGTCGGGCTAGCATCATGAAAAAGAAAAACTATGGTATTTGTCATTTACCATTACTTATTCGGATTATAGTGGATTTAATTATCCAGAAGAGTTCCTTGTTCCATGCACTGTCTGTTTGTATCATATATATATATATAAGGGTTGACAAAATTAAATAGACACGGTTATTATGATTCTTTCTATATATATATATATATATATATATAAACACAGATGGGGTGAGGAGATTGGGGGGAATGGACGAGCGTGTTTTGGTTAATTTCAACTTTCTTCGTTTACCTTTCGTTTTTTTCAACTTTCTTCGTTTCTTTACCTTTCGTTTTTCCCACTGTTGTTAGTATTTAAATAGGAATTAAGTGATTTATTGGAGCGTGTGTTTAAATAAAAAGATGAATCTTCCAACAATTAATTGATTAACTATATAAATATATTGTGGTATTTTATATGGTTTTTGTTATCTGGCAACTGAATACATGGCGCTATCTGGCAACTCAGCCGGAATAGAGGTCTATAAAAGAGTGAGAAGCTGATGACGGAGTCATTCAAGCTCGGCTCCCAGCCGAGCAAGGACCTCTGGTCCTATCTCTTTCTGGCCCTTTGGGAAAACCCCTTAGAGGCCTCTTAGGTTAGGTAAACGAAAATAGCTTGGGGGAGAACTCCGCCTCCAAGTTGCATGCCTTGCAATCAAAGGCCACTACTCTCTCTCTCTCTCTCTCTTCTCTCTCTTCAGGTGTACCCCTCTCCCCCTTGGCTCCTTCTAAGCCAACTGGCTTATTCAGCCAACTGGCTGATTAGGAGCCTATAAGACAACGCCTACTCGGCTGAAGTCTTAATATGCACTTGGCTCCTGCCAGTTGAACACCTCTCCTCCTTTCTCTCCTTTCTCTTGGGGGATAACGCCGCCTCCAAGTTTCATGACCCCCCTTGTTGCACCTGCAGCATCCCCCACCCCCCCTTTGCAGGGAATTTTTTCCCAACACCCCCCTTTGCAACAACACCCACCCCCTTCGCAACACCCCCTTTCCAATAACCCCACCCCATTTTGCAACATTGCAACATTACGTAATAAATTGCAACATTCCTGCACTCTCCCCTTTTGCGGCTATACTACTAACCATGAAGGGCGCTTATCAAAATTGATGATTTTTGAGACCTGTTAACAGCTGTTTTGCTGTTAAAATTTGTCTTGACATCTCTCATTCTAGGAAGTCCTGTAAGAGAAAATTTATCAGCACTGAAAGTAAGAAAACAAGAAAAAGACAATGTTAAGAAAACTGGTCCCGTGCTTGCTTTAATATGGATTCATTTTTGCTTAGTTAAACACTTAATCACTTTATGTGTCAATATTACCATTGTATATTAAAGTTCACTCCCTGCACAATTGTTTACTTTTCCATGCTGATTCTGAGTATGTAAAAACTTATTGTTTGAAAAGAAAAAAAATTGGGCATAACCCTGCCAAAATGCGATATCTCCAAAATATCCGTATTTGATTGCTCGAAAACCTGACGTGATAAGCAAAAACTAAGGTGATTTTTGAAATCAGCACACCAAAGTTACCTAAAAACAGGTGTTAGAATTAAATCAGCAAAATTGGTGTTGGGCAGTGTAATATTAATTTTTTATGTTTTTATATGCATTTGTGGGCGCTGAGTCCAAATCTGGCCTTGGTTTGTGTGTATCATCAATGGTTTCAGAGATAATCCATTTTTCATGTTTTACCAGTATAATGTTATTATGGGCGCAGCAATATCAGAATAATCAGGAATTGTTGAGAACAATCCGGATGTTCGTTGACAGTTTCTTGCTCTAGAAATTGCCCGAAACTTCCACTGTGCTATATAAAGAAGAGCGCAGAGTCTGAGAAGTCAGTAAGTGTGAGCACACAAAGAAAGCAGGTTGTTTGTCTGATGGTTACCAGCATTGAGGTACTGTGTTTCTGTGCTTCTCTGTGCTGACGATTTGAGTGTTATCGATCCTTTTTTATTGCGAACATTATTTCAGTGTTGCGAATACATCTTTTTTCTGGATTCTGTAATCTGTTGCAGATTTAATAACTCTTCTCTCTATATCTGCAGGTTATGATTAATGTAGTACAGTTTGGTAAAGAGAATGGCAACTAGAGCTTGTAAACACTCGCCGGATATATTCTGCTACGTTTGTGGGTATTACATAGGCCCCAAGCAAGTATCGTACAAGATTGTGAAAGGCACCAAGTTCTGGATCGCGTATCGGCTCTATTTTGGTATGCCTATGGATGACCAAGATAAGCCCTGGGCATCCCATGTGATCTGTGGAAGCTGCCGCTCCACACTTGAAGGGTGGCTGCGAGGAGTACGCAAGGCAATGCCCTTTGCGGTACCCAGAATATGGAGAGAACCAAAGAGCCACCACGACGATTGCTACTACTGCATGGTAGATGTTTCTAAGTACAGGAAAGTTAAAGGAAGGCAGCCTCTTCAGTATCCAAGCATAGCGTCGTCCATTGCTCCTGTACCACATGGCGAAGGTCTTCCAATACCACGTCCACCAGAACAGGTATCTATCCATTACTTTACCTTCTGTATTTACAGACTGTGGGTCATTATGTGTCGATTTTTCTTAGTGCTGATGCCCTTCTACATATATAGCTATGCCTATATTTTGTTTCTTTGCTTTGCAGGTTTAAAATGAGGATGCAGCTAGCTCATCTGAGATGTCGGCTGGTGAGGACAGTCAAGATGAAGAATATACAGTAACTTTCAGTACAAACCCTCACTTTCCAAATCAGAGGGAATTGGACGACTTAATTAGAGATTTGGGTCTGACGAAATCAGGGTCTGAGCTTCTGACCTCCAGACTCAAAGAGTGGAATTTGCTTGGAGAAGACTGCAAGAGCACTGTATACCGAAATCGGCATGAAGAGTTTGCAAGGTTCTACGATGTCAATGGCTCTCTCTGTTATTGCAGCGAGGTTAATGGTCTATTCACAGCTATTGGGTTAACACATATACCCTCAGAGTGGCGCCTGTTTATTGACAGTTCAACTCGGAGTTTAAAAGCTGTTCTACTCCACAATGGGAACAAATATCCATCTATACCAGTTACACATTCTGAAATGAAAGAGGACTATGAAAATGTCAAACAACTGTTCACTCAAATCAGGTATGAACAATATAACTGGGACGTGTGTGGTGATTTCAAAATGATTGGTTTCCTGTTAGATTTACAAGGAGGGT
Source organism: Bathynomus jamesi (assembly GCA_023014485.1). Lineage (NCBI taxonomy): Eukaryota > Metazoa > Arthropoda > Malacostraca > Isopoda > Cirolanidae > Bathynomus > Bathynomus jamesi. The sequence goes on along the minus strand of JAJOZX010001052.1, from coordinate 859,471 downwards.
TTACTAAATATTCATGTTTTCTTTGCCTGTGGGATAGCAGGGCTTCAACTGAGCACTATAAAACAGTTCAGTGGCCTCCACGTGAAGGACTGCAACCAGGAAAATACAATGTACTCAGGGAACCTCTTGTGAAGCCTGACATAGTTCTGCTACCACCTCTCCATATTAAGTTGGGTCTAATTAAGCAGTTTGTAACTGCGTTAGATTTTGGAGGGGAAGTTTTCCAACAGATTCGGGTCATGTTCCCTAAACTCTCTGAGGCCAAAGTCAAGGCTGGCATCTTTGTAGGACCACAAGTGAAGGCGCTGTAGAATTCAAAGAACCTTGAAGCTAAGATGACTCCGATCGAAAAAGAGGCTTGTGTGCTTTCCGTGATGTGGTTCGTGGGTTTTTAGGCAACCATAAAGCACCAAACTGTAAGGAGTTAGTGTCAAACTTGATTAAGTGCTATGGCAAAATGGGGTGCCGTATGTCTTTAAAATTACAGTCTGCATTCACATCTAGACTTTTTTCGTGATAACCTGGGCGATGTGAGTGAAGAACATGGCGAAAGATTCCATCAAGATATTCAAACGATGGAGAAAAGGTACCAGGGCCATTGGGATGCTTCCATGATGGGAGACTACGTATGGTCGCTGATCAGAAAGGATAAGAATGTTCATACGCGGAAGTCGCGTTCTTCAGTGCATTTTTAAGGAACGCACACTGCATAACGAGGCTTGTTATTCTCTTATCGGTTCTCCTCATGATATATATTATATCCTTTGCACCATTTTGGGTTTGTCAAACAATTTTGGCTCAATAAACATTAATTTCCAATAGTGTTTTTATTTTCAGAAAATATTTATGTTAGCCTTCTTTATACAGGGTGGGTCGTAAGTTTCCATACATAGGAAAAATAAACATTTTTTTATGGACAACCATTTTATTTATATAATATGCTCTACATGGTTGCCATTGTTTTGAAAACACATTTCAATACGTTTCCCCACTGTTGATGAACACGCATTAGCACAGTTGACGTTATGCTTGTAATGGCGTTGGTGATACGTTCCTTTAGATGATTTATGTCTCGTATCTTTTCCTGATACACCATGGCCTTCAAGTGCCCCCAAAGATAGAAATCAAGGGGGGTGAGATCTGGGGATCTGGGAGGCCACTCCACAGGACCACGCCGACCAATCCAAGCATCCGGAAACTGCTGATCCAAATACCGACGCACGTGAAGACCATAATGAGGTGGAGCTCCATCTTGCTGGAAGTAAACTGGGAAGTTACCTTCCTCGTTTAGCATGGATGGGAAAATCTCTTCTTGCAACATGTTAAGATACCTTTCGGCATTAAGATTTCCACTGACAAAAATTGGTCCAATAATTCTGTCACCCCATATCCCGGCCCACACCATCACTTTACCGGCACCTTGCATCTTCGTCGGACTCAGCCAGTTAGGGTTAGCATTATTCCAATAACGTATGTTTTGCCGATTAACCTCTCCATTGACGTAAAAATTTGCTTCATCAGTAAACAAGATCTTAGTTGAAAAGTTTGCATCCTCGTTCACTTTGGCTAATGCCCATTCACAGAATTCCATCCGTCTATCCGGGTCGTCTTCACTCAAATGCTGTGCCATATGCAATTTGTATGGATGCCATTTGTTTGCTTTCAAAATGCGCCTGATACTCGATCTGCTGACACCACTTTCTGCAGACAACCGTCGTGTACTTTTTCTGGGACTCCGTGTAAGCGCTGTAAGTATCGTAGCTGTTGTGTCTTCATCGGTGGCTGTACGTCTTGGACCACTTCGCGGTTGATCTGCAACATTTCCAGTTTTCTGAAACTTGTTAATAAGTTTTGCCACAGTGTCGTGTGTGATGTTCGTTCCATGTTGTCTGTTAAAGTTCATTGCAACCATGCGACTGCTTCCCGACCCAGCCATCAGTATGATTTCAATTCGTTGCTCTTTCGTCAAACGCATATTCTTAGGGTATCTGAAACATAAAAACAAACGTTTAATTTTTCCTATGTATGGAAACTTACGGCCCACCCTGTATACTTTGCCATATGAAAAGTGTGATAACCTATATTTTTGAAACGGTTGATCATAGAGCAAAACCATATCATTTTTTGAATCAGCGCCCCAAATCATTAAGAAACAACAGAAAAATCACAAAAAATTTTTTTTTTCAAATTTTGTTACCCAGTGTAATTATTGAAAATGTCTGTTTTGAAGGTACATTATTTTAAAGGTATTTTGTTGTTGAATATAATTGGATGCTAAAATAATTATTCCTTCATTTATTTTATGTTTGGTTCTATTTCATTAATTAATATTTGCTGTAATGATTTTCATGTTTGATTAAGAGAATTAATGCATTAGTAAAGGTTATAGAAATAAGAGCATTACGTTATTATACCACGATCCAAATAAAACACTTTCAATATATACTTAACCCAATGAAATAACATGAAATAATAATAATTAGCCTTTGGTTAACTTCCGCCCGAATTGTTGATTCTGACGAAGGTCAAGCTTTTCACTCCACGTTCGACCTACAGTTTAACGTGGAATCCGAACCACGCCCCACCAGCAGCCCACCATTTAGTCCACCCAGGGTACCCATTTATCTACCAACCACTTTCTTTATTTTGTGGAAGGATGAACAGCTGGGTTTTGATGCGCGCCGGCTGCAGTAACCGGGTGTCGAATGCAGTGCCGATAAATTCGTAGTCAGCGACGCTAACCACTACACCACCGAGACGCAACATAAAGTCAACGTAATAAGATGGTTTAATATACAGGGTGATTCAAAAGTCAGGTTACATAGGGCTTTTCTGTTTCTTTGCAGGTAAATGAGTTATGAGATGTTATCGAAGGAGGAGCGCATTGATGTGATACTCCTAGCTGGCTGCACAAGTCCATTGCCGTTAACGGTGGCCATATCGAACATGTGATGTGACTATTCCCCTGTATCATTACATAATACAATATTTCCCTATGTAACCTGACTTTTGAATAACCCTGTAATAATAATAATAATAATTATTATTACACTGGGGAACAAATTTCAACTTTTTGTCTATTGAATTAGATTTGACAGTTAGTTCTAGGTAATTTGGGTGCGCTGAGCACGAATGTTTACTCGGTTTTGCTCTATCAGGTCCTGATTTTGCTCAACACCCCTCCTCTTTCGTCGTATTCATAAAAAGGTTTTTTTCTCAATACTCGCTGTCTTTTTGCAGTTACACATTATGCAACTAGGTTTTTATCTAGGTATTTGTACCTATTGTTATGGTATTGTTGTATTATGTATATTTTTATATGTAACACCCTAAAAATATTTTTAATTTTGTCATTTTTAACCCATTTTAATATTAGTAAATTAAGCTAAAAAATATCATAGAATTCTAAAATTTCTCGAGCGTTCCTGTTCTCTGTAGAGTATTCTAGAGGGACAACTAAATATATAAAAGCGACTCGTTTCCAGAGTTAATCAGTCAATTCAATCAGTCAGTCAGTCAGTCAGTCAGTCAGTTGAGTTAGTTAATTAAGTTTGGGCATTAACATAATTTTGAATTGGCATATGATTTAGTGAGTAATTTTGTCATCGTGATTTAATATAGTTGATTAATTAGACGTAATTTATATTGTACCTACTCATCCGTGTTCTAGTTTAATTTCATAGATTGTAAGTACCTATTTCATAATAAGTACCTATTTAAACTAATTTTTGTGTTTATATTTCAGATTTTCTTAAATTTATATGAATTAAGGGCTTTAAATACCTTTACAAATTGGCAGAACAATCAAGCAATATGTCATCAAGCACTAGAAAGTTCAAATGCAAAAACAACCCTGATTCCTTCTGTTATATATGTGGAAATTTTACACTTCCACATCAACGAGCAAATATAACTGACTCGTAAAAAGAGCTTACTTAGCTTATTTTGGCATAAAACTGGGGACCAAGATAAATCGTGGGCTCCACATAAAGCCTGCACTATATGCATTGAAAGACTGCGACATTGGACGAAGGGTTCGGATTCAAAAATACCTTTTGGAGTTCCGATGGTAAGTTTATGATTTCATAAAACTACGTAATTTAATCACTAGTATACTGTAACTTACCTAAATGTAATTGTAACTTAGGTACATAAACAAAAATTTACAGAAAATGTTTATAAGAATCTCAAATATTGCAAAGGTTGAAACACATAGAAATGTTAAATGTTTGGGTGATAACTTTTGATAAAATTCATAAAAACAAGTCTCTCGTCGCTTTTGTTAACGCTTTACAATTTTTTCCATATCAGGTGTGGCGAGAGCCTACTAACCACGAGACCGATTGCTACCTTTGCTTTGTCAAGACTTCGGGCTTCACTAAGAAAAATAAACATTGTATCGAGTACCCAAATTTCGACACCGCGATACGACCTGTGCTACATTCAAATGAGATCCCCATTCCAAAATTTAAGGGTCTGCCAACTCAAGAATTAGTTGAAGATGTTCCTGAAAATATTGTTATGCACTTTGAAGAGTCAGACACCGATTTGACCCCAGCGTATTTGAAAGTCAAAACGATCCGCAAAAGTTTAACCAGGCCGAGTTGAATGATCTTGTAAGGATCTAAATTTGCCAAAAAAGGCTGCGGAAATTTTAGCTTCAAGACTTAAAGAGAAAAACTTGCTTACTTCAACACATACATTTCATTTTACAGAAAAAGAGAAGAAGAACTGTTAAATATTTTAGAACAGAGGATAGTTTAGTATATTGCTGCGACATAGTTGGTTTGTTAAAGAAGATGGGGGTTGAGTCTTACGATGCAAATGATTGGCGCTGATTTTAGACAGTTCGAAAAGAAGTCTTAAGTGTGTGTTGTTGCATAATGGCAATCTATACGGCTCGATACCGATTGGGCACTCAACAAAATTAAAAGAAAAGTATGAACATATAGAAAAGGTTTTAAATCTTATCAAATATAGGGAGCACGAGTGGATCATATGTGTTGACATAAAAATGGTTAATTTTCTGCTAGGACAAGAAGGAGGGTAACTAAATATCCCTGCTTCCTTTGCTTATGGGACAGCAGAGCCAAGGAAGAACATTATTTCAAACAAATCTGGCCAGCACGAACATCACTTACTGTCGGAGAAAAAAACGTAATTAATCCACCTTTAGTGAGCAGAGATAAAATCATATTTCCTCCTCTGCATATAAAACTAGGCCTCATTAAACAATATGTAAAAGCTTTAGATACGAACGGCGAGTGTTTCAAATACATAACTTCAAAATTTCCAAGTTTAAGTTATGAAAAAATCAAGGCGGGAATTTTCGACGGTCCACAAATAAGAACAATGATTAAAGACAGCAATTTTCCTAATGTCATGAATGAACGCGAAAAAAATGGCTGGTTCTCATTCGTGGACTTGATAGAAAACTTTTTAGGCAATTATAGGGCAGATAACTACGAAGAAATCGTAAAAAAACTTTTAAGGACTACAAAGAGTTAGGTTGCAATATGAGCATAAAAATGCATTTTTTGAATTCCATCTTGACCAATTTCCAAGTAATTTAGGTGATGTAAGTGACGAACAAGGGGAGAGATTCCACCAAGATATCAAAATTATGAGGAACGTACCAAGCCGCTGGGATTCCCACATGATGGCTGATTACTGCTGGTGCTTGAAAAGAGACCTGCCATCAAAAGCAAATACGCTAGAAAGTCTTACAAAATAAATTTTTGCCACAGTGAAAGCTTCATATCTGTTTGTTTTTTATTTTAAGTCATTTCTATCGTTATAATGTAATTTTACTGTAGTTTGAACTGCTTGTATTCATGAAACTTGAAAAAAAAATTTAACACATGACTTAATTTTTTAGTCCTAATTTGAAAAATCTGGAAAATGGCACATAGGCTGTCGACAAGAATCAGGACCTGATAGAGCCAAACCGAGTTGAAATTCGTATTCAGCGCACCCAAATTACCTAGAATCAAGTGTCAGATATCATTCAGTAAAATACGTGTTGCCCAGTGTTATCATTATTATTATTTCTTAAAATTAAACAATGTTTCTTATTAAATTATTGCAGGAAAAACATTTTTAAGTGTTGGTGAACACAACGTTTCGGGAAAAATTCCCTTATCAAGTGCTATAATTAGTAATTAGTAAATATGTAAAAAACGTGATGGAACATTGTCGTTGTCGTTCTCACTTTAGAAAAATAAACGTCATTTTACCTTTTATTCGATGATAAGCAAAAAAACGTAAAAATTGCTGCTTAAATCTATATATATATAATATATATATATATATATAATATATAATATATATATATATACCTTAGTTAACCTTGGTTTTGCTTCCGCCAGAATTTCATGACGAAGGTCAAGCTTGTCACTCCACCTTAGATCACCACTACACCACCGAGGCGCGTATATATATACAGATATATATATATATATATATAAAATCTCACTTAACCCTTTAACGCGGAATTGTTGGTTGGGTTAAGTTATGAATCGTGTATTTGAAACGTTATCAATATGTAGCGGTCGTCCTTTTAGGATTAACCCTTTAACGTCGAACGTTTTTGTAGGGTTAAGTCTAAATGCGTGTATTTGAAACGGTACGTATTCGACCAAGTCGGCGTTAGAGGGTTAAAGGTTGGTTCTTATGGTAATTATACTGTATATACGAGTATAATGCAACCCAGAAGAAAAAGAAAAAAATTATTCACGCCTTTCGTGTATTCAGCAGTTCACTCGTAATGGAATGAAGGGAGAAGGCGAGATGACGAATATATATATATATAGTATATATATATTATACCGGGTGCGGCAAGAGTAACGCCCTTTTAATAATTGATCTTTTTTTAAGGTGTATTGAGCCAACCACAAAATTAATTAAATTCGTTATTTTTTAGTTTTTACTGAGGAAAGTACTTATTATTTTTTTAAAATGCTGTATTTTTCTTAAAACCTTATTATTTCTCTTAAAATGCTGTAATTGATTTATTTCCTTCAATAAAAGAGAATAAACTAAAAAGGGCGTTATTTTTGCCGCACCCGTTATATATATATATACAGGTGTCCCAAAAAAATGTACTCACTCTTAGACAGCCCTTTACTCATATAATTTTATTTGTTTCAGGCCATACTAACGTGAATATAATGGCAGACGTACGACTAACTTTTGAAGAAAGAAAATTTGTCATAAAGTGCTACTGGAAGTACGAAACGTCACGGAAGTGCAAAGACAATTTAGAAGACAGTTTCACAGAGATCCAACACGTGACGCACCATTGCTCGTATCAGAGATAAGTTTGAAGCAGATAGAACTGTTCAGACGTCACAAGCAACGTTCTGGAAGACCACGGACATCCACCAGCCCCGCAAGAGAAGAACAACTGCTGGAAACCCTCCTCGATCCCCAAAGAAATCCATACGACAATCGGCTCGTGAGATAGGAATCCCAAAATCGAGCGTCCATCGCATTTTGAAACGAGTCCATTGGAAAAGTTACATTCCAACATTAATCCACGCTCTCATGAAGATGATCCTGACGGAGAGTTGGATTTTGTGAATGGTACCTGGACAAAAGCGCGGAAGATACAGCGTTTCCAGACAAAATTGTCTGGAGCGATGAGGCCTCCTTTAAGTTAAATGGCTCAATAATCGACATAATTGCACCTACTGGGCTCCTCAAAAATCCGCATGTTACTTTGGAACAACATTTGAACTTACCAGGGTTACAGTGTGGTGTGGGATATCAGCATTGGGCATCGTAGGACCATTCTTTTTTGACAAACTGTCACTAGTGCCGTTTACATAAACTTACTGCAGGAATCCGTCGGTCCATGCATTGAAGAGATGTTTGGTGACGAAGAGAGTTACTTCCAGCAAGATGGAGCACCTCCCCACTACCATCGTGATGTAAGGGCTATCTCGATGCAACTCATCCGAACACATGGATTTAACCTATTAGACTTGTATCTATGTCAATAAACACTGCATTTATTGTCATTCAAAGTGTGAGTACATTTTTTGGGACCTGTATATAAGGAAACCATTCTTTAGGAAGACGTAAGTTTTTATTTCTTAACACCAATACAGTTTCGGCTCCTCGCGAGCCGTATTGGTGTTAAGAAATAAAAATAATTTATCTCTTCCTGAAGAGTGGTTTCCTCTTCATATTTCGTCGCGACAGTGCTTTATTTTATATATATATATATATATATATATATATATGCGCCTCGGTGGTATAGAGGTTAGCGTCGCTGACTACGAATCCATCGTCCCGGGTTCGAGACCCGACGGCAGCCGGCGCGCGCAGCAAAACCCAGCTGTTCATCCTTTCACACAATAAAGAAAGTGGTTGGTAGATAAATGGATACCCTAGGTGGCCTAGTGGTTAAGACGCTGGGCTGTTGATAGGGCGTGGTTCAGATTCCACGTTAAATGTAGGTCTAAGGTGAAGTGAAAAGCTGACCTTCGTCAGAATGAACAATTCGGGTGGAAGCTAACCAAAGGTTTATATATATATATATATATATATATAAGAAATAAAAGAAATTAGCACTTGGTTAACAAGAGTTAATTAGAGGCAAAAGACATTTAACAAGATATTGTCAATTTTATACATTCCCTCACCGTTATTAAAATTATTTTTAAAATGGATGAATGCAACGAGCGCTTTAGAACTATCCCACTTGATGCTATGATTTCATCTGTACATATGGTCAAACAATACATTAGAATATTTGCTGTTCTACACAAATATTATGCTGTTTTACTCTGATATCTAAGTTTTTTCCCGTTTTACCTATATATACTGAGTTACATTGTGTACAATGACCGAGTTACATTGCGTACATACGATCGAATACACACAGCCAACAGCATTATTCCCTGTATTCGATCGGATGGACACAATGTAACTCAGTCATTGTACACAATGTAACTCAGTATATATAGGTCAAACGGAAAAACTTTAGATATGGTAAAACTGCATAAATATGCCTGTAGAACAGCAAATAATTCTAATGTATTGTTAAACCATATGTACATACGTACCATATGTATTCATTGTGTCAAGTAGGATAGTTCTAAAGCGCTCGTTAAAAGCACAGATAATTGAAAGGAATATTCTAGAGTGTGCATTTATCCATTTAAAAATAATTTCAATAACAATGCGGGAATGTATAAAATTGACAATATCTTGTTAAAATGTCTTTTGTCTTTAATCAACGCTTGTTAACCAAGTGCTAATCTCTTTTATTTCTCGTTCTATTGTACATATGTACAGTATATATGATATTTTCGTCATCTCGACTACTCCCTTCATTCCCTGACGAGGTGTATTGCTGAATACACGGAAGGCCTTGAAATAATTTTTTCTTTTTCCTTGTGGGTTTCCATCAATTATTCATTTCACGTGTTAAAGTGTGAAATTCATCCCAAATATATATAGAATGTATTTAATAGTTTTTAGTGCCAGTAATAAGGAAAAGATGAATGATAGCTCGCAATGGCTGTGAAGTGAATCATGAAATAAAAAATATTTATCGAAAATTAACTTAAAATTTCGCAAAATTTGCTTTCTTCAACATCCACAAAGATTCAAAATGGGAAATGGAGCATCCAACTTCCGGAACCAAAATTATTTCAAGCGAAACAATAAACCGAATTTGAAATTGCTTCTTCTGACGTGTCCTAAACCAAATTTTCAATTTTCACAAATGTATTTACAAAATTGTAAATTGTGAAGGAAATGATAATTGTGGAAGTTTGTAACTTTCATGAAAATTGTGGAAGTTTGTAATTTTCATGAAAATTGTGGAAGTTTGTAACTTTCATGAAGTGAAGTTATTTAAAGACAGATTTATTGGTTTTTACAACCGAAAGTTTAATTGTTTCTGGGGGTTTTATCAGACATGAATAGCTTTAGACGAACACACACACACACACACACACACACACCATATATATGTATATACACCGTGTAGTGTAAGCAACCTGTGTTACATGTAAGAAGTTATTGCAGATTATAATGCAAATCTGTAGAGGGACGCAAAATAATTTAGGATTGCCTGGCAGCCGATGTTGCCACGGAGATTTCTGAGAAATTATAAATTTGTACTTGATGATAAAACAGAAATATGTGATAGTTGTCCACTGCTCGTAATAATATCTTAAGAGTGATCGCAAATAATAATGTGACCATTTATTCGAAAACTCGTTAAAAACGGCTGCATGCTCACCAAATTAGTTTTTATAGAGGGACCTTTCCCGTCCTTTCCGCTTATCTTCGCACGTTAATTAATTTGGAAAGCTTATGAAGGTCTTTCTCATTTAAAATCTAAAGAAAATCCCCAAGTTTTCATGGCAAAATACGTGATGTGATCTTCGAATTTAGCGCGTAATTTGATAGGAAATTTCATGTTCTCGTGATAATTTTTCACTCTTTTTTCATTCCTCAATTATTATCTGACGTTCAAAATATACGTTATTAATTGCAATTAATTCTAGTGAAATGGAAAATGGAAAATGGAATGGAAAATTGAGGCTTTATTTACATATTCAATTTCATCTTCTCTTCATTCGCCCATTAATTAAATTTTATTATTTATTTATTTACTTATTTATTTAGTATTCCCTTAGACCTCCAAATTCGTCGTTTCGAATTTCGTAGTTTCGCAGATTCGTCGTCAATCTTTAACTATTTATAGTTTAGCAATCCGTCGTCCATATTCGCAGATTCGTCGTTTTTTTTTAAAAAATGTGAAAAATAAACGATCGAAATTGACGAACTTCAACTGTTTACCAATACAAATTCACGACGAATTTCGAGGTATTCTCGAAATACATTTATTTCGACATCAAATCGTTCATGTTTAATTTTTGGGTTTTCAAATTTTTTTTTTTTGTCTGAAATTTAAAACTCTTTTTATATAACGGATAATTTATTTATTTACTTCTCTTTTTTTTTTATGCAGGAAGGAGGAGCCAAGGGCGAACGCCCCTCATATACAATACTTCGCCCGAATACAAGTTAAAAATAAAAACCAGTTATATTTTTACACTATAACCCATCCCCCAAAAATGGGTGACAAAACAGGTTGATACCGTGAACAAAAAAGCAGCACGAGACACACACACACACGTGTTTTGCTACTCTCACAAGTGCCCAATTGGATTTATAATAAAGAGAGAGAGAGAGAGAGAGAGTTACAAGGAGTTACAAGGAAAAGAAGCACCTCAAAAGGCCTTGCGGCCCATACCAAGGAGGTACCAATGGCAACGGGTGCCAGGGAAAATTTTGTACACACTCAAATAGTGAGCAAGATTTGGTCTGACCTTTTCTTGAACTGATCCACAGAGGAACTGTTCACAACTTCCGAAGGTAACCTGTTCCATGTGTCACAGATCTTATACGTAAAGTAATTCCCACACACACTAGTCCTAAACCGTTTCAAATCCAACTTCCAACCATTGTTGCGAATTGGGTTATCATTTAAACTAAACATACTTCTAAAATCGACATCGTTCAACCCGCGTAAGAGCTTGAAAACCTCGATCAGTTGACGCGCAGCCTCCGAGTTTCAAGCGAAAACAAGTTCAGGGCGCGTAACCGTCGATTGTAGCCCATATGCCTAACGGAAGGGATTAACTTTGTGGCCCTCGCCTTAGGCCTGTTCAAAAATCAACGTTTTCTTATTTTCATAGGTTTCTGTACATTTCCCCATGCTTTTTGACCTGAAAAAGCCGAAAATCACAACTATTTTGACCTAGGATGTTGGGAAGCATGCCGCATGGAGCTTTAAATTTTCTGCCTTGAAATCGGCCAAAGCGCCAATTCCGGGGTCCCTTGAATTATGTTTTGCACTTTAACTTTGATCTAAACAAGATAGAGCAACAAATTAGGTATCAAATGAAAGAGCATAAAATTAATAAATAATAATAATAATAATAATAATAATAAATAAATAATAATTAATAATAATAATAATAATAATATAATTATCTATCATTTTTCAGGAAACAACAGAAACTCAATCAGAATCTAGAAAACCATCTACAAGTTACAACTTCACAATGGCATTAAGCAAGGAGCTGAGGGAGCTCCGTGGGCGCACAGTTGATATCTCAGAACCTCCACGTACTGTCCACAGGCAGGTGTCAACTGGGCCATCTACCAGATCTCTCACTGAAACTTTCCTGGTTGGATACCCTTCAGCTTTTATCAGTGGTTCCCAGCTTCCCACCAACAGACAGGCGTTCCAGTATTTCCTTAATCTTCAGAATTTACCGGAAAATGCAGGGAGGCCCATGGTTCAAGACCTTGCATATGAAACAGTTGAATCTATCATCCCATTCTGGCAGATGGCTAGGATCAAGACAATGACCAAGTACAACGCAATGAAGCTCTTCATGAAACTACATGAGAAACATCGTGCTCTGGTGAAAAGCAAAGGAGAGCAAGTAACCCTGGAGGAAAAAGAGGAGCATTTGTGCTGGAATTAGACAGCCTGTTCAATATAGGAGCTCCAGATGCAATCCAGGAAATACAGAACAACAGACTGTTAAGTTTTACTCCATTGCGATATTTAGCATGTACTTAACAATTACTGTCTTAACATGTTGGACTATTTTACAGCTGCAGCAGAACAAGAGGCAGTTGTTCATGTGGATGACATTACCTGGGGTGACTCAACTGACAACGACGCTACCACAGAGGACATGGATTACCATCAGCCTCGTCCTGGATGTTCTCACCATCAAGACACTGTGACTAGTGTGACTTTGACGTTTCCAAGGAAGGTCATGGAATGTGATGTCATCTGCATACAGCTGATCGTCTTGGTTTATCAGACAATCAAGTTACTGCCATGGTTTCTGCCACCTGAAAGCTGGAGGGGCTGATCTGGATAACTTCGTCATCTCAACCTCAACAACACGTCGCAACAGAATGCTGTCCAGGTATAATATCAGCCAGAGTCACATGTCCAAGTTTTGTGAAAACCCCCCACAGTACGCTGCCTTACACTGGGATGGAAAGTTGCTCAAAGATGTCTTGGGCAGTGAACCTGGAAGTACCTCAGAGACTTTAGCTGTGCGAGTGTCTGGTCCACCTTCATACACTGAAGGAAAGTTATTGGGAGTACCTGTCATCGACAATTCTTCTGGCACAGCTCAGGCTGAAGCTTCAATGGATTTACTGGAGACATGGGAACTTACGGATAATGTTACTGCCCTTGTTTTTGACACTACATCCAGTAACAGTGGAGTTCACTGAGGAGCTGCCAAACTGCTAGAGAAAATGCTGAACAAAAAGGTGTTTTATCTGGCCTGTCGACAACATCCTGGAAATCCTAGTAGGAGCAGTTTGGGAGAAGCTGTTTGGGAAGGTGAAGGGGCCAGATAATCCCTGGTTTGAGCATCTGAAGGATGTTTGGACGGACTTGTCCAAGGAAAACCCAAGATGCTGGCTATCAACAGCAAATGGCTGAAGGAAAAGAAGAAGAACAGTGAAGAAATACTCCAAGACATTCTAACAGCAGAAAGGCTTCCAAGAGCCGACTACAGGGAAATGGCTGAACTGACAGTCATTGTTCTTGGAGGAACGCCTCCTCGAGGTATTCACTGGAGTCGACCAGGCGCCATTCATCAGGCCAGATGGATGGCCAGAAACCTGTACTCCATGAAAATGCTGATGTTTGCAGATCAACTTGAGTACGACGAAGACACTGTATCAAAGCTGGAAAGACTCAACACCTTCCTTGCGCTGTTCTACACTCCTGTATGGATGATGTCAATGTCTGCTGCAGATGCTCCCGTGAATGATCTAAGTCTAATCCAGGACATGTTGAAGTACAAGAAAACTGACCCAGAGCTTGCTGATGCAGTACTTAATAAGATGGAAAACCACAAATGGTACCTGACGCAGGAAGTCGTGCCATTTGCCCTGTTCAGCAGTAGATTGAGTGACACATTGAAGCACGACATTGCTGCCCAGTTACATGCCACTGAGAAGCCAGACAGCTTCAGAACAGGAAAGCCTCTATTCCAGAGAGTCACAGCTAAGACCACCCTGGTTGATCTCATTGGCCCCGAATCACATTTCCTGCTGGACACACTGAACATTGGATCCGAGTGGCTTCTGGAACCTGTCACGTCTTGGCCACAGAATGAGGACTACAGAAAAGCGTTGGACTATGTTAAGAATCTGAAAGCGGTGAATGACATTGCTGAACGTGGTGTCAAGATGATGAGCGACTTTGCAAATGTCATAACAACAGATGCCAAGCAAAGGGACTATCTCCTTCAAGCTGTGGAGTTCAACAGACGCCGCTTTGACAGCTTCAAGAAACAACTCTCAACAACTGACTGTGTAAATGTCATTATGAAATTAATCATCATGTAATGCTTTCACTTCTTGATCGATTAGACTTGTGACAAAATGTTAATCTCAAATTTGTGTCATGAATAAGGCGCCTTGTCTGCCTTGAGTGTGAGAAAACGAATTTTGTGATATTTCTGAAATCTTTGTATGTACCAATGTGCCATTTCTTGTTCCAAGACTATCATAATTGTATAAGTTAGAAAGAGGATTAAAAACACTTTAATTTGGTGCCTATTTTGTTGCTCTATCTTGTTTAGATAAAAAGTTATAGTGCAAAACATGATTCAAGGGACCCCGGAACTGGTGCTTTTGGCCGATTTCAAGGCAGAAAACTTAAAGCTCCATGCGGCAATGCTTCCCAACAACCTAGGTCAAAATGGTTGTGATTTTCGGCCTTTTCAGGTCAAAAAGCATGGGAAAAAGTACAGAAACCTATGAAAATAAGAAAAAGTTGATTTTTGAACAGGGCTACCCTCGCCTGCACTCGCTCCAGCCTCTCAATATCTTTCCTGAGGGCGGGCGACCAGAACTACACAGCATACTCCAGGTGCGGCCGAACAAGGGAATTGTACAGTGAGAGCACAATCTCCCTGTTCCGAAACTAAAATTGCCTCCTGATATAACCTATTAGTTTCTGGGCTTTCTTTTCCACCTCTACGCACTGTTTCGTAAACTTAAGGTCGCTGCTAATTAGCACACCCAAGTCCTTTTCTAAATCAGTCACCTCGATATTACTACCCAACATCGAGTAGTCCGACTTGGGATTGGCGTAGCAATGTGCATCACTTTGCATTTACCCAAGTTAAACGGCATTTGCCATTTTTCGGACTACTCTCCTATCCTACCTAGGTCCGCACGCAATTCCTCGATCGCTTCGGGCGTCCCAACATTGGCCCCAAGCTTGGTGTCATCAGCGAATTTGGCGATCCGACTGACGATGCCACCGTCGATATCATTTATGTAAATGATAAACAACAGTGGCCCCAAAACGGAACCCTGAGGAACCCCACTAGTGACCGAGGTCCAACCCGAACTAGCACCTTTAATTACACCCTCTGCCGCCTATTCCTCAGCCAGTTTTCAATCCACCTACCTATTTCCCCACCGATACCCAGCGCGCGCACTTTCGCCATTAGCCGGCGGTGAGGTACCTTATCAAAGGCTTTCTGAAAGTCGAGATAAAGTATATCAATCGCCCTACTCTTATCGTACTCACTCAACATGACGTGGAAAAACTCGAGCAAGTTGGTGAGACACGACCTATGCCGTCTAAACCCATGTTGGGAGTCCCCAAGCAGCTTGTAGGAATCCAAATGGTCAACGATCCTATCAGCTATTATCCCTTCTAATAATTTACCTACAACTGAAGTGAGACTAATGGGACGATAGTTCCCTGGACTTTCGTGATCCCCTTTCTTAAAGATAGGGGTCACGTTGGCTTCCCTCCAGTCACCAGGCACCTGGCCCATCTCCAACGGTTTGTTGAAGACTGTAGCCAGGTGGGGAGCCACCTGGTCGCGCACTTCTCGCAACACTCTGGGGAGAAACTGGTCTGGCCCAGGAGTCTTAAACGCGCTCAGTTTGTCTATTCTATCGGCAACGACTGTCGCGGTACATCTAACACTATCCAGGCCAGCACCTTCGTGCCTCACGCCTGGCTCGGGGATGACGCGGGTATCCTCCCTGGTGAACACTCCCGCAAAGTACTCATTAAGCACATTAGCGATGTCCGCGTCGGAGGTCCGCAGAACGCCGCTTCCGTCCTGCTTCTAATGGGCTTTCTACTATTAACGTAACTGAAGAACTCCTTAGGGTTCCCCTATTAACATAACTGAAGAACTCCTTAGGGAGAGAGAGAGAGAGAGAGAGAGAGAGAGAGAGAGAGAGAGAGAGAGAGAGAGAGAGAGTCGCCAAAAAAACAAATTATTTGCTCCAATTGAAGCAAATAAATGAAATTGATTGTTTGTGTTTGTTTAGTTGATTGAACTGATTATAAGAAGATTAATAAATACTAAAAAGGTACAGATATCTCATTGAAAGACCAACGTTTATTAAGATTACGATTAATAGAACATAATTTCAACTGCAAAGCCATAACATTACACAAGTTTCCCACTTAAGAAAATAGTTTGTCTGATTTGATAATTTTTTGTTTTGTTTTTTGTAATTTTCGTGGAAAAGTAAAATTGGATTTTCCAGGTAAGCTAATTTCTTTTTCATGCGCTGGGCCCTCCTGAGCACTTCCTGCGACCCCCAAATTGAGAAACACTGCCCTTGAGGATATCTGATACCGTATTTTCAACTTTTCTTTTTAATAGTTAGCAGCAATGAGGGGAGAGAGAGGGAAATATGCCATATTAAAAATTTCAAGCATACCATAATAGGTTATATTAAGTACTGGTACTTATTGATACGCAATTAAAATATGTCGGTAGAGAAATTAATTGTAAATTATACTGTACATACACGCAATATGCAACAGTAATTACTGTACTTAGCTTTTGATCATCACCACAGTACCTACTTATTTTAGTGGTATGAGATAATTACTGTAAAATACAGTATCTTTAACAGTAAGAGGTGATGTGATTTTAAGATACAGTAATCAGTATGTCAAAAGAAGGGATTTTTTTTGGCATTATTTGATCATCTTTACATTTATACTTTAAAAAATAAAATTACTTTTGAGCAACATTAAAAAACTAAAAAAAAAATGGAGGCGATGTTTAAAAAAAACTGAACCCCAAAAAGCACGTCGCATGACGATATATATATATATATATATAATATATATATATATATATATATATATATATATATATATATATATATATATACAGTGGAACCTTGCTTAACGAGTGCCTCGTATAACGAGAAATTCGTATAACGAGCCAAAAGAATGGGGGAAAATTACCTTGCATAACGAGCGACACTTTGCTTAACGAGCAAAATATTTTAAAAATAAAATAACATCTTTTCAACACAAAAGCAAAATAAATACAGTAAGGTCGCGGAGTCCATCCGAGCGTCTTACTTACGTTGACTCGCTTTCTTTATCCCCCAAGTCTCCTCCTGCAACCAATCTCACTCTCAGAGAGTTTTGGAAAGATCATTTTCACATTGTTGCCTGCCTCAAGATGATTGACAAGGCATGGGATGGAGTCACCAAGAGAACCCTTATTTCAGCTTGGAAGAAGCTTTGGCCGGACGGCATTGTTGAACGCAACTTGGAGGAGTTTGAGTCAGTGCCTGTAGAGCCTATAGTCGACGACATCGTGTCTTTGGCCAAGACTATCGGGCTGGAGGTGGATAACAATGACATCGATGAGCTTGTGGCAGAGCATAGCCAGGAGCTGACCACTGAAGAGCTTTTGGAACTGCAATCTACTCAACAGGAAGAAATTGTGGGGGAGAATTTGTCAGGGGAGGACGAAGAAACGCCCGTAGCAGAACAACAACCCTCCAGTGCAATAAGGGAGATGCTGAGATCTTGGAATCTGTTGTATCATACGTTGAAAAGCATCATCCTAATAAGGCAGTGACTATGCGATCTACAAATTTATTTAATGATAATGTTATCACGCATTTCGTCAAAATTTAAAGCGTAGACAAAAACAAATGTCTCTAGACAGTTTCCTCGTGAAAAAGGATCCAAAAGAAAGTGAAAGTGCCTCTAAAAAATTTAAAGCAGTGACTGTGAGCTCGTCGAGAATGTTATTGCATTGAACGAAGACGATTCTCCTCCTTCCCCTCAATAACCCTCTCCTCCTCCCCTGTCTCTTCATTTCCTTTGCGTGCGTCAGGAGCACCTTCTCTCTTCGTAAGTTATTTATAAATTTCACCGTTTACTAATTATTTACATTCTCTTTTGGGTTAATTTTTATTAATAATCTTTTCATTTCATGCAATAATAATTTAAAAAACGCCTTTAAATATCATTATAAATATTATTTTAAGTATTTTTTAAGCATGGAACGCATTATCATATTTTACATTGATTCCTATGGAAAAAATTGCCTTGTTTAACGAGCATTTTGCATAACGTGCACAATTCGGGAACGAATTATGCTCGTTAAGCAAGGTTCCACTGTATATATATATATATAGACCGCAGGTCAATTCTGAACCCTCGTTCAAACTCGCCTAAAGCGTGTGTGTGTGTGTGTGTGTGTGAGGAAATGTGAAACAAAATGTGCTCCGCTATGTCACATTCAGTAGGTTACCCCCAAAGACAATTAAAAGATATGGTAATTACATTGAAACATTCATACACCCTTTGTGCTATTTAACTTCCATTCTTGCTTCATCATCGACATCATATCTGCATATATATATATATATATATATATATATATATATATATATATATATATATATATAAACATAAAAAATTACTAACTGGTAATATTTTATTTTTGTTCTAATATTTTGTTAATTGTGACAGTCATAAAACTTGGGGAAAAAATTACTAATTCGTATTTTTTTATGGTTTTTAGAAATTTTATGTCTGGAGGCGAACCTTCTTCCGAAACTGCAATCGTATTTTGAGTCAAATAAATATTTATTATTTCCTTTCGTTTATTGCGAAATATTTATTCGTTATAAATATTCATTATTCATTATAGAAAAACTATTCATTATAAATATTCATTATAGAAAAACTATTCATTATAAACATGTTATTCTACTTTTAACCCATTTTACTCGTGTTAAATAAAGTCCTTTCTTTAATTAAATAAAAGGCAATATTTTATAATCGACTGCGCATATACCTTATGTATTTCTAAGTTAATTGTAATCGCAGAAATTGCCTTTTTTCATATGTAATCCTCATTAGTTTTATCTACTAAATTTTCTGGGAATTTAAATTAAAAAAATTATTTTATATAGTAAGAAAATTTTGAGTGTAACTTCCGTAATAAGTTTGTAATTATTTTGACTTGAAGGTCTGCATGTTGAATTAATGCTATCGCCAGAACACTCTACAAACTATTCCGTGTGTCTACGTCAAAACCGGTAGTATGAGGGCAAAAAACGGAGTTTTCCAGGTGAGAGGAGGAGTGGGGGTTGAGGGATGGCACTGGCACTGAGGGGTGAAAAGTTGTACTAAACAGTGAACTTTTCTTAATCTCTTTAATCTTTAATGTTAAAACACTTGTGCATCATGACAAACCCAAGTATCTGGCAGAATTCTGTCAAAGAATCAGAGTTTATTGGATCCATCCCGCAAGGTCATCTTACTAATGCTCTAATGAAGTTCCAGCATCGAATACATACTGTAGCGACGAATGATAGTCATCATGTGGCAGTGTTCTAAATTTGAACAGTTTGGAATTGTAAACAACCGTATTTATTGTATACAGGGTGTCCCGTAAGTCTGGACCCATAGGGAAAAATAATAAAATTACAAAATAGTCCAAAAATTTATTACATAATCTGTTCAAAGTGTCCGCCGTTGTGTCGCACACATAGTTGAAGACGCAATCTCCACTGCGACAGCACTTTCTGAATCACAGTCGCAGAAATTTCTTGACACGCATCCACAATGCGTGCTTTAAGGTGGAAAATGTTCTGAAGTTTGACCTCGTACACTTTGGCTTTCAAGTGGCCCCACAAATAAAAATCATAATAAAAAATAATAAAAAAATAATAATAAAAAAATAATAATAATAATAACATAATAAAAAAATATATTATAAATCCCTATGGGTCCAGACTTACGGGACACCCTGTAGATATTTATCAGAAAAATTACGACTAATTATATATTATTTTTAAGCACTGTTTCTCATACTACTAAATTAAGTATGTACTGTGGTAATAGTAAAAAGGTAAGCTCAGTAATTACTGTTGCGTATTGTGTGTATGTACAGTACGATGTACAATCAATTTCTCTACCGACGTTTTTTAAATGCATATCAATAAGTACGTTAAAATAATCTATTATAGCATCCTTGGGATTTTGAATATGACATATTTTCCCTCATCACTTCTAGTTCTAACCATTGAAAAGAGGAGTAGAAAATATGGTATTAGACATCCTTACAAACAGAGATTCACAGCCTTGGAACTCGGGAAGTGCTCAAGGGCGGGGTCTCGATGCTTTGCAAAAAAAAATCAGCCTACGTGGAAAATCGAAATTTATTTTTCCAGCGAAAATTATGAAATATGTAAAACCAGACAGACTATTTTTTTTTTTTTAAATGAAAAAAGCGTTTAATGATGCAATTTTACAATTGAAATTATTTTCTGTTAGTCGTAATCATCTTAACTGTTAATCTATATCTTTCAATGATATACCCGTGCCTACTTTGCATTTGTTAATGCTATTGTATTTGGTTTAATACGAACTGAACACAAAATAACACATAGACAGTCAATTTCATTGCTTTGTTTTAATTGCGGGACTATTTCAATTCATTCAGTCGATATTAATAATTTGACTCTTCATTTAAACATAGAAGATAAAAATAAGAGAAAATTGGTTGGGTCAGTTTTAATTGAAAATATTGCTAGTTTCAACAATGAAATAAGTCATTTTTACATCGATCCACATTTAAATCAAATTATAGTTCGATACCACTCTTTTTAAAGTTTTCTTGCACCACTTTCGTCTGCCAAATTGGGTTTTTTAACTAATATATAAATACATTAGTTAAAAAATCCAAATATATACAGTATATAAGTATAGGATAAATTTCACAATTAAACATGTGAAATAAATGGACAATGCAAACCACAAGGAAAAGGAAAAATTATTCCAAGGCATTTTCTTGATCCCCTTTAATCCCTTTAATCTCCTAATAGTGAACTTCCTTAGCGATATAAACCAGTGGCACTGTTACTTGCTGGACAAAAACACCAAACTTTCAGTTTGTACTTAAATATATTTACGTTGATTTTATTAACGGATCCAAAAATTAAAACATGATTTCCTGAATTTGGGGCCATTCAAAAATTATGTAACGCAGAAAGGGTGGGAGTTGGAGGTGTTAGGCCAGGTGTTACAGTGTATTACATGGGGGTGGGAGGTGTCACCTCAAGTGTTACATAACACTTCATCACCACAAATGCATAAAACTGGGAAATGACAAGATATGTAATTTGAGTACGTGTCTTGTACAGGGTGTCCCGTAAGTCTGGACCCATAGGGAAAAATAATAAAATTACAAAATAGTCCAAAAATTTATTACATAATCTGTTCAAAGTGTCCGCCGTTGTGTCGCACACATAGTTGAAGACGCAATCTCCACTGCGACAGCACTTTCTGAATCACAGTCGCAGAAATTTCTTGACACGCCTCCACAATGCGTGCTTTAAGGTGGAAAATGTTCTGAAGTTTGACCTCGTACACTTTGGCTTTCAAGTGGCCCCACAAATAAAACTCCAGCGGAGTAAGATCATAATAAAAAATAATAAAATAATAATAAAAAAAAATATATATATATATTATAAATAAATTTTTGGACTATTTTGTAATTTTATTATTTTTCCCTATGGGTCCAGACTTACGGGACACCCTGTATATAATATAGGTGAGAGTAACAAATTATTATGATGCCTAAAAAGGTGTTTTGAGCAAGTGATGAGCAACAAGTTTTTGGTGAAAGAAAAGTAACAATTTATTGAAATAACATTTTATAGGGCGATGTGAGGGGGAGGGGTAGTGCTGGTGTTACATAATTTTTAAGGGGTGGTTGGATTGGTGTAACAGTGTGTTATGGGAGTGGGGTAGGATATAAATTTTGGTGAAAAAAAGCGTTACATAATTTTTAAATGGCTCCTTATGCAACATTTCCAAAATGGCCGCCAGATTTAGATTTTTTTTATACCCAAATGCACACTCCCACCGGTAAGGTCGTGTCAGGAACAATCCTCAATTGCTCACATTCACTTCATCAGCTGACATGTCAGTAATGCACCTGCTTCATGGCAACTTATCCACAGCCCACCCCCGCAGACTACTCCACAGTTTACCCAGACCGCTTCATACACCCTCAGCCGGCACATTGCCATCTGATAAGTTAGACATTGCAGGCCTTTGCAGCATCAGGTGTCGTCATCCAGTCGAGTGACCACATCAGCTGTTCATCTTTCTTCCAGGGAAGCTCTGTTGCATCTGTACAGGAAGTCCATATCCCTCCCTGATATGCAGCTCGCTTGTAGTGCTGTAGCAGGACGTCCTGAGAGGAAAACATTTATTATTATTATTATTATTATTATTATTCCACAAATGAATTTTTACTTCAATTCTGTCAGCAATTATATAATGCACTAGACAACAAAAAAACACTTATTACCTGCGTTGGAGACAAATTCTCTAAGCCTCGACCCTTTCGACAGAATAGCTCTCTTCTTGCTTCATTCACCAATTCAGTGGGACTTGACTTTTCATACAGGAGCACCGTAAGTCGCTCCAATGTCTTGAATTGCTCCAACTCCGTTGAAATGTGATGGAACGGGTTTTGCTTCATGAACAAGAAAGCCTTTGTAGCCTTGTCATATATGCCTTCCAAGTGTTCCATGCTGTCTTTTTTGATCGGCCAAAAAAATATGATATAGTGTCTGATCCCGTGAAACTGTGGAAGAGAGGGAGAGCCCAGCTTTTCAGCTATGCCATTGACATTGTACAGTCGGAAGTCTTTCCCACATCCAAAGGCGACTGTTATTTCTGTATCTGGGTTTGTTACCTGCAGATCATTGAAATGCCCTATTAGTAAAACAAGGACATCAGTGCTGCCATTCTGGAGAGCATGTTGAACATGCGCTATGATGCCACATCCGCTTCTTCGTGTGAAGAATCCCTCATGTGTTGCTTGGAACTTTTGTGGGTGACATTGTGATCAGCCGTGATACATACATCTTTATCACATTCAAAGTTTGTTTCGCTGATCCGCATAGCAAATAGTGAGAACAGGTCTTTTTTGTTATTTGAATCTCTGAGGTCATCATTCCACTTTTTGGGCATTTTTGTTTGCGGACTAACCTTCACTCGAACTCCCTTCCCCCTGCGGTTTCTTGTGGATGCCTTGATGCTCGATTCGAAGTATCTGTCTCAAACTACAGCGAGCCGATTCACTGATTTCAATTGACTTTGAAGATAAAGGATGAATGTGGCGTCTGCATACTCTGAGAATGTTGCAGCTGTCACAGGCAATATATGTACCAGAAGACCTCCATCAATAATCATACAACCAGCAGTTCAGCCTTGTTTCCTGTCCTCAGTTCCCCATAATCTGACGGACAAGGGGAAAAATTATGGTTCTCATAGGCAAAGAATATAGACGGATCCCTTTGTCGATGTTGATTGGCAATGTAAAGATGATCAAACAAGGCAGCAGCATTTATGCTTGCTTTCAGCTTTTTAGCAGTTTTGTTTGTTTTTGCTCCTGTACTTTTCAACAGAGGTAGTGAGTTCTTCTTGATTGGTGCACTAATTAGTTTTCCTCTGTTAACTAGAACCTCTTCAGTGAAACGATGGTGTTGTTCTTCACCTAGAGTCTGCATATTTCGCATTGATAACACAACCGAATCATCTGCATAGTCCCGAGTGTACAAAATGAGAAGTTCAGGATAGTCATCTTCAAGTGGGTTTCCATAGGTCTTAATGGTTAATGAGTTGCTGGGTTTGTTCCAGAAAGTGCTTTTGTAAGGACAGCCCTCTTCGTGGTGCTTCGAAGAACTTGAACTGTCGTGTGTTGCAGGGCCTCGATTTGATTTTCCTTAGTGGTATGAGTGTTAGATGCTGGACAAAAATACCAAACATCCAGGGTTTATGCCTTGGGTGTATGATATCTCTGGTATTTTTAAACACATTTACTTTGATTCATCAAGCATGGGTATGCACAATAATTAAAAGTATATTTTGTATTGATTTTTTATGTCATTATTATTGGAAAGTACTCGAACTGTACCACTTGATGCCATACATCGAGTTCTGGCAGCCATTTTGAAAATGTTGTACAATTCGGAAAATAATGTTGATATTTCTTGGATTCGTTGAAAAAGTATTTGTAAATATGTTCAAGTACAAACCCTGAAAGTTTGATGTTTTTGTCCAATGTGTAACACCTTTGTCACTAAGGAAGCCCACTAATCTCTTAAGGTAACTATTAGTGATTTTAATCCTTTAATGGATTTCTTAATCGCCAAAAGAAAGAGAGAAGCATAAAATTATTTTTACATTGACCATAGATTTATTCAAAGTTTTTGTGTTAATTATTATACGGTATATATATATATATATATATATTATATATATATATATATATATATATATATATATATATATATATATATATATATATATATATATATATATATCTATATATCTATATATATATATATATAATATATATATATATATATATATATATATATATATATATATATATATATATATATATATATATATATATATATATATATATATATAGATAATATATATATATATATATATATATATATATATATATATATGTAGGTGTATGTGTATGTGTATGTATATATATAACGGGTGCGGCAAAAATAACGCCCTTTTTAGTTTATTCTCTTTTATTGAAGGAAATAAATCAATTACAGCATTTTAAGAGAAAAATAAGGTTTTTAAGAAAAATACAGCATTTTAAGAAAAATAATTACTTTCTCAGTAAAAACTAAAAAATAACAAAATGATACAATATAAAACTAAAAAATTATACTGTATAAAACTATAAAGATACAATTATTAAAAGGGCGTTACTTTTGCCGCACCCGTATATATATATAATATATATATATATATATATATATATATATATATAAGGATGAAAACTCGCAAGGAAAAGGGAAAAAATTATTCCAGGGTCTTTCGTGTCTTCAACAGTACACCTCGTTAGGGAATGAAGAGAAAAGGTAAGAAGCCAAAAGTATATACGTTTGTACATAAAAAGAATTGTAAAAAGAGATTAGAAAATAGTTAATAAGTAGTAATAAAGGGCAAAAGATATTTTAAGAGGATATTATCTATTTTATACGTTCTCGAACTGTTATTTTAAAATGGATAAATGCACATTCTAGAATATTCCTTTCAATTATATATCTGTTTTTAACGAGCGCTTTAGAACTATCCCACTTCATACTATGATTACATCTATACATATGGTTAAACAATGCATTAGAATTATTTGCTGTTCTACACGCATATTTATGCTGTTTTACTCTGATATATAACGTGTTTCGTGTTTGACATATTGTATATAAACTGAGTTACATTGTTTACATCCGATCAAATACACACAGCCAATAGCATTATCTGGGCTAATCTTTATTAGTCGAGATTTAACCGTATGATCATACCTAAAGGCTACGTTGATGCCAATTGTTTTAAGTATGGTCGGGAGAGGTTTAAAATTTACATGGTAAGGTAGGCTGAGGATATTTTTTTGTGACCAAATTCATTTATAATTGGCATCAACGTAGACTGTTTGGACTGTTTGGATGTGATAGAAGATTGAGGGAAGTCTTTGTTTCTGTGAAACACAAGTTATTTATGCAGAAACTTTAAATATATTTACAGTATTACGTCGATACAATATATGAGAAAGAGAAAACTTCATCAACTTGAGTAGTCTAAGCATCATCATCCTGTTTGCATATACGTTTTGTGTTTCGTATTTATCAATTATTACGAAAGAATTCTTTTATAACTTGAAGAGCCTAATCATTTTCATTAATCAGTAAAGTAACATAAATCTCATCAACTGTTGCCGTAAATAGAAGTCAACATCTTCCTTCCTTGAATAATCAATTTTAAAATTAGAAAGAGCCGTTTTGAGCAGAAAACCGAGATTTGTTTATAAAAAACCTCTGAACAGTTAGCTAGAACAAGTGAAAAAGGTGTTAGCAGCTGACGAGGAAGCTTCTAACAGTGGTTGTATCCTCCAGCGCGGGACACGTCAACGCGAAGAAGAGGCGACGTCAAACCGAAACATCAACGCGCTGGTGGCCAAACTTTCCTCAAATCTCCGTGCAGCGGGCCGTCTACGGTTGGCCAGACTAGCAGTCGACGGCCTGTTGCGTGGCACGGTTAGAGTGCCGATCGGCTCCAGGACCGGACCTATTCTCAGCGAGCTATTTTTTCATTTACGGAGAGCAATTGCGTGCTCCTCGGACTACTCTTACTCTCCGGCGACATTAAGACTAATCCAGACCCCACTACAACTTACACATGTCACCATACACAAAGACATAGACACAATAGCACCATGAGACATACAGAAGTATAATATTAACATATTACAGTACAACGTAGATGGCCTCACAAACAAAATCATGCAGTTTAGGGAATTCGTACACAACAAAACATTCACATAGCACTTATACAAGAAACAAACTAAAACGCACACACAAAACACCCACCATCCCTGACTTCACGGCGCTCCGTCAAGATCGTAGGGGGTGGGGGACTCATAACTTACATACGTAAAGCATTAGCTACACTGATGTCACCCAAAACATTACAAACACAATCCAAGCAGATAACACGATAGAAATACAGGCAGTTAACATTAAAACACGCGCAAAACACAACACCACCCTAATCAACATTTACATCCCACCAGATACACCTCATGTGCCAGTCAATTACAATCCACAGTACACAATCTTGCCTCTCTCACTAATGTCATCTTATGAGGAGACTTCAACGCTAAAGACACCAGTTAGTGCCTGCACAACCAAAGCAACACCAGATGCGCCAACATAGCCACACAACTAAACAGCCTCTTCATTCTTAACAATAGAAGAAACATAGACACATACCACATCAAGCAGGATACTCAAACTCCTCCCAGACATAACGTTCTGTTCCCCTCACTAGCAACACATACACACTGGAGAACAGAAAAACAACTGTCATCAGACCACCTGCCCATCATCATTACAACACGTTCGACACTCTGCCCCAACACCTTAGTCACACTTACAGAAATTACAAGAAAGCTGATTGGGAACAGTTCAAAATACAAACCGAGGAACAATTCACCACATTAAACAGCACACCCATCATAAACCCAATACAACACTCAAGACATTTAATCAGATCATCAATAATGCAAACGAATACATAACCAAGGGCAACATTAGGAAATACAACCCAAATTACACCAGAGAAATAGCCCCTCATAAGGCAACGTAACAACCTCAAACATAACACACAAACACACACACAGAAGCCATAAAACAGCAGATACAACAGCTCAACACACAAATAAACAACAAACTCCAAGAAAAACAAACAGAAACATTTAGGGAATTCATAACAACACTAAACCACTCCACATATACATCCAGGCTATACAAGACTAAAACAGCATTACCCACTCTAACAACGGCATTCACACCTCACACGCGGCTATCTGTCGCAGCCAAAATAATATCCAACATATACACAACAAGCTAACATTCTAGTTAGTCACTACGCAAAGATAAGTCACTTAAACAGAGACAACAACCAAAACACGCAGACAGACAAACAGCCAGACACAAGAAAACCTACAGACTCGACACGACCATTACACCCTTCAATACAGACCAGACCATCAAGATCATCAAAAACATTAAGAATTCGAAGGCTACTGGACTAGACAACATATCTAACATACACCTTAAACATTTGGGCCCACAGGGAATACTAGCTCTCACAAATATCAGCACATATTCATACCAACACTATTTATTCCTGACATATGAAACAAGGTAAAATTATTACACTACTCAAACCAAACAAAAATCCAACAGAACCAGCTTCCTATAGACCCATTACTTTACTATGCACACATTCCAAAGTAACAGAAAGACTAATCTTACAAGTCACCAACCCACGCATACCACTATCGCTTACTCAACGTGGATTCAGACTTCACCACTCAACCACGACATTACTCACTAACCTCACGCAGCACATCATGGATGGCATCAACTCCAGACGACCAGTTCAACGTACACTGTTAGCAACAATAGACATTAGTAAAGCATTTAATGCTATCCCACGCTTCCCTCTCATAAACAAAATACTCAACACAAACATGCACAATAACACCAAAAGGTGGCTGAGCAACTATCTTTCAGGAAGATACTCACATGTCACATTTAATGGCAAGTCATCCAAAAACAAGCTTTTTCGAACGGGGTCCCTCAAGGCTCTGTTCTCTCACCAACACTCTTCAACTTATACATGCATGCATTCCAACACCCATAGATAACAAGCTTACCTTATCATCATTTGCAGATGACATCACTCTAACATCCACCCACAACAACATCGACACCGCTACAAATAACCTACAAACATATATAAACAGTATACAAGACTGGCTTACACACAATAGACTCAAAGTAGCGCCCACAAAATCAACCATCACCTTGCTAACAAGCAACACAAAAGAACACCAGTAACTCCACAGCTTACACTAAACAACACCAACATTCCACACACGCACAGGACCAAAATAATTGGGTCACATACAAAACATCATTGCTTTTGCAAACCACATTCAGGACATTAAAAACAAGTGTACGTCAAGACTTAACACGCTTAGGATACTAACAGGCACAAACTTTGGACACCAGCAGGAAACAACATCTCATATACAAACAATATATTCGCTCAGTTATAGACTATGCTAGACCATGCTGGGCACCCATTATCTCAAACACACACATAAACACCTTACAGACAATATAAAACAACGCACTTCGTATCATTACGGGTGCACTCAAACAACACCAATAGAACACCTGCACACAGAAACAAAAATACTGAAAATGGAAAACATTTAGACATGAGCGGAACACAATTCATGTCAGGAGCGACACTAACCCACAACACCTTGCCACTACATATACAATCATGCACCAACACTTCGCAACATTAAGGTAACACCAGAGAGACATTATAACCAAATACTCCATTCCATACCACGCCCCACAGACATCACACAGTACAGAAAACACACACACACACACACACCTAACCCACAAAGCACTGATACGACTCGGTCCGAATGCAGTCCAAGGTGCGAAGCCGCCACCCATTAACAGGTCAGAGACCAGCCTGAGCAGATCGGATCGAGTTAACTTGGTACGATTCCGATGTGGACATCACCCCAACTTACAGACATAAAACACAGACTAGACAACTCCACAGACGACACCTGCCATCTGTGCCAGGACACACCACAAAATTTGAACACATTATGACAGACTGTACCGTTCTAGCACAACAAGAACACAACACAACATCACTAGTGCGCTGAACCTCTGGTCCACTCCGGAGAGGGCGATCGGTTACCTGAGTGCCGCCGGCTTGCTCGATCAGGGTGGGCTGATCGGCTAACAACAACAATAACAACGTAGTCTTTAAGTATAATAATACTGTTAAATCTCGATTAATAAAGAATAGCCCAGATAATGCTGTTGGCTGTGTGTATTCGAACAGCTGTACACAATGTAACTCAGTTTATATATGTCAGACGGGAAAAACTTTAGATATCGGAGTAAAACAGCATAAATATGCGTGTAGAACAGCAAATAATTCTAAGTATTTTTAACCATATGTACAAATGTAATCATAGTATAAGTGGGATAGTTCTAAAGCGCTCGTTAAAAACAGATATAATTGAAAGGAATCTATACTATAAAAGGGAGTCCTGTCTGTAGACACCATGTATTTACTATTAAGCGATTCTGAACATAGCAATAAATGCGCTTTGCTTTGTTTCAACTTTTTACTGTAGGTTAAGATTTTCATTGCTGCGTTCTTTTCTATAGTTTTATGGACAGAATAATTGACCCCCAACAGGGGCTCCTCCAGGGGGAGTGGCTGAGGGGACTAGCCACCCCGTTTGCCTTAGTAAATATACTTTTTTCACAATGTTAACTTTTTGTAACGGAAAGTTTTACGGAGAAGAGAACATTTTTATGCACAAAAGACATTATCTTTTGTTTTGAAAACATGGCAAAATGGGTAGCTCATCTATGAGCGAAATGGAGACCAGAAAACATTCTTTAGAAGCTATTTGAGGCAGATTTTTATACTAGCCACCCCTCTCACCCAAATCTTGGAGCAGCCCCTGCCCAATTACTGGGGGCTCAATTATGCGGTCAATAAAACTACGGAAAAGAACGCAGTAATGAAAATCTTAAGCTTCACATCCGAACCCATTGTATCAAGAGATTTATGAAACTTAATATTTTCATGGCTGCGTTATTTTCTATGGTTTTATTGACCGAATAATTAACTTTCCAGTAATTGGGAGGCCTGTGGACCCCCCAATTACTGAGGCTGAAGGCCCCAGCAACGCAGGTCAAGCAAAATGGGCCCGTAGGGCCCACTTTTGCTAGTATTCTAGAATGTTCATTCATCTATTTTAAAAATATTTTCACTAACAGTTCGAGAACGTATAAAAATATACAATATCTTTCTATAAATAAAAAACTTTACACGGTTTTGAGCGGAGTTGAGAGGAGTAACAAATATATCTTCGCTCAGTCGCCTGTTGTGACTGGCTGTCTCGCGTAAAGTGGGTGGAGTAATGTCTTTCGCTCAGTCGCCCGTTAGGGTCGGATCTATCAAGATAATCGGCGTTAAAGATTGCAATGTGATCACCCGTACGGTAGAGAGCCGAAGGCGCGGCTTGTCTTGTTAAAATATCTTGCCCTTTACCAGTACTTGTTAACTTTTTGCTAATCTCGTTTTATTTTTTTTATGTACATAACCATATATTTTTTACTTCTTGCCTTTTCCTTCATTCCCTGACGAGGTGTACTGGTGAATACACGAAAGCCCTTGGAATAATTTTTTACTTTTCTTTGAGTTTTCATCTATATATCTATATATATATATATATATATATATATATATATATATATATATATATACACACCATATAATAATTAACACAAAAACTTTGAATATATTTATGGTTAATGTAAAAATAATTTAATACTTCTCTCTTTTGGCGATTAAGAAATCCATTAAGGGATTAAAATCACTGATGATTCTCTTACGATATTAAGGGGATTAAAGTGAATCAAGAAAAGTTTACTTTTGAGTGCCAGCCCACCTCCTCCTCATCCCCTCAGTGCCAGACCACGTTCAACTTTACATGTAAGTTGAATTTCCCCGGTGGTCCGCAAAAATATTATTCGGAAATATGGTACAGTTGGGTACAGGATACATTATGTACCCCTCATTTTCTAAAAGTGGTGCTCTGGGCCCTAAAATATTGTACGGAAATATGGTACAGTAGGGTACAAGGATACATTATGTACTCTTCATTTTCTAAAAGTGGTGTTCTGGGGCTCTGAGGCTCTGAGGCTCTGAGGCTCTGGAATTCTGGGATTCAGGTGGTCCGTAGGGAGTAAACGTTTGGGAACCACTGTTCTACGCTAATGCTCACAGACCATTAGAGGTTAACAGTGAAAGAGTAATGAAAACAATTGGTTTTAGATCCATTTTTATTCTATATTCTTGCAAAACTCAAATTCAGATGGTGAAAATGGTAAAAAACTGGTGATATATTTGGTGAAAAATTATGAATTAAAGTTCATTAAAGATTTTAATGAATATTTATTTAATTTTAATTTAGCGCTTCAAATTTCACCCAAAGAATTCGTTACTCTGAAATCTGCAAAGAAAAAAAATATTGAATTTTTAACTTTGTTTTGTTAACCAAATTAATTATATATTTTTAACTTTTAAACTGGAGCGTAACTTAAGCTGTAATTACAAATGTCTTAAGCATTGATTGATAATATAATATAATATATATATATATATGTATGTATGTATGTATATGTGTGTATGTGTGTATGTGTACATGTGTTAATACTAACCCATTTCCGAATCTCTCGAGAGAGTTTGCAAAAAATCTTCCACGAGCAAATGAAGGACGGAACACTTGAGGACGAACGAATCCACGGTTAAAACCACCACCGTAGCTATTATATGGGCGGCTATACCCACTGTAGCTAATGTGTGGGCGGCTATATCTTCCGTATCCCAGAATGGCGAAGGGCAGACATACGAGAACGAACATCATCTGGGAGTTGGAACAAAAAATATTTACTCTTTAAAGTTAAATCATTGAAGGAATAACTGGATTTTATATCCACTTTTATTTTTAACATTAAAAATCACGCTAAATAAAGTTATTTTAAATGTAGAGGGAACAATTTGAAAGAAAACCCACCAAAAGTCGTGGAGAAACCATTCTGATTCTTTGCTGTTTGCGCGTGTTGGTAATGAAAGAGAATTAACACGTTTGACGAAGTGATACTAAACTCCGTCTCTTTTTATACCAAAACAAGATCAAATCCAAATGCGGAAACTTTGAAAAAAACAGTAAATAAAGAGGGACATTAACTAAAAAATATCTTGATTGTCCTCTAAATAATCTCACTATTTCGACTCCATGTTTCTTATCACAAAGTTTCACGTAATTATAAATGTTTTTATGCAGTATTTAAATTATAATATAAGGGACATTATTTAAGAGTTCAAATTAAAACAAGGCGTGTATTTATTTCTAGTTCCTACTTTCACTACACCCTCTTCTATAGTGGATACATGAAGTGTTTCGGGTTTTTTTATATATAGGGTGAACCAAATGTAGGTGGACAGTAAATTATAACGTTTATTTTGAGAATACATATTTAATTTTTTTGTATACTATAATACAAAATAAAATTTAAATAAATTTAGTTAAAATATTTAATATAATAAAACACAAACAGCATAGTTATAATGAACACCATAGTTATAATATAATATAACACAAACCGTATTCAACCTACTGTCCACCTACTTTTGGTTCACCGTGTGTGTATATACTGTATATATATATTATATATATATATATATATATATATATATTAGTGATGGGACGATGCATCGCAATCGCAATCGCAATCGCGATACAATCGCACATTTTTTACAATCGCAATCGCAATTGCAATCGCATTTAATGAGTGCGATTGTTGCGATTGTGAACAAAAGATTTAAATCTCTACAAAAGTTGCTATGAAAGCTGCTCTTTCATGCGTACTTAAAGGAAAGTTTAGCTAACAACAATACGGAATAATAAATAAATAATAAATAAGTCAAAAACAGAAATGAAAACGGGTTGCGAATTAGTTGAAAACAGAATAAAAAATTGGTTTAATAATAACAATAAGTACACCTCTTTATTTGCTCTATGTAAAATTGGAATGTTAAAAAATCAAGCTAACCCTATGGTAGGTAACGCGTTTAGGTATATTTAAAGCATAAATGAGCGTTATGTGAGGCTAAAGCTAAAACATCGCAATCGCAATCGCAATCGCGCGATTTTCAAATTCTGACAATCGCAACAGCGATTGTATGAAATATGACAATCGTCCCATCACTAATATATATATATATATATATATATATATATATATATATATACAGGGTGTCCCGTAAGTCTGGACCCATAGGGAAAAATAATAAAATTACAAAATAGTCCAAAAATTTATTACATAATCTGTTCAAAGTGTCCGCCGTTGTGTCGCACACATAGTTGAAGACGCAATCTCCACTGCGACAGCACTTTCTGAATCACAGTCGCAGAAATTTCTTGACACGCCTCCACAATGCGTGCTTTAAGGTGGAAAATGTTCTGAAGTTTGACC
Source organism: Bathynomus jamesi (assembly GCA_023014485.1). Classification (NCBI taxonomy): domain Eukaryota; kingdom Metazoa; phylum Arthropoda; class Malacostraca; order Isopoda; family Cirolanidae; genus Bathynomus; species Bathynomus jamesi. The sequence continues at coordinate 825,376 of JAJOZX010001052.1, read as the reverse complement.
TCGTACACTTTGGCTTTCAAGTGGCCCCACAAATAAAAATCATAATAAAAAATAATAAAAAAATAATAATAATAACATAATAAAAAAATATATTATAAATCCCTATGGGTCCAGACTTACGGGGCACCCTGTATATATATATATAATATATATATATATATATATATATTTGGGATGAATCTTACACTTAAACACGTGAAAAGAATGAATGAGGCATATATATATATAGTATAACCTTTGTTAATCTTGGTTTTGCTTTACCCGAGTTGTTCATTCTGACAAAGGTCAAGCAGCTTGTCACTCCACCTTAGACCTACAGTTTAACGTGGAATCCGAACCACGCCCCACCAGCAGCCCATCATCTTAGCCACTAGGCTGCCCAGGGTACTCATTTATCTACTAACCAATTTCTTCTTTTTTTATTGTGTGGAAGGATGAACAGCTGGGGTTTGCTGCACGTCGCCTACCGTCACCGGGTCTCGATCCCGGAGCCAATGAATTCGTAGTCAGCGATGCTAACTACTACACCACCGAGGCGCATTCTATATATATAGACCTCGTAACCTCGTATCAATTCCGTGTGTTGGTCTCTCTTCACACGAAGGTCAAGCTGGGTTGGCCCCGCCTCTAGGCCTGGCTTGGTAGAGCAGCGAGTTGCTTTCTTGCGTTCTACACCGCACATAGCTAGGTACACCCGGCACATCTGGTACCGTCCTGAGCCAGGTATCTAGTATTCTTTTGAAGACTTCAACTTTCACCCCTGTGGCGTTCCTGAGGTCCTTTGGAAGCTGGTTAAAAAGTCTTGGCCCCCTGACAACCACACTATTTTTTTTCAATGTTGAAGAGGTCCCTTGTCAGGCCTTTAATTTGGGAACACTAAACATTCTGCCTTTCCTATTTTCCAGTGTTGTTTGGATGGTAATTGGGTTTAGTTTGAGGTTTGGCATCAGGACTCATGGACAGCTTGGATAATCGGGTTGGTTGATTTTTTAATTCTTTGCATTAGACTGTATTGAGCACGTCTTGTTACCTCCGAGAAGCTCGGGACAGTGCGGGTAGCAAACATTTGCGAAGCTGAGCATCTCGTGGGTAACTTATGTAAGAGTCTAAAAGACCTGTTGTACAGCAAATTTAGGGTTCTGCCAGAACCTTTTTTTATAATGCACCCAGAGTTGCTGTCCGTATATATTACTGCAGAAAGTACGAAAGAGTGTCTTTAGCTTCACTTGTACAGAATCGAAAGTTCCTTATAGTCATATTCGCTTTAGCACAAAGGCTTCGAGATTGTTTTCTTATATCCGAGTCATCACTCAAGGAGCTGGTAATAGTTTGACCCAAATACTTAAACTCTTGTACTTCCTCAATTACTTCACCTTTCATTTTAGACTTAATATCAGCTGGCTGATTACAGCTTTTAGGATAAAACTGCATAACCTTAGTTTTTGTAACATTAAAAAGAATATCATGTTTCTGCGAATACACTTCGCAGACTTTTAGTAGCCGATCCAGACGTTTAACAGAGGGACTTATTAACACGATATCATCGGCATAAACTATGTTATTTATCCTTGTGTTATCTATACAACATCCCACTGTTGTCTCATTAAGTGAAACAATTAATCCGTCAATATACACATTAAACAGCATAAGGGAGAGCAAGGAGCTTTGTCGCACCCCGGAAGAGGAGCCAAAACATATATATATATATATTATATATATATATATATATATATATGCACTAAAATCACAAAATAACACGTGACCTTATTAATAAGCAAACAACCACAGGGAAAAGGAAACACAAAGTCCGAGCGCTTTCGTGATATATTCACATTATCAAGGAGGAACAGAAAATAGACGGAGATTGCAAAGTAAATGAGTTAAATAGACAAGCAAAAAATTCACAATCGGCACCTCAAATTAAAGGCCTTAAAGCCCTCTAAAGATTTTTTCAATTGATAACATAATCTGTAGGCTGCTAAATTACTAAATATAAAAGAAGTATATAGATGAAATTAGACAAAAAAACCAATACAGAGAACAAAAATTATTATAATGGTTATTAACACTAATATTTAATTAAAACAGGCAATTAATTGGCAAGAATTTAATGAAAAACAAATAGATAACGTAGATAACAAATAGATAACATAATCTGTAGGCTGCTAAATTACTATACAGATGAAATTAGACAAAACACCAGTACAGAAAACAAAAATTATTATAATGGTTATTAACATATATATATATATATATATATATATATATATATATATATATATATAGAGAGAGAGAGAGAGAGAGAGAGAGAGAGAGAGAGAGAGAGAGAGAGAGAGAGAGAGAGAGAGAGAGAGATCAGAGAGAGATCAGAGAGAGATCAGAGATCAGTTTTACAGAAGGTAAAATTGAATAATGTCTGATGTAAGGAATGGTTACGAGCGTTTGAAAGCTATGAGTGTTATGATTGGAAAGAAACAGAAATGGATTCTCATTTTAATTTTTTCAAACGCAGAGTGTCCAAGTAGCTCGAAAACCTTGGACCTTGATTTTGGCTCTCTTCTTCCTCTATGAGGTGGAGGGGGCATTTTTGCGGGCATTCGGACCTTGACCCCCTCCTTTCTGCATAAAATAAACAAATAAATAAATTTGGGTGAGGTGGTGCTTGTGGGTCTTTGAAATATCACCATCGGCAGTTTAAAGCAGAAACTGAGTATTTTGGTATAATGTCGATTGATTTGAGGTTGGATTGGGTTAGGTTAAATTAAGTTGGGTTAAGTTTAGTTAAAATAGTTTGGATTATGGTTAGGTTAAATTAGGTTAGGTCATATTTAATTTATGTTAGGTTGGGCAAGTTACATATGCTAGAGCCCCAAGATCATAGATTTGATTAATTTACGTTGGGTTAAGACAGGGATTAATGTTGTGCGTGATTATATTATAAATAAGTCAAGTCAAAATGGCGTTTAACGGAAGCATTCGCTCTCGTAAAAGCAGACGTAAACGGGATTAGAGTTTCGTATTTTCAAAACAAACTACACTTCCATAAAGTCGACCTACACACACACACACACACACACACACACAATATATATATATATATATATATATTAGGGCCCTGCGAAGCTTCGAGATTCGATTTGATTTCGAATCGGGAGAGAGGATTCGATTTGATTCGTTAGTTTGGGCTCCGATTCGCTATTTTCGAATCTGCATTAAGTCCCGTAAACAACATCAGTGATGTTGTTTTGAAGAACACTTTCGTAAATAAACACTTTTCTTTTAACTTAGATTCTAATTCAGTCTATATACTGAGACCAATCTCTCGCGCAATAACACTTTTATCATACTTTAATACCATTGTTCCTCCTCATCATCAAATACTTTATACATTTTTTTTTAAAGAAGGATTTACTTTGTCCTTTCTTCTCAACAAGATTTAATTAATTTTAGGCTTATTATTAATTGTTTGTAGAAATACTCTAATCTATATGTGTACAGTTGATTCGATTCGAGATTCGATTCGAAAAAAAAATTGATTCGCAGGGCCCTAAAATATATATATATACAGTATATACACACACAGTATGTAGCGACAGAGACGCCTTCAGATACTTTTGCGCTTTCCACACAACCACGATCAAGATGGCGTCACATCGCGAGCAACACTCAAAGCATTCCTTCGGCCTTGAACGTCACACCTCAAGCTCATCATAAGGACTCCTTAGCACGACGTCTCAATCGCATCACTTCTCTCCTCTGAAGAATTCCAGTGACACGTTCGATCTCATCATGTAAACAACGTTGTACACAGGCCTACACATTCCCCTAACTTTATATAAAGAATATCATTACTTCGTACGTTATACAGGGCGTTTCACAACCGGTCTGCCATACTTGGGGGGGTGATTTGTGGGGTGATATCGAGTAAAAAAGTTAATACAACATAGGTGCTATTTCCAACCGTTGCGGAGCTACAGGCGCGACCACACTTTGGTCGTCATGTTACGGATTACTTGAATCACCGGTATGGGAATCGTTGGATTGGTCGTGCTGGTCCAGTATCGTGGCTCCCGAGATCTCCGGACCTAACACCGTTAGATTTCTTTTTATGGGGACTTATTAAAGAGATGTCTACAAGACCAAAGTACAAACGAGAGAGGAACTTTTTCGCCGGATTATGGATGCCGCTGCTTACATCCGAGAATACCCCGAAATGATTCAATGGGCAGTGGACTCTTGTTTGGGACGAGCAAGGCTCTGCATTGAAAACCGAGGCGGACATTTTGAACATTTATAAGGTGTATCTCATAAATTGTAGCAATAAATACATCAGATTAATACTCTCGTTTATTTTTTTCCGTGCACCTTAAAACATCCGTAGCTTCGCAACGGTTAGAAATAGCATCGATGTTGTATTAACTTTTTTACTCGATATCACCCCCCGCCTGCAAATAGGAGATTGTAGATACATAGGAGGAGATTGTAAAAACCAATCGACCAGGGAAGTACTCCAGGGGGAATGTTAGGCAGGAGACAGGAAGTGCTGGAACTCCCGTTTCTCCTGTCACTGTCATGCTTAGCTGATCTTTCTCCATGTCTCATCCACCCTGTGAGCAGTCCATCATGCTCTCAAATACGCTTCTACCTCTATTCCTCTCTACACATACATGCATCTTACACACTACACAATTTTTTCAAAATTTCTTAAAAAAAAAATGGCATCATTGAACCTTTTTGGCTCTCCTTCTGTGGAGGGGTTACTTATACGGATGTGCCCTGGGCTCTCCTTCCTACATAAAAAAAATCACCCCGTAAAGTATGGCAGACCAGTTGTGAAACACCCCGTATAATATTGATGTCATTAATCAAGTGTACATTTTTAAGATTTCAATACAACTTTCATTCAAACAACTGCAACCTTATTTGTTTCACTTAAATTTCATTTATTTTGTTTAATAAAACAAGAAAACTCATTGTATTAATTTCCTTAATAAATAACACTATTTCGTCTGAAATAATGTTATTAATCATAATCATTAACAAATTACTGCCAACTTTAATTACTTTAATTACTTTAATTAAATAGGTCATCAAACTTTTAAAAACTAAGGCATAGAAAAAGATAGATAAATGTATAGGAGGAGAAAATGGGAGTGTATGTAGAGATATGTATATTTTTTTCTTTCTTTTACATTTCCTAATAAAAGTACCACTGTAAAAAGAAGCAGAAATCCTTTAATACTGGTGGCGGAACTTAATCATAAACCTTGGTTCACTACTAATAATACAATTGCTCGCTTTTGAGGTGGGAATTTAACAGCGTCGGTGAAAATTTACGAGCGCAGATATTATTATCTTTAGAAACGCATGTAATTTTTTCCAGTTTTTTCTTAAAATGATTTCATAATAAATATGGACAAATATATGCTAATATGCTATTACTTAATATTAAAACAAAATGTTAAATAATGACTAACAAGTATTCTAAATATTTTCCACAGGAATAGAAAAATTAATATATAGGTATCATGTATAATGTTTGGATACAACATATATTAAAATTTATTCAAGTACATCATTTATACTTAGCTTGCCATCCTTTTGGCCGGGGGAGGTGGGGGTGTGAATAAAAATAGTGACTAGCGTGCAATTGCGTAAAACGTCTCGCTTCGCACATTCATATAATTCATTAATGAGTATATGAAAAATTGTTAACATAAAATTTGTCCTGATGGTGACAAAAACAGTCTATTTCCCCGATAATATAACTTCATTAAATGACTTGGATCACCTGAAGATCAGGGCTTCCAGCCTTCTTTAGTTAGCCTTATAAGGCTAACTAACGAAAATATCACGACCTAACCTAACCAATCGTTAGGTCAACTGTACGCCCTTGGTGATTGGTTAGGTTAGGTCGTGATATTTTCGTTCGTTAGCCTTATAAAGTTGACTAAAGAAGGCTGGGGGCCCTGATCTTCAGGTGATCCATTGACTTCAGATTCTGTTCAATTGACAAATTACATTTTGTAAAGAAACCTAAACGTTTCTATTCTTCATTATTATAAAATATTATGCTGCATAACTTATTTAGAATCACCTGAAGATCAGGGCCCCCCAGCCTTCTTTAGTTAGCCTTACAAGGATAACTAACGAAAATATCACGACCTAACCTAACCAATCATCAAGGGCGTACAGTTGACCTAACGATTGGTTAGGTTAGGTCGTGATATTTTCGTTAGTTAGCCTTATAAGGCTAACTAAAGAAGGCTGGGGACACTGATCTTCAGGTGATCCCTTATTTATGTAATATCTTTAAATAATCGTTCGAATTTGATTTATATATTTATAGTACGGCTCGCTCTTGAAGAATCATGCACCTGGACTGATAACCTAAAAAACCTGCCGAACTCTTCTCGACGCGTGAACTGGACATCTGTTATGTATAAATTTTATGCGTTCGGGATGTGGTAGTGTCGTGGTTCTGATTGTTGGTAGCAGAACTTCTTCAAGGATCTCAATATACTGTACTGAACTAATGATGTAAACGTTCTTTCTATCCTCATCATTCATCTTACTCCATTGCTACTCATCCAAGCAATCAAAGAATTAGCAAACACGTGTCCACTCCTCGCTTCAACAAAAATGTTTAACCGGGAGCCAATTATTATTACAGAGTGCTTTTTCCGTCCTTGCGTCTGTTTTCCTTTAACGTTCGTCCTATGGCGACCTGAAAATTCCTTCCGCTTCCCTTTTCTCAAGCCATCCATGCGCAATTGACCTTTGCACTCCTAATTTCTAAAACTGATTTTTTCGCCTCCCTCATTCCATTCATTCGCCCCCCTTTTTCCCAATCTCTTCGCGATGGTAAACATTCATATTTGTAAATATAAATAAATGTTTTCCATACCATTAATTTAGAAATGATTTCATCTATCTATATAAGGATAAACATATTCATTAAGGGTTTGGTAAGTCCATGATATACTGTGTGTGTGTGTATATATAAAAGGATTCCAGATTTTGCAGAGGAATTTTATTTTAGGAATTGGGTAAAATTCAGTCAGCTTTAGATTGTAAATTTACACAAGTGAGATTTGGAAATATGTATGACAGATCAAATAAAATGTGTTATACGTCATTAAAAAATTTACAAGCATATCTCTCGCAAAAAAATATAATTTTGCCTTCGTGCAATTTAATACTGTTATTGAAGTAAAAGGTATTGAAATATTTAAGATATTTCAAGATTTTTTTAAAATAAAAGACAATATTGCTTATGCTGTTTACTGCAGAGAAAATAATTGTAATACAAAAAAGAAATTTTAATTCAAAATTACCCCAGAACTCTGCCTTGGCATTTGCACGCCTCTCGCCGAAGATCCTCAGGATGCACTGCACGAAAGAACAACTCAGCCAAGTCACAATCAACTTTCTGCAGCGCTTTCAAGAGTGGCGGTGTATGAGGAAAACGTTTTTCTGCTACGTTTAAGAACGAGGACGAAGAACCCCTTCGTAACAATGTTGAGAAGTTGGTGAGCAGTCTCGGCCGTCTCATCATTTGGCATATTATCTGCTCCTCCAAGGCATGCAAAACAGGAACATTCATTTCTTTGAGCCGCTGAACCGTCTCATACTTCTCCACCCAACGTGTGTCGCACATATCCACAAGTATGTAAACATGCCGACTCATGGAAGAACGTCTCAACGTGGGAGAACTTCTCAACATTTCTTACTATCCCGAGGCTGTTCCGCACCAATGCAACGATGAACGAATTTGACAAGATGAGGTTCAGCAAGTGCGATGCGCAGTGCACTTACATCGCCTTTGGGTGCTTCTCCGAAATGGCCGCTCGCGTGCCAGGCAAGTGACCCCTCATTGCAAGAACGCCGTCATACTCCTGACGACCAGGTACTGCAGGCTGATACTTAGCTTTTCGAGCCTCTCTGTGAGGGCCAATGCAGGTCTCCGACCAGTGACATCACATACTGGGATGAACCCAGAAAATCTTCACAAAGAACACCATCCTGAGCATCTAAGTAGCGTACGCAAAGCGACATTTGCTCAATCCGGGTAACAACGGTTGTTTTGTCGGTAAGAACTGAAAAGCATTTGGCCCTATTCAACTTTCTCACTATTTCATCCTGGATGATTTCTCCGCAGATATGTATCAGTGAGTTTTGAATTATTGGGCTCGTGCACATGGTATTTGCAGAGGTTCTCGTTCCCGTCAGTCACTTTCGGATCCTCGTTCAAGAACCTCAGAGCCTGATGGCCACACGGGATTATAATCGCTAGTATTGGTATCAGCTTAGCTCAAATTCCTTGGGCCTTGGGCCTGGCGCATACTCTCAGAGTCGATCAATGAGACCATGTCTACTTGTTTGCTGTCAACAACTTTTAGGGAGTTGTCAGCGATCAGCATGGTGGTCTTGTTGTAGTCTACAGATCTACAGAAGCTAAGACTACAAAGACCCTAAGATCCACTCTAAGGTTAGCCCGATAAAAAGAAGAGAGTAGGGAGTTAAAAGAAGAGAATAGGGAGTTAAAAGAAGAGAATAAGGGGTTAATTAAGTAGCAAAACCTATCATTGGTGGGTTAACATTCATTCAGAAAAAGAGAGAGAAAGATTCACCATCATCATCCGCCGGCCACTGCCGCCAAGTCGGAAAAATAGTCGAATAGAATAGGAAAGGGGTGAAGATGAAAAGAAGTAAAATAAGAACGCTTATAAACCATGCAAACAGTCTTAACTCAAAGAAACACTCTCATACCATGCAAACAACAGATATGCAAGTAAAAAGAGGATGAGAAAAAAAATATGAAGAGTATAACAAAAAGTAGGTTAGTTTACGTTACGAGATACATCTAAGTTCGTGTTAGTCTAATTTTTTTTTCAATAATATAAATTTAACGCTGGCATATCACACGCTAGCATGTCACAAGCTGGCATCAATCGTCAACAGACTCAAACCTCGACTATCACCCCCAGAGCTACTGTTGCTAATTGTTTTTATTGTTTTAAACGACGTTAATATTTTAAAATGCTATCTAATTGTTTTTAAACATATTAACGTTGGTAGAGTTCACGACAGGCGCGGGAAGATTATTAGCGGTGTTAGGTTGAAACGTCTGCCACGTAATTTAAATCCATTATTACGAGTATTGCTATTATCGAAATGAGCAATTTGTCAAAATTTGCGTTATCGATTTTATTAACGATTTCTTTCGAAAACCTCAATTAGCTCCCCCTTTAATCTCCTAGTCTCGAGTGAATGCAAATCTAACTCTTTAATCCTATCTTCGTAAAACTTGTTGCGTAGTAACGGAATTAGTTTCGTGGTGCGTCGCTGAACCCTTTCCAAGCTATCAATATCCTCACGCAAATACGGGCACCAAAACTGAACGGCATATTCTAAGTGAGGCCTGACAAAGGACTTGTAAAGGGGCAATATAATATTCTTCGATTTAAATTCGAAATTACGCGCTATGAAGCCTAACATCCTATTAGCTTTTGCGCAAGACTCCAGGCACTGGTTTCCAACTTTTAAATCCTTAGATACGCGTACGCCTAAATCTACTTCCTCGTCAACGCTCGCTAACTGTCTATCGTCCATCGTGTACGTGTAATTATTGTTACGAGAACCTAACTGCAAAACTTTACATTTATCTACGTTAAATTGCATCTGCGACTTATCCGTCCACTCCATAATCTTGTTTACATCGTCTTGGAGCCTATTTCTATCGTCCACGTTAAGAACTTTATCGCCTATTTTAGTATCGACCGCGAATTTTGACACGTTACAGGTCAAACCTACATCTATGTCGTTAATGTAGATTACGAAGAGCAATGGGCATAACCCTGAATCCTGAGGGACACCGCTACCTACATCCAGCCACCACGATTCCCTACCATTAAGTGATAGACGATACGATCTCTAACTAAGAATTCCAAAAGTTTACCGACAATTGACGCTAATCTAATAGGCCTATAATTGCTAGCTACTGTGCTGTCGCCGTTTTTAAAAATAGGCGTAACGTTATCCAATTTGAAGTCTTCAGGAATAATACCCGCTTCCAATGACTTATTAGAAATATTTGTTAATGGGCCTACGATAACATCTTTCAAATCTTTCAAATGTCTAGAATAAAGCGCGTCAGGGCCTGGAGCCTTGCTAACTTTTAGCTTATCGATATAATACACAATCTCACCCTCGTAAACAGTTATTTCATTCAAAATAGTCTCGCTACTAAATGGAACGATATCGTCCACGTCGGGGACATTATTTACATCTTCTACGGTAAAAACTGTTGCCAAAAACTTGTTAAAAATACCCGCCATCGCCTGAGCGTCGGAAGCCAAAGCGCCGTTAGCGTCCACTGGAGGGCCTATGTTATCTTTTATCGACTTACGATTATTGACGTAGTCGAATAACTTTTTAGGATTATATTTACTATCCACAGCTACAAGTGTTTAAATTACGCTTAGCTTTCCTAACAGATCTTTTAACCTGACGTCTAAGCTCGCTAGATTTATTAAAATTAGCTACTGTGCCACTGCGCTCATTAAGTCTATACGCTCTGTTACGCTCGTTTATGAACTTGCCTGCTTCCCTAGTCCACTTGAACCTATCATGATTTCTAGCGCGTTTGGGCCTACGCGGAATAAACTCCCTTTCGATATTCAAAAAAACTTTCCTCGCCTTCCAATGAAAATTTGCGTCATTACCCATAAATAAATTATCCGAGTCCACTACTCTCATCCTGTCCGCAAAACTATCAAAATTAGCCCTACGAAAATCAGGGACTTCTGTTACGTTACTATCTTATTGTTTTCTATCACTAGCTTAAACCTAATAATTTGGTGATCACTACATCCCAAACTCTCTTCTACTTCCAAACCTTCGACTATATTTTTGTCGTTCGTCATCACCACGTCTAAAATATTGTTACCGCGCGTTGGTTCGGTAATCATCTGTCGTAAAAAATTATCTTCCATGAACTCAATCAGTCTCAAACCCTTATCATTACAAGTAAATTGTACTAGTTGCTGGAGATCTCAGGTTAGGTACTTAGAGAAGTTATTTTTGTGACAACGTTTAAGAGTGCTTTCCTGGTGCTGGATTGGTGGTTGTGGTGTATGGATGTAAATGATGTAGGGAAAAATAGGTCAGAAAAGGTATTTGTTAAATATAGGGAGCTGATTGGTAAGATGAAAGTGTCATACAAGGTGTTATTCCTGACATTCTTTTCGAAGAATGCCAGGAGTGTATGTGATTAGCTTAAGCTTGAATGAAGGAGTGAGCCCCCTTGTGTGCTGTGGAAGGTATGTTTTTTTTTTAGATAATTAACTGGGGTAAGTTCTATGGTGAAAAAAAGTGTATGTAATGGATGGTATACACTTAAGTAAAGAAGGCGTTCGAGCATTGAATGCTACAGGAATGCAGTCAGGCCTAGGATGAGGGAAGCTAGGAAATGTTACGGGTAATAGTATAAAGTGTTTTATAGTAATACTCAAAGTACAGTATTAGAAACAAAGAGGAATTGTTCTCTTACATTGCTAGTGAAAATCCTGACATACTGTAGTTTGGTTTGTATCAGTGAAGCAGTTTTTTATGACATTTGAAATTAGAATATGAACTAGAAGCGTATGAAATGTATAAATATGAAAGGAAAGGTAGGTAAGGATGGGAAGTACTTATACATACTAGTAAAATATTCTTTTGTAGAAGTAAACTCTGTCAATACTGATGATAGGATAGAATTAATATGGTTATATAGTGGTATAAATGGCAATGGGCCTAGAAATATCAGAGTATGAGTATTTTATAAACCAAAGCCATGAACATGATGAAAATATGATTATAGAAATTGATAAGGGATGTCAATACGAGGATAATGTCGTAATTATTTAGGGGATTTTAATTTGTCAAAAGTGATAGGAGGTGATAGGGAATGTAGACTTTTTCCAGAGTGTTTTCAGGACAATTTTCTCTCACATAACATAGCTAAGCCTACTACTGGTCAGGCTATATTAAATTTGGTTTCAACTAACTGCCAGGAACTTATTGGTGATCTTGAGATAGTTGAAAATTTGGGTGGAAGTGATCACTGAATAATAGGATTTAAAAAATATTGCAACAATAAAGCCTCAGCCAACAATGAAAAGATTCCAAACTTTACTAAAAGAGATTATAATATATTTAGGACCTTGCTTTGGTAGGTAAACTGGAAGGATGTTTCGGCGAATAACAGGAAGCCAGTGTGGTAGAATACAAACAAACAAACAAACACTTTATTTCAGACTCAACAGGTACAAACATTATGCAAGTGGTCCATAGAAAATTAAGAGATAGTTGTCTGGAGCACTGACTAAGCAGGCCAGTGAATCACTGTGCATAATGAACATACAATTGCTTACGCCAATGCTTCTGGATTGAGATTTATAAAATATATCCGAGACCAGTCCACTAAGCATGGCTTCTATTATCTTATTGATTGACCAACCAAGCCTAGTGATAAATCTAAATACAAAATTGCGAATGACACTGGCACAGTTAGGCACTTTATTGACTACAAACAGCATACTGGCACTAGAAGGAGCACCATTTATAAATCTTGGAGTTCTTAATAAACTCCTAAAAATATTATTACATGCAACATATAATTTTCTCAAATTATACATCGTGTAGTTCCGCCACAAATGAGCTGTATACATTGGAGTACAAAAAGTTTTGAACAAAATCAACTTAACATCTAATGTACACATATGAAATTTTTTAACCAAAGTATTTCCCTGAACGTATAATTGTCTGCATTCCCTTAGAATATCATATTCATCTGAAAGTCTATCAGTTAGTATGTGGCCAAGATACTTAGTCTGGGTCACTTCTGACAGCACCATACCATTCAATTGAAATTCAGGAAATTTTATAGATTTGTAGGCCTTGGTCCTTATAATCATAGCATGACTTTTAGCAGGATTATATTTTATGTCGTTATCCTTCTCATACCTTTCGCACACTTTCAAAAGTGTGCTGAGCCCCTTTACAGATGGAGAAATAAGAACTAGAGCATCTGCATACATCAGATGATTAACAATCATTGTACCAATATAGCAGCCTATTTTACAGGTCTTCAGTCCAACAGATAGATTAGCCATATACACATTGAATAAGTAGGGGATAATATCCCTCCCTGCCTGACACCATTGGTCACAGAGAATGGCTCTGAATTAACCCCACCCCATCTTACAATCATTGTCTGATAATTATACCAGAATATTAATATACGGACCAAGTAACCAGGTACATTACGATTTACAAGTTTCATGAATAATTTGTCATGATTAACACCATCAAATGCCTTAGAGGTATCCAGGAAACACAAAAATACAAGGGAGTGAGAACTGGTTAACAGACAGAAAACAGAGAATTGCAATAAATGGGTCTAAGTCGAAGTAAACGAGGGTAATTAGCGGCATCCCTCAAGGTTCTGCGTTGGGACCAATCTTGTTCACTGTATACGTAAATGATCTCGATATTAATTTTATTAGTAAAATGTCGAAATCTACGGAATATACGAAACTCGACAGTGAAGCGTACAGTTTACTTGACAGAGAGACGTTGCAAAGTAACTTCAATAAAGTCGTTAATTGGTTGAATAAATGGCAGATGAAATTTAATGTTGATTAATGCAAAGTAATGCACATCTGCTCTCGAAATACGAGTTTAATTATTTTATAACATGTAAAGACCTTATTTCAGCAACGGAAGAGAAAGATTTAGGTGTCATAGTTACGAAAGACGAAGATTTTAAAGGAATGCGTCGAAGCCAGTGAGAAAGTTAAAAGTGTTCGGTTTTATATCCCAAAATTTCGAATACAAATCTAAAGACATCGTATTACCTTCATACAAGTCCTTAGTTCGACCACATTTAGAGTACGCCGTACAGTTTTGGTTTTGGTATATGAAGAAGGATATACAGGGTGGGCCGTAAGTTTCCATACATAGGAAAAATAAACATTTTTTTATGGACAACCATTTTTATTTATATAATATGCTCTACATGGTTGCCATTGTTTTGAAAACACATTTCAATAAGTGTTCCCCACTGTTGATGAACACGCATTAGCACAGTTGACGTTATGCTTGTAATGGCGTTGGTGATACGTTCCTTTAGATGATTTATGTCTCGTATCTTTTCCTGATACACCATGGCCTTCAAGTGCCCCCAAAGATAGAAATCAAGGGGGGTGAGATCTGGGGATCTGGAGGCCACTCCACAGGACCACGCCGACCAATCCAAGCATCCGGAAACTGCTGCTGATCCAAATACCGACGCACGTGAAGACCATAATGAGGTGGAGCTCCATCTTGCTGGAAGTAAACTGGGAAGTTACCTTCCTCGTTTAGCAGGGATGGGAAAATCTCTTCTTGCAACATGTTAAGATACCTTTCGGCATTAAGATTTCCACTGACAAAAATTGGTCCAATAATTCTGTCACCCCATATCCCGGCCCACACCATCACTTTACCGGCACCTTGCATCTTCGTCGGACTCAGCCAGTTAGGGTTAGCATTACTCCAATAACGTATGTTTTGCCGATTAACCTCTCCATTGACGTAAAAATTTGCTTCATCAGTAAACAAGATCTTACGTCAAACGCATATTCTTAGGGTATCTGAAACATAAAAACAAACGTTTAATTTTTCCTATGTATGGAAACTTACGGCCCACCCTGTAGAAACACTCGAAAGAATTCAAAGAGTGACCAAGATTATACCTTCGTAATAAGAGCTACGAACAAAGATTAGCAGAATTTGATCTGTATTCACGAGAAAAAAAAAGGCGGAGAGGCGAACTTGTTGAAGTTTTTAAGATATTAGATTTGATAATGTAAATTTGGAACACCTTTTATAAATTAGATAATGAGAACGTAATTAGGAATAGTTGATTTAAACTTAAGGGTAGCCTATATAGAAGGTTTAATAGCGAGATAATATAAAACTTTTTCTTATGATATCTTTAATTTTTGGAATAGTCTTCCACTGCAGTCGTACATTTACGTGTTTAAGAATAAATTCCATAGATATTTTTGCAAATGAGTATCTGATCCATAGTTGGACTCGGAGTAGCAGAGAGAGAGAGAGAGAGAGAGAGAGAGAGAGAGAGAAGCTTCGATGAAACGATGCTCCCAAGAAACGATGCTTCGTCTCTTAAATATATAAATAAATAAATAAATAAAATCCTTAAAAAAACACATTCTGTGGATTAAATTGTGTAGTTTAGTGTTTCGCGCTATCCTCTTTTTGTCCTTTTCTACTTCTCACTACCTACCTCAAATTTTCAGGTGTATTTGGGTACACGAGGTAATTAATGTATAGGCATGGTGTGATATTGGTTCTGAGTGAAGGTTTGCATCTGAATGAGTGTGAGGATGGTGTGAGAGTTTTACTTCGAATCTCCTATGATGTCCATTTCCTTATCTTTCCTACTTAGCTTCTTTCTTCGGTTACCCTAGAATGGATCCTCGGGTGTTTGGTAGTCCGTAACTACTGTAACATTTCCGTAATATATGAAAAGTTGCATCGTACTCGTAGCGTAAGTTCATGCGGCTAGGAAAGTGTTTGGACTGGCATACGCCATGCATCTGGGCACCCCCGTTGGGCTGACGCCGGCCCTGGTTAGAGAGTTAAGGGTATTGTGTGAAATGTTAATGAAAATGAAGGTATCATGGAGATGTTGTATTATCACGAGTAAAAAGAGTTCATCATAGACAAATTATAAAACAGTTTGGTTACACCACTTATTTCATAATGTTCTGCTCTCATAAGTCCGCACAGGAAAGTGGATATCGCAAATATATATATATATATATATATATATATATATATATATATATATATATATAAAGGGTGTCCCAAAAAACTATATAGCCATAAAGCTATAAAGAGTATATAGTTTTTTGGGACACCCTGTATATATATTAGTTGAATTGAGAAAAATTTCCCACGTTAAAATGGAAGCCTAAACAAATTTTTAAATTTTTAATTTACATTAACTGATTATTATATATTTATTTGACTCAATTAAAAATAAATAAATATTTTAAATGTTACGAATAAGAAGCACGAGTAAGAAGCACGTAGATTGGAAAGGAGGCTTTCGAAGGATCTGACCTTGGAATTTTTTATATTGTTCTGCTGCTGATGTACTAAGTATGTCCTTTACATCGTGTACGTGTAATTATTGTTACGAGAACCTATCTGCAAAACTTTACATTTATCTACGTTAAATTGCATCTGCCACTTATCCGTCCACTCCATAATCTTGTTTACATCGTCTTGGAGCCTATTTCTATCGTCCACGTTAAGAACTTTATCGCCTATTTTAGTATCGACCGCGAATTTTGACACGTTACTGGTCAAACCTACATCTATGTCGTTAATGTAGATTACGAAGAGCAATGGGCCTAACCCTGAATCCTGAGGGACACCGCTACCTACATCCAGCCACCCCGATTCCCTACCATTAAGAACGACCCTCTGTTTCCTGGCACGAAACCATTCTTTTAACCAGTTAGCTACCTGACCGCGTATACTGTACGCTTTAACCTTCGCAATTAGTCTTCTATGCGGAACTGTATCGAACGCTTTTTTAAAGTTTAAATAAATGACGTCAGCCGCTCTATGCCTGTCGTTCGCGCACTATTTCTTTATAGAACTCTAACAAATTAGTTAAACAAGATTTATGCCGTCGGAACCCATGCTGACTATTATTAATCAAATCGCGACTTTTTAAGTGATAGACGATACGATCTCTAACTACGAATTCCAAAAGTTTACCGACAATTGACGCTAAGCTAATAGGCCTATAATTGCTAGCTAATGTGCGGTCGCCGTTTTTAAAAATAGGCGTAACGTTATCCAATTTGAAGTCTTCAGGAATAATCCCCGCTCCCAATGACTTATTAGAAATATTTGTTAATGGGCCTACGATAACATCTTTCAAATCTTTCAAATGTCTAGAATAAAGCGCGCCAGGGCCTGGAGCCTTGGTAACTTTTAGCTTGTCGATATAATACACAATCTCATCCTCGTAAACAGTTATTTCATTCAAAATAGTCTCGCTACTAAATGGAGCGATATCGTCCACGTCGGGGACATTATTTACATCTTTTACGGTAAAAACTGTTGCAAAAAAGTTGTTAAAAATACCCGCCATCGCCTGAGCGTCGGAAGCCAAAGCGCCGTTAGCGTCCACTGGAGGGCCTATGTTATCTTTTATCGACTTACGATTATTGACGTAGTCGAATAACTTTTTCGGATTATGTTTACTATCCACAGCTACAAGTGTTTAAATTACGCTTAGCATTCCTAACAGATCTTTTAACCTGACGTCTAAGCTCGCTAGATCTATTAAAATTAGCTACTGTGCCACTGCGCTCATTAAGTCTATACGCTCTGTTACGCTCGTTTATGAACTTGCCTGCTTCCCTAGTCCACTTGAACCTACCATGATTACTAGCGCGTTTGGGCCTACGCGGAATAAACTCCCTTTCGATATTCAAAAAAACTTTCTTCGCCTTCCAGTGAAAATTTGCGTCATTACCCATAAATAAATTATCCGAGTCCACTACTCTCATCCTGTCCGCAAAACTATCAAAATTAGCCCTACGAAAATCAGGGACTTCTATTACGTTACTATTCTTATTGTTTTCTATCACTAGCTTAAACCTAATAATTTGGTGATCACTACATCCTAAACTCTCTTCTACTTCCAAACCTTCGACTATATTTTTGTCGTTCGTCATCACCACGTCTAAAATATTGTTACCGCGCGTTGGTTCGGTAATCATCTGTCGTAAAAAGTTATCTTCCACGAACTCAATCAGTCTTAAACCCTTATCATTACCAGTAAATTGTACTAGTTGCTGGAGATCTCAGGTTAGGTACTTAGAGAAGTTCTTTTTGTGACAACGTTTAAGAGTGCTTTCCTGGTGCTGGATTGGTGGTTGTGGTGCATGGATGTAAACAATGTAGGAAAAAATAGGTCAGAAAAGGTATTTGTTAAATATAGGGAGCTGATTGGTAAGATGAAAGTGTCATACAAGGTGTTATTCCTGGCATTCTTTTCGAAGAATGCCAGGAATGTATGTGATTAGCTTAAGCTTGAATGAAGGAGTGAGCCCCCTTGTGTGCTGTGGAAGGTATGTTTTTTTTAGATAATTAACTGGGGAAAAGTTCTATGTTGAAAAAAAGTGTATGTAATGGATGGTATACACTTAAGTAGAGAAGGCGTTCGAGTATTGAATTCTACAGGAATGCAGTCAGGCCTAGGATGTAGGGAAGCTAGGAAATGTTACGGGTAATAGTATAAAGTGTTTTATAGTAGTACTCAAAGTACAGTATTAGAAACAAAGAGGAATTGTTCTCTTACATTGCAAGTGAAAATCCTGACATAGTTTGGTTTGTATCAGTGAAGCAGTTTTTTATGACATTTGCAATAAGAATATGAACTAGAAGCGTATGAAATGTATGAATATGAAAGGAAAGGTAGGTAAGGATGGGAAGTACTTATACATACTAGTAAAAATTCTTTTGTAGAAGTAAACTCTGTCAAGACTGATGATAGGATAGAATTAATATGGTTATATAGTGGTATAAATGGCAATGGGCCTAGAAATATCAGAGTAGGAGTATTTTATAAACCACAAAACCAAAGCCATGAACATGATGAAAATATGATTATAGAAATTGATAAGGGATGTCAATACGAGGATAATGTCGTAATTATTTAGGGGATTTTAATTTGTCAAAAGTATAGGAGGTGATAGGGAATGGAGACTTTTTCCAGAGTGTTTTCAGGACAATTTTCTCTCACATAACATAGCTAAGCCTACTACTGGTCAGGCTATATTAAATTTGGTTTCAACTAACTGTGAGGAACTTATTGGTGATCTTGAGATAGTTGAAAATTTGGGTGGAAGTGATCACTGAATAATAGGATTTAAAAAATATTGCAACAATAAAGCCTCAGCTAACAATGAAAAGATTCCAAACTTTACTAAAAGAGATTATAAATATTTAGGACCTTGCTTTGGTAGGTAAACTGGAAGGATGTTTCGGCGAATAAAAATGTAGGGTAGGTATTATATGGCTTATACTGTAGGTTTTATATGTATTACATGTATTATAGGTAATATTAAACTGGCCTGCATACCTTTTAGACCGATTACGAGTAGAAAGAGTAAATACAGGAAGCCAGTGTGGTAGAATACAAACAAACAAACAAACACTTTATTTCAGACTCAACAGGTACAAACATCATACAAGTGGTCCATAGAAAATTAAGAGATAGTTGTCTGGAGCACTGACTAAGCAGGCCAGTGAATCACTGTGCATAATGAACATACAATTGCTTACGCCAATGCTTCCGGATTTGAGATTTATAAAATATATCCGAGACCAGTCCACTAAGCATGGCTTCTATTATCTTATTGATTGACCAACCAAGCCTAGTGATAAATCTAAATACAAAATTGCGAATGACACTGGCACAGTTAGGCACTTTATTGACTACAAACAGCATACTGGCACTAGAAGGAGCACCATTTATAAATCTTGGAGTTCTTAATAAACTCCTAAAAATATTATTACATGCAACATATAATTTTCTCAAATTATACATCCTGTAGTTCCGCCACAAATGAGCTGTATACATTGGAGTACAAAAAGTTTTGAACAAAATCAACTTAACATCTAATGTACACATATGAAATTTTTTAACCAAAGTATTTCCCTGAGCGTATAATTGTCTGCATTGCCTTAGAATATCACATTCATCTGAAAGACTATCAGTTAGTATGTGGCCAAGATACTTAGTCTGGGTCACTTCTGACAGCACCATACCATTCAATTGAAATTCAGGAAATTTTATAGATTTGTAGGCCTTGGTCCTTATAATCATAGCATGACTTTTAGCAGGATTATATTTTATGTCGTTATCCTTCTCATACCTTTCGCACACTTTCAAAAGTGTGCTGAGCCCTTTACAGATGGAGAAATAAGAACTAGAGCATCTGCATACATCAGATGATTAACAATCATTGTACCAATATAGCAGCCTATTTTACAGGTCTTCAGTACAAAAGATAGATTATCCATATACACATTGAATAAGTAGGGGATAATATCCTTCCCTGCCTGACACCATTGGTCACAGAGAATGGCTCTGAATTAACCCCACCCCATCTTACAATCATTGTCTGATAATTATACCAGAATATTAATATACGGACCAAGTAACCAGGTACATTACGATTTACAAGTTTCATGAATAATTTGTCATGATTAACACGATCAAATGCCTTAGAGGTATCCAGGAAACACAAAAATACAAGGGAGTGAGAACTGGTTAACAGACAGAAAACAGAGAATTGCAATAAATGGGTCTAAGTCGAAGTAAACGAGGGTAATTAGCGGCGTCCCTCAAGGTTCTGCGTTGGGACCAATCTTGTTCACTGTATACGTAAATGATCTCGATATTAATTTTATTAGTAAAATGTCGAAATCCACGGAATATACAAACTCGACAGTGAAGCGTACAGTTTACTTGACAGAGAGACGTTGCAAAGTAACTTCAATAAAGTCGTTAATTGGTTGAATAAATGGCAGATGAAATTTAATGTTGATAATGCAAAGTAATGCACATCTGCTCTCGAAATACGAGTTTAATTATTTTATAACATGTAAAGACCTTATTTCAGCAACGGAAGAGAAAGATTTAGGTGTCATAGTTACGAAAGACGAAGATTTTAAAGGAATGCGTCGAAGCCAGTGAGAAAGTTGTTGTTTTTGTTGTTGACGTTATAAGAGGTGAAATTAGAGTAGTAGGAGTGATAACAGAAAGTGGGGAAATGGGAAATATAGATGAAGAGTTGATAGGTCCTCGGGCTCACCAAGGATGCGCAGTTTTTTTTTTTTTTTTTTTTATGGGGGATTTAAGGTCTGGTGATAAGTGAATCACCTTCCTTGCGCGTTCAAGCTTTTGTAGGGTGCTTGACTTGTTAGCTTAGTTTGGGTTTTCTACCTCTTTTATTTTATTTATTTATTTATTTTTTATATTTTTCTTTTTTTATTTATTTGTTTATTTATTATTATTTTTTTTATTTTTTTTTTATTTATTTACTTATTTGTATTTATTTATTTATTATTTATTTATGATTATTTTTTATTTTTTTTATTTTTTTTTTTTTTATCTTCTATACGGTGCAAAAAGTGCCGTTGGTGGGGGGTGTCTGCTGCGGGGTAGACTTCTCTTGAAATAGAAGTACTCTCTCCCGCGCTGAGGTCCAATATCGAGTTCTTCATAGGTCTGTGGAGAGGTGTTTTGTACCTTTCTCCAAGTTTTCTCCGCCCTACTGTGCAGGAGGACATTGAGGGCTGGTAAGTTTGCTTGTTGGTGCAGTGCCTGGGATGATATCCTGTCGCTGAGTCGTTTTCCCAGAATGAATCTTGTTCCAGCGTTCTGTATTTTTTGTAGCAACATCAGATTTGTGTCGCTCGTTGTGTGCAGTGGAATTGCCGGGTATTCGAGGATAGACCGTACCAGCGCCGTGTACAGCATCTTCTTATTTTTTACCGAGAGTCCCCTGAAACGGTAGAGTTTACTGAGCTCACTTCTCGCTTTGTTTGACCTTGCTGTGGTATGGTTTTTATAGCCAAAGCTGTTGATGGTCAGACCGAGAGCTGTGCCTTGTTGATTCTTTCAATTTGTCTCTTCAGCCTGTTGGCGTGTTGCTCTTTGCCGAGGTTTGATGTTACTATTTGCGTGATGTCGTCCGCGTAGATGACTTCTCGGGTGTGCGGTGGGGCGGAGGCAATTGGGCGATGTACAGGTTGTACAGAGTGGCGAAAGTATCGCTCCCTGTGGCACTCCCGCCTGGATGTCGAAGAGCTTGCCAGTGTGGGTCTTGTGTTGGACGTAAGCTTTTCGATCTTTGAGGAAGCTGCAAAGGATTTTCCCTAGTTTGCGTCCATGTTCTGTTCGAGGATGCGGTATTGTATCCTTGGTGCCACACTTTGTCGAAGGCGGCCTTCACATCTCTCAGTACTATCGAGACTCTTCTGCTGAACGCTAGTTTGTTTGCCACCGCTTCGTGCAGAATGGCGAGGGCTGTGGCTGTGCCTCTCTTTTTCCTGAATCCATGCTGGGCGTCTGAAAGCGCACCATTGACCGTGAGGTGGAAATTCAGTTTTCGAAGGAGTATTTTTTCCAGGGTTTTGCCGAGTACCTCTAACAGGCTGATGGGTCTATAGTTTTTAAGATATTAGATTTGATAATGTAAATTTGGAGCACCTTTTATAAATTAGATAATGAGAACGTAATTAGGAATAGTTGATTTAAACTTAAGGGTAGCCTATATAGAAGGTTTAATAGCGAGATAATATAAAACTTTTTCTTATGATATCTTTAATTTTTGGAATAGTCTTCCACTGCAGTCGTACATTTACGTGTTTAAGAATAAATTCCATAGATATTTTTTGCAAATTGAGTATCTGATCCATAGTTGGACTCGGAGTAGCAGAGAGAGAGAGAGAGGAGAGAGAGAGAGAGAGAGAAGCTTCGATGAAACGATGCTCCCAAGAAACGATGCTTCGTCTCTTAAATATATAAATAAATAAATAAATAAAATCCTTAAAAAAACACATTCTGTGGATTAAATTGTGTAGTTTAGTGTTTCGCGCTATCCTCTTTTTGTCCTTTTCTACTTCTCACTACCTACCTCAAATTTTCAGGTGTATTTGGGTACACGAGGTAATTAATGTATAGGCATGGTGTGATATTGGTTCTGAGTGAAGGTTTGCATCTGAATGAGTGTGAGGATGGTGTGAGAGTTTTACTTCGAATCTCCTATGATGTCCATTTCCTTATCTTTCCTACTTAGCTTCTTTCTTCGGTTACCCTAGAATGGATCCTCGGGTGTTTGGTAGTCCGTAACTACTGTAACATTTCCGTAATATATGAAAAGTTGCATCGTACTCGTAGCGTAAGTTCATGCGGCTAGGAAAGTGTTTGGACTGGCATACGCCATGCATCTGGGCACCCCCGTTGGGCTGACGCCGGCCCTGGTTAGAGAGTTAAGGGTATTGTGTGAAATGTTAATGAAAATGAAGGTATCATGGAGATGTTATATTATCACGAGTAAAAAGAGTTCATCATAGCCAAATTATAAAACAGTTTGGTTACACCACTTGTTTCATAATGTTCTGCTCTCATAAGTCCGCACAGGAAAGTGGATATATATTGTGTGAAATGTTAATGAAAATGAAGGTATCATGGAGATGTTATATTATCACGAGTAAAAAGAGTTCATCATAGCCAAATTATAAAACAGTTTGGTTACACCACTTGTTTCATAATGTTCTGCTCTCATAAGTCCGCACAGGAAAGTGGATATATATATATATATATATATATAATATATATATATATATATATATATATATATATATATATATATATATATTAAATAATTATTTATTATATATATATATATACACACAGTGGTGGGCACCGTTAACCAAAAAGTTAACTTCGATAACGATAATCCGTTAACCCCAATTTTTAACTCCGATAACGATAATCTGATAATTTTACTACAAAGTTAACGGAAGTTAACGATAATCCGTTAACGATAACTATTTCTTTACTAACATTTAAAAAAATCAAGGAAAAAGCTTTAAAACCCATAGAAAATGTTTATTTATGCAAAATCCAACAATAATAGGTATTTAACTGTATTTTCATCAAGTTTTGCAACTTTTTTGCTTAATAACTTTTTTTTTTATTTTTAATAAAAAATGTACTGATTACATGTTTTGAAACCCTTGTAACCACTAACCATTAACTAAATTTTAATTTACCAGAGAATTATTATGGCGGGAACTGAAAGGTAAAATTAAATTTTAGGCACATTTATTAAAGACTATGACACATGTGCTGGTTGCCCTTCAGAAAGACCAACTTCTCAAAGTTAGGCCCAACTGCCAGTCTTGACCTCTTGGGCCTCAGGATGTCCTTGCCGAGAGAGAAGAGTCGTTCCAATGCGGCAGAGGACGGAATTGCAGACTGAAGTTATGGCGGTTTGAATTCATTCGCGGAGCGGTGATCTTCCGTGAATGACTCCTCGCAGTTAACGTGTTAACGGACTTTAACAGACTAAATATCGAGTTATCGGAAGTTAACTGGTCCGATAACGATAAATGGAAATTAACTTCCGTTAATAGTCCGTTAAAAAAAGTTAACTTCGTTAATTAACTGTTATCGGATTAACGCTTTAGTGCCCAACACTGTGTATATATATATATATATATATACCTTTCAACACTTCAATGTTCTGTGCGATGATTCCTCATTTCACGAAGGTCAAGCTTGTTGCCTCCTCCTCTTATATATTATTATTTATATATATATAATATATATATATATATATATATATATATATATATATATATATATTTGTTATTTATATATTTATATATATATATATTTATATATTTATTTATCCTCTTATATTTATATAAGAGGACATATATATATATATCGACTAAATTTGTAAAAATATATAAAAATTCCGACCAAATAAATAAAAAGCGGATATCATGACTAAAAACTCACTTAAACTTGATATCATTTAAAAAAAAAATAAAAATAATATCTTTAATTGCAAGCAGGCAAATGGCGTCTCAATAATATACATTTGCATACACATAAATAATTATAATAAATTGTCTTCCTCTTTGCTGGACACAATAGCGATAATTTGGGGAACATAAAGCTGGAGGACATATATATATATATATATGTTAAACACAGACCGTGCATGGAACAAGGAACTCTTCTGGGAAAATTAAATCCACTATAGTCCGAATAAGTAATGGTAAATGACAAATACCATAGTTTTTCTTTTTCATGATGCAAGCCCGACGTGGGCAACGGGTCTCTCGCAAAGAGGTCCCATAAATATAGCTTCCCTCACCAGCTATCTGCAAAGCAGACAGGATCCAGCTTTGGGACATGGATCTAGGGTTTAAAGCAGCCTAGCCCTGCTACATTTAGAACCTCAATATAAGCAAAAGACTCTATGGTATTTGTCATTTACCATTACTTATTCGGACTATAGTGGATTTAATTTTCCCAGAAGAGTTCCTTGTTCCATGCACGGTCTGTGTTTAACATATAAGTTTCTCAGGGGACCATTTGTTCCGTTCTCTCTCTCTCGTCTTGCGCGGAATATCTCCTATACAAGCGTCGTTCTTTACGTTATTTATACTGCGTGTTCTTTGCAGTTGAATGTATATATATATATATATAATATATATATATATATATTATATTACAGGGTGTACACAATTATGTCTACAACTTTTCTGAAATAAAAATATTTTTGCGCCATGTGTGAGAGAAAGTAATAAAGTTTCACGTGATACTTGTCAGATATTAGATTATTGTACAGGGTGCACAAATTACAAAATTGGTACGAAATTCCCTTAACATGCATTTCCCAAATCGGTGGATTGGCCGTGGAAGCCCCCATCTCTTGGCCAGCCAGATCACCAGACATAACACCTTATGACTTTTTTCTATGGGGTTATGTAAAAGACCGCGTCCACACAACTCCAGTGGCCAACATCGACGATTTAAAGACCAGACTTGCTGCTGGTGTTGCTGCGAGAGTTCACGTTGAAATGTTGCAGCGTACATGGATGGAGATAGATTACCGTTTGGACGTCTTACGTGTGACAAATGGTGTCCATGTTGAATGTGTTTGAGGTTATGTGAAACTTTATTACTTTCTCTCACAGATGGCGCAAAAATGGTATGTACCTCGTTTCCTAATATTTTTATTTGAGAGAGGAGTTGTAAAGATAATTTGTGCACACCCTGTATATTATATATATATATGTATATGTATATATATATATATATATATATATATACATATATACACAGTATATATATATATATATATATACACACACACACACAATAATAATAATAATGAAAGCTTAAAAATCGCTTAAAACAACGATAATTAATTTGGTAATAATCTACTTAAGCTCCTGTCTCTCCGATTTTCATAAATTATACATCGGTAATAAAAACCCACTCTAATAGACAGAGTTTATTTCCATAACAGTTTCGATGCCCACTGGCATCCTCTTCGGGTGATACAGAAAAACGAATTATCATAGTTTGACCTTCACGTAGAAAAAAGTGAAGTTTTTTGCATTTATACATCGGTAGCTTCGTTTCTTCATTAGGAATGCGATTTAGACAGTCTCTAGTAAGGGAAATGCTTCAAAACCTAACCTAACCTAAAAAAATCTAGAGAGTTTTAAAAACAAAGTCTAGCGAGTTTGTAGTTTTACAGGATTTTTAATTAAAATGTAGTGGTTTTTTTTTAGTTAGAAAAAATCACCATATTGACAACATTAGTATTCTTGTAAATGTTGAAACATTTTGTACATGTGATTTGTGTTAAAATGGCGGTTTGTGCAGGTTGTGACTATCCGTTGTGCGAGGCGAGCTGTGCTTCAAAATGTTAGGTTAGGTTAGGTTTTGAAGCATTTCCCTTACTAGAGACTGTCTAAATCCTAATGAAGAAGCGAAGCTACCGATGTATAATTTATGAAAATCGGAGAGACGGGTGCTTAACTCTTTAAGGACGACTGGTACAAATTGCTAACGTTTCAAATACACGCATTCCTAACTTAACCCCACAAAAAATTCAGGGCTTAAAGGGTTAAGTAGATTATTACCATTAATTTTATAATTTATTATCAGAAAAATTAATATATTATTTTAACTTATTTTTCTGTACAAAGACTAAAGTATCGTAACTGCTAATCGTAAACCATTTCAGTTACGTTCATTTTCACTTACCGTTTGCGAGGAGTTAACATTAATTCAGAAGTTAAATTCGATTTATATGTTTTCTACGGGAAATAAATTACAAATTAAAGTAATGTTTTTAATGTTTTTAATGTCCTCTAATGTTATTAAGGTTTTTTAATGTTGTTAATGGTTTTAAATATTCTTAAATGTTTTTAGTGTTCTTTATGTGTCTAATGTTCTTAAGTGTTTTAATGTTTTTTAATGTTTTTAATGTTTTTTAATGTTTTTAATGTTTTTTTTAATGTTTTTAAGTTTTTTTTAATGTTGCTACTTCTTTTAAATATTCTTAAGTGTTTTTAATGTTCTTAAATGTTGTTATTGTTCTTTAATGTTATTAAGTGTCCTTAGTGTTTCTAATGTTCTTTAATATTCTTTAATGGTCTTAGATATTCTTAATGTTCTTTAATGTTCTTAATGTTCTTTAATGTTCTTGAATGTGCTTTGTTCTTAGTGTTTCTGATGTTCTTAAATGTCCTTAAATAGACTTAATGTTATTAATGTTTCTAATGTTGTAATTCACTCAGATTCGAAGGATTTCTCTTGGGGCCCGGGACAGATTTTTTCAAATCAAACCATAAATTCTCAATTAAATTGGGATCTGGGCTTCGACTGGGACACTCGACAAAAAAATTATTTTGTTGAAGCCATTTCATGGTGCTCTTACTTTTATGTTTTGGATCGTTATCTTGTTGCAGTAACCAAATACGACCCATTCGCAACTCCCGAACTGAAAGCAATACATTTTCTAAAATTTCCTGATAGTTTTTCGAATTCATGATTCCATTGATGACAAGAAGCTTTCCTGGACCAGAAACACTAAAGCATCGCCAAAATAGCAAACTACCACCACCATGTTTAACCGTAGGAAGGATGTGTTTTTCTTCGAATGCAGTATTTGATTTTCGCCAAACATACCGTTGCTCGTTGTTCCCAAATAATTGAATTTTGGTATCGCCTGTACAGAGAACTTTCTTCCAGAATGCAAATCCATCATTTTGATAATCCTTGGCGTACTTTAAACAAGATTCTTCGTGCGCTTTTCGTAGCAGAGGTTTTCCTCGTGCGGCTCATCCATGCAGTAGAGGGGTGGACATCGATCGTAGACAGTCCTAATTGGTAAATATCACCTGCAGTCACTGGTGGATTGGCAGCAGTCATTCTTTTTAATCCGTTTAGCTGTACCTTCTGAAATATTGCAAGGTCGTCAAAACTTTGGTACAGTTTTGATTGTTCCAAAGCCTTTCCATTTTTTTATAACTGCAGCAATCTTCGTAAATGGAATTCGAAGTTTTTTCCTATCTTCCTAGAACTCTTTCCAGGCTCGTCTGCAGATAACAGATCTCTTAAATCTGTAGACAGTTCTTTACTACGACCCATTGCTTACTAATGGCTTGTACAGTCATCCATCTTCCATGAAGATTCACAGAGAAAATTCTAGAATTAAGAATTGCCAACAGTCTCCAATCAATACAGCCAACTACTGATAAAAATTTTAAATTCTTCAAGCCTAATGGACAGAAAAAGTATCGAATAATTTTGTAAATAAACGAAAACTTTTGCATTTTAACTTTTTATTTTCTTCAATTTCTTTGATGTTTTACATTATATATATTGGAGTTAAACTAATTTTCTATTGGTTAAATTCTTCCAAACGAATGGTTAACTTTTCATAAGTATCCTATCCACGGTACGAAAGACAAGGACGAATATAAGTGAAATATTTCTCTGTACGAATACTTATGAACACCAGTATATATATAATTTGAGTTTCCCTCTACTTCCTTTACTCTCGTGTTTCCTATTCCCGATTTAAGAAAGGGGAATAAGGCTAGAAGGATAAACCATGCACAATAACACAGAAATTGGACGAGTCAAAGTTTCACTTATTTGGATTAATCGAAGACATTATGTGAGACAACGAACAACTGAAACCTATAAAGAGGATGTTCAATTCAAGTTTTGGAGTGCATCTCCTCAAGTGGTGTTGGAAAATTGCTGAAAATTGATGGTATATTGAATGCTGCTAGGTACAAACAGATTTTGATCCATTATGCTCAGTAGCGCCCGCAAGGGGTAGGGGCACTTGGATACGTGCCTACCCTCGTCCGTAATATGTATATAACTATTGCTATTATATGTACTCGTATAAGCACATACATGAAATGCACAGAATAATAAGTATCATTATCGACAAAAATTAGTGTTACCACCTCTTCCAAAATTTCAGATTTTAACCGAAATTACGAGTTGATACAAAAATCAGAAATTCTTTAATAAAATTAAGAATCTATCAAAATTATAAAACAATACGGAAAATCTACCGAAAATATACACTAATGATACCATCTTACGATATTTACACCGTTGAATATATATACACACAGTCTTGTTTGAATGTAAAATTTAAGTATCTTTGCAATTACAGTATAGGTGCAAATACAGTAAACATCAAATTATTTACCCACAAAATTTTTTTTTCCTCAAAATTTTTTACATTGGTAAAACAATTTTATAGTTACATGCAATAGCTGACATTTTTTTTTATATATATCAAATTGTTATCTGTGTTGGTGTGCTTTCACTACTTTTGTTTAACTTAGGATAAATACTCGAGATTACTTATAGAGTAAGGTGTTATCTTAAATATCCTCTATAAATTGCATATATTATATATATATTAGTGATGTAGGTCACATCCGCATCCGCATCCGCATCCGCGGAACATCCGCACATTTTCTCGCATCCGCACCCGCATCCGCACTTTGGACTGCGGATGTCGTGCGGATGTGGACCATTGAGATAAAATGTCATTAATAAGCGGAAATTATCAAATTCTACTATATTAATAGAACTAGTTCATTGTGCGCAAAAGTGATGCAAGCGACAAGACGAGAGGCTGTTCTTGTATGAAGTTACTCTCTTGCAACCTACTTAGATCCACGTTACAAAGCTAAGTTATTTTCACCTAGTACATTAGAACGAGTTAAATCATCACTTGGCAAAGCAGTTGAAGAGCTTCAATCTCTTGAATCTGTCACTTCGCCACCCACCAAAAGAATAAAAGTTTCAGTGACAGAACCAACACCTTCAACAAGCAAATCTATCACAGAATCTGTCTCTCAGTTTCTTGAGTCAGCAGCAATGACGAGACCTACGCGATGTCAAAAGAGTAAAAATGATCGAGAGCTATCACCAAGAAAAACGCCTGGCTGCATGTGACAATCCTATTAGTTGGTGGAAAAATACGCAGAATATCTATCCATACTTGAGTAAACTTGCAAGGAAACATTTAGCCTGTCCTCCAACAAACGTACCAAGCGAGAGATTATTTAGCAGTGCTGGATTAATATATGATGAAAAGAGAAACAGACTGGCAGCAGAAAAGGCAGAAAAATTAATGTTCCTTAAGCATAACCTTCCTATAATTAAGTTTGAACATTAAACGATGAACATCTTAGTTTACTTATTTTAATTACTCATTTTTAAATATGCCTAATAAAACTTTAAACTTAATATAAATAGTTATCAAGCTAATTAAAGATCGCTTTCTATAAGGGTGGAGGTTGGGGAAAGAGGTCGGTGGGGTGCATTTGAGTTGGGTTCACGTCCCGCATCCTGGTACACAATTATGGTTTCTAATTGTGGCTGAAACTCAACAAAATATAACGACTTTATTTGCAGACGAATTCACTAATTGATTTCTATATTAGTTAGATGCTTCATATTATTTTATATGTTCAGAGAAAGTACAGCAATTATTGTACAATTAATCATTATACTACATTATAGCTACAGCTCTCTCTATATAATAACTTATTATATACGTTAAACACAACAAATCTCGAATATATCCTAAAAATAACGAAAATGTAGACATCCGCATCCGCATCCGCGGATGTGAAAAAATGACATCCGCTACATCACTAATATATATATATATATATATAGAAACGACGTAAGTATAGAGGAGCGTTCTGCACACGAGGAAGAGAAATACGAACAAATGAAAAATGAGGTGAACCGCCCAGGAATCGAACCCAGGATCTTCCGATTGCCGGTCAGATGCGCTATCCATTATACCACGGGCCTCGATCAGTCATAAGTCGAAATTCTCCTACACAGGGCAGAAACCAATGCCCTGAGAGGGCACCCTCGCAAATCGTGAATATGTACATTTAACTGCAATGACCACGCAGTATATTAAATAAAACGACGTAAGTATAGAGGAGCGTTCTGCACACGAGGAAGAGAAATAACGAACAATGAAAATGAGGTGAACCGCCCGGGAATCGAACCCAGGATCTTCCGATTGCCGGTCAGATGCGCTATCCATTACACCACGGGCCTCGATCAGTCATAAGTCGAAATTCACCTACATAGGGCAGAAACCAATGCCCTGAGATGGCACCCTCGCAAGTCGTGAATATGTACATTTAACTGCAATGACCACGCAGTATATTAATGTATAGAAACGACGTAAGTATAGAAGAGCGTTCTGCACACGAGGAAGAGAAATAACGAACAAATGAAAAATGAGGTGAACCGCCCGGGAATCGAACCCAGGATCTTCCGATTGCCGGTCAGATGCGCTATCCGTTACACCACGGGCCTCGATCAGTCATAAGTCGAAATTCTCCTACATAGGGCAGAAACCAATGCCCTGAGAGGGCACCCTCGCAAATCGTGAATATGTACATTTAACTGCAATGACCACGCAGTATATTAATGTATAGAAACGACGTAAGTATAGAGGAGCGTTCTGCACACGAGGAAGAGAAATAACGAACAAATGAAAAATGAGTGAACCGCCCGGGAATCGAACCCAGGATCTTCCGATTGCCGGTCAGATGCGCTATCCATTACACCACGGGCCTCGATCAGTCATAAGTCGAAATTCTCCTACATAGGGCAGAAACCAATGCCCTGAGACGGCACCCTCGCAAATCGTGAATATGTACATTTAACTGCAATGACCACGCAGTGTATTAATGTATAGAAACGACGTAAGTATAGAGGAGCGTTCTGCACACGAGGAAGAGAAATAACGAACAAATGAAAATGAGGTGAACCGCCCGGGAATCGAACCCAGGATCTTCCGATTGCCGGTCAGATGCGCTATCCATTACACCACGGGCCTCGATCAGTCATAAGTCGAAATTCTCCTACATAGGGCATTGGTTTCTGCCCTATGTAGGAGAATTTCGACTTATGACTGATCGAGGCCCGTGGTGTAATGGATAGCGCATCTGACCGGCAATCGGAAGATCCTGGTTCGATTCCCGGGCGGTTCACCTTATTTTTCATTTGTTCGTTATTTCTCTTCCTCGTGTGCAGAACGCTCCTCTATACTTACGTCGTTTCTATACATTAATATACTGCGTGGTCATTGTTAAATGTGTATATACAGGGCGTCCCAAAAAAATGTATACACACTTTAACAGCTGATAGCTCAATTGATGTTTCTTTCTTTCCAAGTTAAACCCATTAGAATTAATAATGGCAGTCAGACTAAGTTTTGAACAAAGGAAATTCATTCTAAAATGCTACTGGAAGTGTGAAAACGCAGTTGAAGTGCAAAGACAGTTTAGGAGGGAGTTTCAAACAGATCCACCAACGCGACTTACCATCACTCGAATTAGAGATAAGTTTGAAGCCGATGGAACTGTTCAGAATGTCCACAAGAAGCGTTCCGGAAGACCACGGACATCGACAAGCCCCACAAAGCAAGAAAGAGTACTGGAAACGTATCACCAAAGTCCAAGAAAATCTGTGCGGCAAGCGAGTCGTGAGGTAGGAATTTCAGAATCGTCTGTCCAACGTAGTTTGAAGCGCTGTCAATGGAAAAGTTACATTCCAAGATTAGTCCATGCTATTAATGAAGA
This sequence comes from Bathynomus jamesi, assembly GCA_023014485.1. Taxonomy (NCBI): domain Eukaryota; kingdom Metazoa; phylum Arthropoda; class Malacostraca; order Isopoda; family Cirolanidae; genus Bathynomus; species Bathynomus jamesi. The sequence continues at coordinate 792,532 of JAJOZX010001052.1, read as the reverse complement.
TGATCCGGACCGAAGAGTGGAGTATTGCGAGTGGTACTTGGCACGATGTGGATGTGGATTGGACGAAGGGGTTTCGTAGAATACCCTCCACGTTCACCAGACCTCACACCACTAGACTTTTTTTTATGGGGATACTTAAAAGACAAAGTCTACGCTATAAAACCTGCAACAGTCGCTGAATTGAGAGCAGCCATTGAACGAGAATGCACACAAATACCAAACGAAATGTTTCGTGATGTTTGCGATTCCATTGCTTCGCGTTATCAGCAGTGCCTGGACCAGAACGGACGTCAGTTTGAAAACAGGCGTTGACAAAACAATTAAATAATGTCTGTAGATTCTATTACATTTTGAAAATGAAATGTATTTTAATAAACACTGCCTTTATAATTATTTAAAGTGTGTATACATTTTTTTGGGACGCCCTGTATATATATATATATATATATATATATAGATAGATAGATAACGTAGTAGAAGTGCCGCCCCCCACCTGTCAGAAAATCCTGTGGGCGCTACTGACCATGGGCGTACAGGATAAGTAGTCTCTGGGGAATCCGGGTGTTTGGACCAGACAAGAAAGATGTTGCTCAGAGCTTCAGACCGACATTTCCAGAACCTAAAAAAAATTATTGAGCTAGCACATTACCATCTGCAGGAATTTTCCTTGTGTACTATATGGCTGAGCGAAAATGAAAGGGCCAAGCCATAAAAAATGCTGCTGGTAGAAGCAAGGGGAGTGTGGACTGTGGAGTGTTAAAAATGTATACTTCCACTTTTTGATAGTAGTATTTGTAGGAAGACAAAGCTGAATTTTTATAATAGGTTAATTTGGGGTTACATAAACCATAGTATTGTTATGTCATGTATTTATTATCATTTGTTGTGTATCATGCTAGGTAAACAATATTACTTACTGTTAACTCGTGTTAAGCTTAAGTCTACAATACAAAATTCAGATTAAAACAAAAATAAACACGTCTTATATCTGATTTAATGCAAAGCGAACAATAGCTTCACAGGATCTAATCATCTAACACTACCATTTGATATGAATACAGTTATCTAAGTTTACATACTACGACAGTACAGTTATTGTACTGAACATGGTCTTTCCTAAGATATAAACAACAATTTAAACAAGCATTTATGAAGGAAAACATATTTTGTGCTTAATCTTAACATTAAACAGCCTACATAATACTGTAGAACAAAAATATCTGTATAAGACACTGTGCAGGGGCGTAGCTAGGGGGTGGCAGAAGGGGCAGCCGCCATGGGCGCCAAAGAGAGGGGGCCGCCAAAATTGCATTTGAAATTTTCTACTTCTTATTTTTATTTTTATTTCTCAAATAAAACGAAGAAGAATAGCAGAAAAACTTATTGTGATACTGTTGCATTGTATAGGCCACTCCATAATCTCTAATTTAGATTCGTTATACAACTTATACTTTAGTAGTATCTTAATTTATTCTGAAACGTTTTCAAACGGGATTGTGCATGTTCATTATCGTACCTATACGGTGTTCGTTGTACATCATGTACCCTTGTTTCGGTGGTACATTATTTATATCAATTAAAATTAAATTCATCAATGATTATTTCATTTGCGGAGGGGGGGGGGCGTCAAATTCAGGTTCTGCCCAGGGCGCCATCAAGGCTTGCTACGGCTCTGAGCCACTGTGTCTTAGACACTGAGTGAACATTTTTAAATTAGCGCCTGACAGCCTTGAGGCCACACAGCAATTATCACAAATAAAGCACTCAAAATTTGACTTGCACATACAGCAGCTATGCCAGTAAAAGACGAGTGTTAGCACTAAATTCTAGGATGAAGTCAAACAGTACACAAATATTATGAAAGTAAATGGCAAACCCGATTGTGCCGATTAGCGAAAATATTTATTATATCAGACATTTCATTATCTTCTATGTAACTGGTGATATCACGTTCAATGTTAAAAATGACAAAATTAAGAAGTCTTTCCTGGTGGATGGTTGAGCAAAGGTAAGTTTTAATTCGTCGCAAAGCTGAAAACGCGCTCTCCGGGCTGCAAGATGTGGCTGGGATAGCTGCGAGAATTTTGGCAACACCAGAATAACAAGATTTTGTGCCTCTGACGATAACCATGCTAGCATATGATTTTCATGATGTATACTTTTTGCATGTTTCTCAAGTCTGTGCGTAGCACTCCATTTCTTGAAAATAAAAGGCTTCTGATTTTTAGGGCCAAACTTATTATATGCATAACAAGATGCTTCATCCTTTCATCCTTTTCAACGTCGTATTCAATCCAGCGATAATCATTGTACCATTTTATTTTAAACCTTCTGTTATGACCGGAGATGACTGTAATTGGATATTGTTTTAAGATCGGTTGCCTTGGACCTTCTGGCCCGGTGAGTACTGTGGAACTAGAAGCATTTAGTGCCACATAAATTTTCTCCTGTCTGATGTGGGTTTCTTCTTTGTCGTCATTCTCCTCCTCTCTCTCCTTATCCTCTTCTTCATCTACCTCTTCCTTTTCTTCATCACTGCATGATGCTTTTTCTTTATCAAGTGCTTTTTTTCTTTCATTTTCTTCTTTGACCTTGTCTGCTTTTCCGTCATCTTCCAGCAACTGTTCAGCTCCTATTGCTATTGGAGATTCCTCAGAGTCAGAGATACCAACACCAACATCATCAACATGTGCTGCTTTTCTTGGAAGTTCTGCCTCAGTATACAAAAAACTTGAAATCTTTGACTGAGATTGTGGCAGCACACAGACAGTATCAGTTCTCCCACACAATATCAAACTTTGATGATGTTTATTCATATGTCTAACTTTGAAATCATTGTCAAAAATTTTATTGCATGCAACACATTTGACTTTGTACCTGCTGCTATGTTGTCGTTTTCGTAAGTTAAATTTTTGAGACATTTTGTTTTTCAACTAAAAACCATAAAAGTAAATCTGAAATAAAAAATAAGGAAGATTATTTAAGATGTTTGGAAAAGTAAAAACGATAATGCAAACTATGCAACAAAACTCTAGTTTTTTAGGAAGTATGAGAAAAATACAGTAATATAAATTATAATGATGCTATTATGTAAATTACCCTTCAGGTTTATGTATTTAAAATCAGATGCATACAAGACAAGACAACTGTACAGGTCTGTGGCGGATCCGGGGGGGGGGGGGGTTCGGGGGGTTCGATCGAACCTTCCTAAACCAGAACCACTTTAAACCAGAAAGCCCCGCTCCCAAAGCTAACTGACTGAACATACAAGTTATTTTACAAACAACACTAAAAGCATGTAATATACACTTTTGTTTCATTTGTTTCAGATCGTTAGTCGAGCCTGTGTATTACTTCAATACTCAAAAGTCTAAAAGGCAATATTCATTCAAAGTATTTATTCAATAGAATTTTCGGTTTACAATGTCAAGAAGAGTTAAACAACAACCAAGAATTGACCGAGTTTTTGGTTCATCAAGTTTGGTCCATCCCACGTCAGTGGCAAGGTTAGTAACTGTATCGTAAACTAAAACAATGACTTTAAAAACTACTTATAGTTACTGATCGATTGCTCATATTAAATTCATTGTCTCTCGTTTTGACAGTGATGAAGAAGGACAACCTACCCCGACTGCAAAGAGGATTCGCAGTAGCGCCAGTGATACCGGTAGGAACACGTGTTGTACGACAAGCTGACTCACAGAAAACCATTTTTCTTGTTTTGATATATTTTACGGTTGACTAAAAACTAAAGTAAGCTAAATTTTATTTCATTTTCTTAATGTTATTTTATTTATTTGTCGGGTTCGAAATCCCAGCTGAGCCGTGAACGGCCAAATTCTAAAGGGCAAGTTCTACCTAAAGCCCAAGTTAAGCTAAATTAAAACTTACGGATTTGAGATCCTATTAGGTCCTACCTCAGGGTAACCTCAGGGTTGCTGACTCGATGCGGGCCTACCTTAGACCTTAAATTACATGAACTTAAAAGGTAAACAAAAGGGTACTATTTTGTGGTCTTCTTTCTGAACCTTGCAACAACAACGCAACCTGGACTATTGCACGATGCAACAATCATGTATCTAAACAACCAAACTGAATTGCAAGAGAGCTCTCTATCAAACCACACCTTTACGTACGACCTTCCACAAACGAGTAGAAAAGACGCGCAGCGTCTCAAAATGATGCCAACAGTGTGACCAAACAATGATGCCACAAGAGCTCAAAAATGCTAGCTCTAAATTAATTTAATTTTTCACTAACCTTACAATTATGAGATGGATATATATACACACCTTAACTTAATATATATACAAGCAATGCTGCATCAATCAGCTTAGTCATCGTATCGCCTTGGGACAACATGGTTCTTCCTCTTCTAGATTTTCTAACACTCCCCACCGAAGAGGCATTGTTGTCATTACCTTCTGCAAGGTTAGCCAAGCCTTCTTCATGAGGCTGTAACTCAAATGTTTCATCTTGACTATCTGTGTTTTTGCTGATTTCTAAAGCATAGAGTTTTTGTATAGGTCTCTTTAACTTTCCTCCTGAAGTCTTTACCAGTGCAGACCTAACTAAATTGTCTTTGCCAACAAACAACTCTTCAATTATGCCAAGCTTCCAGCATTGCCTTGGTCTTTCATCCCCAATCATTACCACTTCTCCCACCTTGATACAATTTGCATTGGAGCCCTTTACCTTGCCTGATGGGTAATAATTGAGTTCTGGCAAGTATTCCATCTGCCACCTCTTCCATAACTGATCTTGTAGCTCTTCAAGGTACCTGAACCGTCTGGTTAACTCTCCTTGAGTGCTCTGGATGGGCTGCAAGTCTTCTGGCACACTGGGGTTTGATGTTAATCGTTTACCACAAAGAAAATGATTTGGTGTCAATGGCTCTGCATCCTGCCTACTATTGTAAACAAAAGTGATAGGCCTACTGTTCACCATTGCTTCTACTTCACATAAAACAGTAGAGAATTCTTCTTTGCTCAAATGAGCATTAGCTAAAAGTTTCTTTAATGGACACTTTACACTTCTCACTAGCCTTTCCCAAAATCCTCCCCACCATGGTGCTCTCTCAACAATAAACTCCCACTGTACCCCTTGGTGTGAAAAGTAGGATTGGAATCCTTCCTCTTTTAGCAAGGACCAAATTTCTTGGAGTTCCTTTGCAGCCTTTTTGAAGGTTTTTGCATTATCCGATATGATTTTATTTGGGAAACCCCTTCTGTTCACAAACCGTTTAAAGGCCAAAAGAAATACATCACTACTTAAGTTGCTTACCAACTCCAAATGGATTGCTCTGGTGGTAGCACAGGTGAAAAGACATATATAACCTTTGTTAGACTCCCCTCGCTCATACACATAGACTGGCCCTGCAAAGTCTACTCCCACTACATCAAATGGGGCAGTATAGACACACCGTTCTCTTGGAAGTGGAGCCACCTTTTCATAATAAGGCTTTGCACTCCAACGCTTGCAAACCACACATTTATGCAAGACCTTTTTCACTACTTGTCTAATTTTGAGAATCCAAAATTGTTGTCTAATCTCTATTATCACTTCTCTAACTCCAGCATGTAACAGCTTATGATGAGTATCCAGGATCAAAAGGTCCACAAAGTGCCCCCCAGAAGGTAGCAAAATTGGATGTCTTTTCTCCTCTGGAAGCCCAGAAAACTGTAGTCTACCTCCTACTCTCAATAAATCCTGATCCAAAAACACATCCAAACCCTTGAGCGCAGAATGTGTTGGTAGAACCTGTAATGGATGGCTGGTGAGCAATTCTCTCTCTTCACCAAATTTTTTCTTCTGCATATATACCACCCAGTATTTCCTGGCTTGCTGAATCTCATTACTGTTCAGAATTCCTTCCCTTCTTGTTTCTCCCTTAATGTTGTTGGTAAATCTATATACCCATGCTGTCACTCTTAACAATCTTTTCAGACTGCTATGTCCTCAAGCCTCAATATGGGGTCCTGCTGCATAACTTGACAACTGTTCACAGCGCATTTTCTCACCTCACTCACCCATGCTTCTTCAGCCTGGCATTCTCCTACAATAGGCTGATTAGAAGGCCAGTTTTCACTTCCAAGTTTTAGCCACTCTGGCCCATTCCACCACAAACTTGATTGTGAAAGATCTTTCACCGAAATTCCTCGTGTTGGTAAATCAACGGGGTTTTGGATGCCTGGACAATGCTTCCATTGCTTGGGATCTGTGTGCGCTTGAATTTCCTCCACCCTATTGGCAACAAATGGTTTCCATTTCCTTGCCTGACTTCTTAACCAGTGCCAACTATAGTGGAGTCTGTCCAATAATAGCTTGGAATTTCATAGAGGGCCAAAGACTTTCGCACTGTAATTGCAAGCCGACTAGCAATAACGGCACCCATCAATTCCAACCTTGGAACAGAAAGCCTTTTCAAAGGTGCTACTCTACTCTTTGCAGCAACCAGCCTGCAACTTACTTCTTCTTGCAATGCGCCTCTTATATAAATACAAGTTGCAAAGGCTTCCTCACTTGCATCACAAAAGATGTGCAGCTCCAAATTGTCTGGACTATTGTTCAACTCTCCAAAGTACCATCTTGGGATTTCAATGTCTCCAAGATGTGCCAATTCTTTGAACCAATATTTCCACCTTACCACCATATGATCAGGTAACTCTTGGTCCCAACCAAGTCCAATTTCCCAGAGGCTCTGAAACCAAATTTTTGACTTTATCACAAATGGAGCCAGGAATCCAAGAGGATCAAAGACCTTCGAAGCCAAACTAAGAGCTGTCCGTTTTGTCCACCTTGTCTCATTCTCGGCCAGCTCTACTAAAGATTTCCCATTGAAGGTAAACAAATCATCATCTTGCTGCCAAACGATGCCTAGCACCTTTGCGTCTATTGCCCACAACTCCTTAATACCAGAATCCTCAATACTTTCTGCTGCGTCAGGTACTACAGAGGAATGACTCAAAAACTCTTGTAATTGCGAATGATTGGTCTGCCATTTTCTGAGCTCCATGCCAGCGTCCCTCATTATAGCTCTAGCCTCCATGAATATCTGTTTAGCCATTTCTGTATTATCCACGGAACATAGCAAATCATCAACATAAAAATTTTTCCTTATGTGTTCAATAGTGTTAGGATAGACTTCAGAATATTTCTTAAAATGGTACTGCATAGTAGCTGCCAACAGAAATGGACTAGAGCTGAGGCCAAACAACACTGACTTCATTCTATATGCTTGAACCTTAGGTTCATTTTCCAACAAGTCTTTCGTATCCACCCACAGATACCTTACTGCATCTTTGTCCTCTGGTTTTAACTTCATCCGCAAAAAAGCTTGCTTCACATCTGCAGTCAATGCTACTCTACCAAACCTGAATCTCAGTAACAAGGAAAATAAATCTGCATTTAAATTTGGCCCAGCATCCAAACAGTCATTCAAGGGCACACCACCTTTGTCCTTGGCTGAGCCATCAAAACTACCCTCAGTTTGGTGGTAGTTTTGTCTCGCCGTACCACTGCATGGTGTGGCAGATAATGTGCCTCCTGGCTCACCAGCTCACCTTGCACCCTTTCAGCATAGCCCTCCCTTACATAACTTAGGATGGCCTCATCGTATTCAATTAACAACTCCTCATTTTTTCTTAGCCTGTACAATGAAGTCTCCAACCTCCGATTAGCTAGCTGAAGGTTTGAACCGGGTTTGCAAGAATCCTTCCATGGTAGGCCAACTTCATAGCAACCATCTCTAAACCCAATCCCTTTTTCAAAGTGCTCTAAAACATCATTGTTCACTGTACTTGCCTGGTTGTCCTTTATACCAATAGATTCAAGTTCCCAAACGCTTTCAAATGCCTTTCCAGACCATGGCTGTTCTCCTCAATCTTAACAAAGAGAGCCTTAACTTCCATTTCATTGCAATAACTACCATGTAGCATCCACCTAGCTTACTTTCAATAGCTACTGGGCCTTGAGATGTACGGACAATATTACCAGTGATGAAGTCCCAATAATAGTCAGCTCCAATCAAAAGACTAATATCTTCTGTTCCCTCAAACTTATTATTGCCCAAATTAATTCCTTTAACTTGCAATTCTTGGACACATGCCATATCTAAACAAGTAGTGACTGGAGCACAAAGTTCCTCAATCTCTACAGCTTGGACCTTGATAGTGGGACTTTGCGGTAACAACCCTTTTAACCAGAACTTCTACCTTCTTAAATTTGGTTCGGTTTTGAACGGAACCCCCAACCCAGAAATTCTTAAATTTTCCCCCTTAAGTTCTTTAAACTTCAATTTCTGGAAATTCTGGTCTTAATAAAACTACACTGGCTACCACTATCAAACAACACTCTTACAGTAGCTTCTCCCTCATTCCCAATTAATAAGGCTGCAGTTGTTTGCAATAATCCCCCTTTACTTTTACTCCCTTGCATAGCAGTGGCATGTGCCACTGATGTCTCTACTTCTGGGGTAGGCCTACTAAGAGTGTTTTCACACAATAATGGCTGATGCCTACCATGACATTTTTTGCACAAAATTTTAAACTTACAAAACCTTGCTCTATGACCTTTCAAAAAACATTTAAAACATGCTGTGGACTTAGTTACCCTGTCCTTTCTTTCCTCAAAGGGTAAGGCCTCAGCCACCTCACATTTATATGACTTGTGGTTGCCTTCGCAAAATATACATTCCTTGATTCCCTTTAATTTATTCTCAGAGGAGGCATGTAGAGCTGACACTGTACCTGGGCTATTCCTTTTTGTGGAAACTTTGGTGCTGTGCCTGCCTTTGTCCTCTTGTTTACCATCCCACTGTGCAAACTCAACTCCCTCCCGTCTTGCTAATTCTGTGCCTAAAAGACTTAACATCTGCTGAAGGGGGATGTACACATGTTCTGCAGAGTGTCCCCTACTTAATTCAAGCAAAATTGAGCTAGGCAATTTAGACTCCAGTGTAGGAACCAACATTATACCATACTTTTCCATTCCTACACCCAAGTTGTCCAGGGACCTAGTTCTAATTTCAAATTCATCATATAACTGCCGTAACTCCTTGACACTATTAGGATTATTAACAGGAGGTATAGTTAAAAGTGCACGGAGGTGGCTTTTAATTAAGATCTCTGGCTTACCAAACCGTTTCTTTAATATATCCCAAGCCACATTATAATTAGCCTCTGTTAATGCTAATCCTGCTATTGTCTTTGCTGCCTCCCCTTCCAAGAGGGACTGCAAATAATTAAACTTCTCCACCGCACTTAACACTTGACTAGAATGAACTGCTGATTGAAAACTGTCTGCCCATCCTTGCCATTCCTGAATACTCCCAGAAAATGTTTTGAGTACAAGCCTCGGTAATTGAACTACAGATCTGTTAACCTTAACTTCACAAGCATCATTTGTTGAGTGTTGTGTTTCATTATTAGACCTGGTCTCTAACTGTACTGAGCTGCTAAACTCTTTTGCTCGGAGGCCTACGTTAATCATATCATCAATAATCTCTTCAAAGTAAATTATGTTATTTTCTATTTCATCCTCTTCTATAAAGCCTCAATTTTAACATTTACCTCACTTAGAGCAACCTTTTTAGTTTCTAATATGGCAAGCTTCGCAGTCACTAAGCGTAAATCCTCTTGCTCTATGGCAGAATCTATAGTGGCAATGACCTTTGTAATTAGACCTTTGTAGGCACTTCTCCTTTTTATAAATTTGTTCAATTCAGATGCACTCATCTTCAATGTAAACAACCCTTGGGCTCAATACCAAATGAACTGAATTGGCAGAAATACTTAACCAAACTGATCAAACGCAAATTTTACTTTCAAATAAACTGAATTGCTGAGTGGGGTACTAACCAAACACCAGTATGGAATACCAAATTTTCCACCCCAGGACCTTAATTCAATAATGACCCAAAATTAACCAAACCGGAAAAAAAGTAGGCCAAAAAACGACAGACGACTGGCCAAGTTTCGCAATTGGGCGACCAAACTTTACCCTGGGACCTTAATTCAATAATAACCCAAAATTAACCAAACCGGAAAAAAGTAGGCCAAAAAACGACAGACGACTGGCCAAGTTTCGCAATTGGGCGACCAAACTTTACCCTGGGACCTTAATTCAATAATAACCCAAAATTAACCAAACCGGAAAAAAGTAGGCCAAAAAACGACAGACGACTGGCCAAGTTTCGCAATTGGGCGACCAAACTTTTTACCCTGGGACCTTAACTCAATAATACTCAACCCGTCTAGGCCTAACTTGGGATACAATTTGCACAATCAGAACTTTGCCGAAAAATGGTCACTGACTCAGTCTTGGGGTAGAAATCCGGTTCTGAAGGACCATGTTATTTTATTTATTTGTCGGGTTCGAAATCCCAGCTGAGCCGTGAACGGCCAAATTCTAAAGGGCAAGTTCTACCTAAAGCCCAAGTTAAGCTAAATTAAAACTTACGGATTTGAGATCCTATTAGGTCCTACCTCAGGGTAACCTCAGGTTGCTGACTCGATGCGGGCCTACCTTAGACCTTAAATTACATGAACTTAAAAGGTAAACAAAAGGGTACTATTTGTGGTCTTCTTTCTGAACCTTGCAACAACAACGCAACCTGGACTATTGCACGATGCAACAATCATGTATCTAAACAACCAAACTGAATTGCAAGAGAGCTCTCTATCAAACCACACCTTTACGTACGACCTTCCACAAACGAGTAGAAAAGACGCGCAGCGTCTCAAAATGATGCCAACAGTGTGACCAAACAATGATGCCACAAGAGCTCAAAAATGCTAGCTCTAAATTAATTTAATTTTTCACTAACCTTACAATTATGAGATGGATATATATACACACCTTAACTTAATATATATACAAGCAATGCTGCATCAATCAGCTTAGTCATCGTATCGCCTTGGGACAACAATGGTTCTTCCTCTTCTAGATTTTCTAACACTTAATATAATTATAATAGCTACCCTGCTTCCCATGCATCGGTACATGATATTGACGTTGGTGCCCTGTTGCGTCAGGAAATTCCTGTTAGATCTCTGCACCAAACTGAAAAGTTCAATGTCATAACTAACCATTTTCAACCAGGAAAGGATTATTCTTTCCCCAAAGTGTTTATGAATGGTTGTAATCGGTCTTTTCAAAGCTCTTGGCAGCAACGCTATCCTTGGCTGGTGTACAGCAAGGAATGCGATGGTGGTTTCTGTCTCCCATGCATTCTATTTGCTAAACCCCTTGGCAATATATGTGCATTGCAATTCTCATGTCCTCATTCTCATCATCATAAAAGCTTGTAGCCTACCATCTGTACACGATATGGCAGGAACCATAACTGAAATTTCTAACTTCTTCAATTATTCTCCAAAGCGACAGAGGTGTCTGGAGAAAGTAATAAGCTTGGATCAGCCAGAAACTCAAAAATCAAAGATCCGAGACCTTTGCCGCATTCGTTGCGTAGAACGCCATGAAGCATATGAAACATTTGTGTTCTTGCTGTCAACAATTATTAAAACATTAGAAGTTATTACAAATGAACCACAGTACCAGCAGTATAGTTCTGAAACACATTGGAAATGGGATAGAGAGACACTTCAAAAAGCATACAATTTCTATCATACATGTTGTTCGTTTCAATTTCTTATTTCCTTGACTGTTGCCATGAAAACTTTGGCAATCATCAAGCCGTTAAGCATCAAGCTTCAGAAGAAATCAAACAACATCGTGAAGGCTTACAACATGATCTCGGACACACAGAAAGAGTTGAAGGAAGTGAGAGATAAAGCTAACCATGTGTTCAGGGGATGGTATTCGCAAGCTGCGCAGATCAGTGCTGATGTGGGTACTGAACTCAGTGTACCAAACACAACTGCCGGACAACAGCACAGACCAAATACTCCTCATGACACACCTGAGGAATATTATCGTCGTACTCTATTTCTTCCTTTTCTGGACCATATTATGCAGATGTCTACAAGGTACGTTTGTAGAACACGAACTTCTAAATTCTAAAAATCTGACAGTTCTCCGTAACACGGTGGTAACGCCAACCGGTCTGGATCCGCCCCCTGCATTCTCCACTTAATTAATGAACTCTTTTTGTTATGGATTCGGTTCCACTCAGAAGAATGCTGTTCAGTTACTTGGTCTTGTTCCCAGAGTCGCCGTTGAGCCAGCAACAGACATTACTGAGATTTCTGTGATGTACGAGTCAGATCTTCCCAGCCCTGAGACTCTTGACATCGAACATATGCGATGGAGGAGAAAGTGGCAGTCAGAGAACGCCAAACCAGATTCGCTTCAACTTGCATTAAAGGTAGATTATAATTCTTCGTATGCCCATCTTGGGGTGACAATTCTTCGTATGCTCCGATTATTTAATATTTAATATTTAATGTAAAATTTTCTAGCTTAATTGTAACTTTATCACTTTTTCCTTCCAAGCTTGCGATGCCGATATATCCCCAAACATCAACTGCTTGTTGCCAATTGCTTGCACCATACCCGTCACTTCTGCTGACAATGAACGTGCAACAGTACCTTGAAACTTGTGAAGGGGTACCTTAGGACTACTATGTCCACGGAGAGATTGTCGGCTTGGCGTTGATGAGCATTCATTACGACAAGCCCGTGGATTACGAAGCTGTAGTTGCTCGTCGATCCAGTCTTTGAGAGTCGGGAGATTAACTGATATCTCAGTCAACACAAAACTTTGTCAATATAATAACTTCAGTTATATTAATGAACAAATCTAGAATGATAAAGTATGATTTTCAAAAGAAATTTACGTTTTGATATTGTGAAATTTTCGTAAACATTGTTTCTTTAAGACTTATCACGAATTTTGTCTATTCTTGTATAATTTTCTTGCAAATCAGTACATAATTTAGATGTAAAAGCTAATAAACTTGAACAAACACCCCGCAAATTGCTTAAAAACGCGTTTCTGAGAGCCGTAATTTTCAAAACTTTTCGGGGGGAGCATGCCCCCGGACCCCTCTAGAAGCCTTCGGCGCTCGTACCGAACCTCCCCCTCCAGCAAATCCTGGATCCGTCCCAGGTACAGGTGTATACAACCATACAAATGGTCAAATAAAATTAATTTGTAAAATAATTTCAGTTCACAGTTTTGCCTTCTGATCCTGGTTTCCTCCCTTTTTAATTTTTCTCTCATTGACATGATGTGATGGACCCGACAGTGAGGCAAAATGGACCCGACACAAAGGTTGGACCCCCTAGACCCCCCCGCCTCCCACGCCCATGCTGAAGATGAAGGTCATATCAGTGTAATGTGACTGTATGAACGATAATATATGAGCATTTAAAAAAACGTATACTGCCTTTGTATTTTCCTTTATTATTCTTAGAAAATTGGACTACATATACTCGTATATATTTAAGATATACTAGTACAGTTCCCACCGCTTCGCTGATGGTTAGACAGGCTAAACTACAAAAAAAGAACCCAGCCGTGAAAATTTTGAGCTTCACATTCTGTCAACATTTCTGAATCTGGTGTCTCCCAAAACCTCCTCACCCCCATTCATACAACTTGGGGGCTAACCCCCTCCCCCATTACCCCCACCCCCACCCTTCCCCCATTGCTAAACTACAGAAAAGAACATAGTCATGAAAATTTTGAGCTTCACATTGCCGCCCGTAATACAATTTCTGAATTTTTTTTACAATTTCTGAATTTTTTTCTCACAATTTTTTCTCACAATTTCTGAAAGTGTGACGGACAGACGGACGGACAGACAGACGGACAGACGGACAGCTCTCTTATTATAGTATAGATTAACATTCAAAATATGTACTTTTTAATTCTCAGAATTGTTTGAGTCCCCGTTAATATATTTAGAAAGAAAATTCTTTTAATGGAACACTATTACAAAACTAAATTTGAACAGCACGTTTTCATATATAATTCCTATCGTATATCTTCCAAATTATGAACTAAACAGAATGTAAGAGGATTTCTTTCAACTCTTTTTCTATCAGTTAAAAATCAAATAATTATTTTTAGTCTATTTTGCGTATTTTTTGAGGTGTTTTAGAATTTAACTACATTTTCACTGAAATATTTGAGCGTTTTATTCAATGTGGGATGTCACACACACACACACACACACACACACACTTTCATATAATTAGGACTGTCATTAATTGGAGTATCTACTTAATCAGTAATGTGATTGTTATGCAGAAAACATTAGATGCAAGCACAAATTTTTATCAAACTTTGATATAAATAAATAAATAAAATACACCAACAAACAAACACATCCGTTGAGAGTGGAATCGTTATACCGCGGGCATGATTTAGTGGAAAAGTAATTAAGAATTCTTAAGTTTATTGCATTTTAGATACGCCATTATTCAACATTTAGTATAACCACCTCGAGCACAGATAATGGCTTAAAACTCGAATGCTCGTCTAATTTCGAGAGAAATTGCTTGTCATTTCGAGTACACAATACGACAGAAGTCTTGTAGGTTTAATGCCTCCACTTCTGAGGTATCATATTTCTTGTGGCTTCCACAAATACTTTATGGGGTTTAGATCAGGACTTTGTGGTGGAAAGTTTAGCATTCGGACCCTCCCACTCCATTCCTACCTTTCCAAATAAGCTTTGTTGAATGCAGTGTGTGTGGGTGGTTGTTTTGCTGGAAGGGGAATCTCCTCTTAATTAAACGAACTCCATTGGGTAGTGCATCCCAAAGCAAAATTCTGTAGAAGTGCATCTTATGCATATTTGAACCTGCTTTTCGGAAAATCGCCCACTCCATCTGGACTGAAGGAACCCACACCACCACAAACCCTACCATATTTTACCGTTCAGGATTGGTCTCATGACTCCACAGAATATTCTTCCATTCATCGCACCAGTGTTGATGCTTCTTTGCAAACTCGAGCCTTTCGTATCTACATCCTTATTGCAGCCCACGTTGTTGACGCCTTCTTTTCACAGTGGACATGCTGACAGTAATTTCACGGTCTTCCTGCGTAGTTGCCCATATTTCTGAAGTGTCCTAAAGCGAATTGCTAAAGATAGTCTGTCTTTGAATAATGCGATCCTGCCTGTAATAATTATTAATCGGTCAACCTTGTCTGGTATGGGTGGCATACTGCCATTTTACTGCACCCACTATAGAGTTATTTGGGCTGCTTCTTTGGATAATTTGAGTTCCACTGCAGTTTCTGTGGTTGTTGGCGTATTTATAGAGGGTAAGTACGTATTTAGGCTCTTAATTTCCATTGTTAAGTATCTGTTCAATTCGTAGTGCAAATGATATTAGAAAATTCCCTAAAGTATTCATATCATATTTAGCTTCATTTTAAAAAGAAATTGTTTTTCATTAATGAATAAGATAAACAAATTGCTTGGAAATTACCTGTTCATGATATCTACAGCATGTGAAAGCAATAGAAAGATAACAAGAGTCAGTATACTAGTCACACACACACACACACACACACGTACGCATCTCTGAATAAGCGAGGTACCGACTTTTTAAACTCCATATAGCTTAAAAATTAACTAAACCTAATTTAACCTAACCTAACCATACACCCTGAGAAGGATGTGATAAATGTTTCGACGACAGTTGAGGGTTCGAAGGGAGATTTCTGTTAAGTCATTAAATAGTGAGGTACACCCTAACCTACTCTAGCCTAATTTAACCTAACCTAGGCCTAATTAACCAAACCTAATTAGAACCAACATATCTACGATGGTTGTTCAAAAAGTAAGTTTACAAGGTTAATTACCGGTGAATTATGCATAGTACAATAATGTTGTTGGTAGTACAATATTTTGTTAGGCATGTGTGGCAACAACCGGGGTCACCACGAATCAAAAAGTTCAAGATTGCATCAGCTGGCAAGGTGATGGCAACGATGTTTTCGGACCATCAAGGCGTTTTGCATGTTAAATTCATGCAAAAAGCGACAACAATAAATGCCACTTCTTATTGTGAAACTTCACAGCGACTCCGCACGGCTATCAGAAGAAAACGTCCCGGGTTGCTTACTGCAAGTGTGGTGTTTTTGCATGACGATGCACGCCCTCACACTGCAAATCAAACACGCCAACTTTTGGAATCGTTCCACTGGGAAGTCATGGATCATCTCTCCCCATCGTCCTGACCTTGCACCAAGCGACCTCCATTTGTTTCCAGCCCGAAAGGAACACCTTGGAGGTAAATAATTTCAAAACGATCTTGATGCAGAAGCGGCCGTACGAAACTGGTTAAAAACTAAGGACCCTACATTTTACTCGACCGGCATCGGAAAGCTTGTCCCAAGCTACGACAAATGTTTGAATCTGTTTGGTGATTATGTAGAAAAGTAGCAATAAGTTGTTGTTGAAATACTTGCAATAATTACTTGCCTTGTAATAAAAGTTTCTTCAAAACACCTTCTAAACTTACTCTTTGAACAACCCTCGAATTTTCCAACAATGAAAATGTTCTAGATTATTTATATAATTTTTTTAATGTTCAGAGGTATCAAAAGTGTTACCTAACAAAAAACTACCCCATTACATCTGTGAATTATCGCACACACAACCTCACTTATGCTCAGTTACCTACACCCACGCGCGCGCAGACACATGCACATACATACACACACACACACACACGACATATATATATATACACACACACACACACACACACACACACACACACGGTAGCGATCATAAGTATTCGTACAGAGAAATATTTCAGTTATATTCGCCTTTATCTTTTGTACTATGCAGAGGATAGTTAGGAAAAGTTTATGGTTCGTTTGGAAAAATTTAACAATAAAAAAATTAGTTTAACCCCAACACATAATGTAAAACATCAAATAATTTCAGGAAACTAAAAAAGTGTTGAAATGCAAAAGTTTTCGTACATTTATTGACAAAATTAATAATTTGTGTGTCCACCTCAGCCTTGAAAAATTTAAAATTTGTATTGGTTTTTATTTATTAGGCTCTTTGTTGATTAAAGACTGTTGGCTATTCTAAATTCTAGAATTTATCCGTGAATCTTCTGGGAGACGGGAAAATGTACGAACCATTAGTAAGAAATGGGTTGTCGTGGTAAAGAGCTGCCTACAGATCTTGACAGATCTGTTATTGCTACACACGAATTTGGAAAGAGTTATAGGAAGACAGACGAAGAACTTCGAATTCCATTTACGACGGTTGTTACAGTTATGAGGCAATGGAAAGGCTTTGGAACAATCAAAACTCTACCGAGGTGTGGGCCACCTTGCAAGATTTCAGAACGTACAATTAGACAGATTAAAAGAATGGCTGCGGCGAATTCGCGAGTGAGGGCAGGTGATATCTGCTGAACATTAAGACTGTCTAGGATCGATGTCCATCCTTGTGCTGTACATCGTACATTGAGAAAGAATGGTCTGCATGGAAGAGTTGCACGAAGAAAACCTCTGCTACAAAATGCACACAAAGAAACTCGTTTAGAGTAC
Organism: Bathynomus jamesi; assembly: GCA_023014485.1. Lineage (NCBI taxonomy): Eukaryota > Metazoa > Arthropoda > Malacostraca > Isopoda > Cirolanidae > Bathynomus > Bathynomus jamesi. The sequence goes on along the minus strand of JAJOZX010001052.1, from coordinate 775,038 downwards.
GCAAAGGATTATCAAAATGATGTATTTGCATTCTGGAAGAAAATGCTCTGGACAGAAGAGACCAAAATTGAATTATTTGGGAAAAACGTCCTCCCTACGGTTAAACATGGTGGTGGTAGTTTGCTATTTTGGGGATGCTTTAGTGTTTCTGGTCCAGGAAAGCTTGTTGTCATCAATGGAATCTTGAATTCGAAGAAATAGAAGGAAATTTTAGAAGAAAATGTATTGCCTTCGGTTCGAGATTTGCGAATGAGTCGCATTTGGGTACTGCAACAAGATAATGATCCAAAACGTAATTGTAAGATCACCATGAAATGGCTTCATCGAAAGAATTTCAAGCTTCTCGAGTGGCTCAGTCGAAGCCCAGAATCTCAATTTAATTGAGAATTTATGGTTTGATTTGAAAAAAGCTGTACGCAAAAGAAACCCTTCGAATCTGAATGAATGGCAACAATTTTCTTTTGAAGAATTGGCTAAAATTTGTATTGAGAGATGTCGAAACCTTGTATAAAAATACCCAAAACGAATCACTGAATTCATTCAAGCAAAAGGTGGACACACAAAGTAATAAATAATTTTGTAAATTAGTGTATGAAAACGTTTGCATTTAAATTTTTGTTTATTTTCCTGGAATTCTTTCCTGAAAGACTTTCAGAAGGTACCGTCCTCATCCAACTCCTGACTCTCACTTAACTTATATTTCTACCCGGAATCGTGCAAAATCTGTTCTTCGACTTACCAAAATTCCTTCATCAGACAAAAATGTGAAACTTATTTAATTCTAATTCTTCTCCCTTTTTGTGGCACCTATAGCCAAGAACCTCCCCAACATCTTTACTTCTTCTTTCCCTCCTCTTTCCATTCCGACGACTCACTTGCCGTTTCTTCTTATGATAAAGTGAACTCTTCGCTCAAATTTTCGCCTCCAACTCAACCCTGAATGATTCTGGTGCTATTTTCCCATCTCTTCCTCCCTCTGATTTAATTATATGTGAAGTTAGAATCTCTTCCAAAGATGGCTTTTTCTGCCCTATCTGGGCTCAACTCTAGAAGGAGTACGGCTCTGATGGTGTCCCTCCTGCTGTTCTTAAGAACTGTGCTTTTCTGCTGACACCCTGCCTTCGCAAACTCATTTGTCTTTGTCTTTCATCTGGTACGTTTCCTTACTGCTGGAAGTTCATTCTCCTTCAAAGTGTCCCAAAGAAGTGTGACCGCTCTTAACTCTCCAACTATCTTGCTTTTCTAAAGTTTTTTAATCTAACCTTAATAGGAAGACTCTTAAACACCTCTCTACTCATAATCTTCTTTCAGATCGTCAGTAAGGATTCCGCAAGAGACGCTCTACTGGCGATCTTCTTGTATACTTCTCTGATTCTAGGTTATCCTCCTTTCGGGATTTTGGTGAAACCTTTGCAGTGGCGCATATCAGAAGCTTTTGATAGAGTCCTGTCACCCATTCTCTTCCTTTTATTTATCAGTGACCATTACAGTCATACTTCCTGCCCTATTCACTCCTGTGCCGATGATTCCACTCTTCACTTTCTCTACCCGTTTCACAAAGCGTCCTTCTCAACAGTCACTCCATGATTCGCGTGAGACGGCTATGGCGCACCTGACCTCAGATCTTTCTACTCTCTCTGATTGGGGCAGAGAAAACCTCGTGGTTTTCAATGCCCCAAAACTCAGTTCCTTCATCTATCTACTCATCGCCGGCTTCCACACGACTATCCCCTTATTTTCAACAATACACAATTCAATCCTTCCTCTTCGCCAAACATTCTTGGTGTTCCCTTTTGTCGTGATCTCTCCTGGAAAGATCACATATATTCTCTTTCCAAAACAGCTTCTAAGAGGTTAGGTGAGCTGTACCATCTCCGCGGTTTCTTCACCCCTCACGCAGTTGCTGTCTCTGTACAGGTGTCTTGTCCGCCCAGATATGGAGTACGCTTCTCATGTGTGGGGTGGCTCAACCCACGCAACTCTACTTGACCGGATGGAATCAAAGCTGACTGCGTTGAATCCCTCTCTCTTCGAAGCATTGAAGCCTCACTCTCTCTTTACTGTCGCTATTATAACGTACATTGCTCGTCTGAACTCTCTAACTGCATGCTCCTCCTTTAAAGAGAGCTTGCGATACCACACTTTCGACACATTCTCATCCTTTTTCTGCGCATCTCTCTAACTCTAACACAAGGGTTAATCTGTATTCTCAACCTTTCATCAACTCAACCGGTCAACTGTACAGTAGAACAACCTTTCTTAATCCGCTTCCCCCCTCCCCCCCCAGTGTCCAGGCATCTCGAAAACTTCTATGAGTAGGGTAGACTCATAATAATTAATTAAATAAATAAATATATGGGATATATATATATATATATATATATATATATATATATTTAAAGTATATGTACGGTGTGATATATATATATATATATATATATAAGCAAACAACCACAGGGAAAAGGAAACACAAAGTCCGAGCGCTTTCGTGATATATTCACATTATCAAGGAGGAACAGAAAATAGACAGAGATTACAAAGTAAATGAGTTAAATAGACAAGCAAAAAATTCACAATCGGCACCTCAAATTAAAGGCCTTAAAGCCCTCTAAAGATTTTTTTTTTTCAATTGATAACATAATCTGTAGGCTGCTAAATTACTAAATATAAAAGTATATAGATGAAATTAGACAAAAAAACAATACAGAGAACAAAAATTATTATAATGGTTATTAACACTAATATTTAATTAAAGCAGGCAATTAATTGGCAAGAATTTAATGAAAAACAAATAGATAACGTAGATAACAAATAGATAACATAATCTGTAGGCTGCTAAATTACTAAATATAAAGACTATATAGATGAAATTAGACAAAACACCAGTACGGAAAACAAAAATTATTATAACGGTTATTAACACTAATATTTAATTAAAGCAGGAAATTAAATGGCCAGAAATTAATGAAAACAAAGGGAATGGTGCCATCGTCTTACAGAATATTACAAAATTTTCTACAAACAGTCTGGAAAAACCAAAGATTATACACGAAAGAAATATTACAATTAAAATAGACACATAAGAATGTTAACAGTTCTTACAATAATATTTATTTATTTAACCAGGGCAAACCATTAAGGGGGCAAGAATACAGTCAAGAAAACAGTAGGCCCTTCGCCAGCTTTCTGACAATGCACGAATCTAATTTATACAACCCAGGACTAATATTAAGGACCAAATCCGCATTATTCTTGATCACACTTGATTCCAGTATATTTCTGCTAACAATAGATTTACTAAACCTTAATTTGGAAGCATTTTTCCAATCAATGGGATGATTAGTATCTCTTACGTGAATGAAAATGGCGTTAGATTCCTGGCCACTTCTTATACTGTATTGATGCTGTTTAATACGTAACTCAAGGGTCTTACCAGTTTGGCCAATGTAAAATTTATTACATATTGTGCAAGGGATTTTATATACACAACCATGTTCAATTAACGGGGAGTTCTTAATCAATGAATTCTTAATTACATCTAAATTTTTGAACGCAATATTTACGTTAGAAGTCCTCAGCAGATTCGGCAGATCAAGGAAATTTTCTCTGAATGGTAACACTAAAACATTTTTTGTGTTATAAGGAATCTTATCCTTTACTTCGTAGAAGGTTTTCTTTGCCATTTTTAAGGACTTATCTATGCAGTTCTTTGGGTATTTTAAATCAAAAGCAATTTTGTATATTTTACTAATTTCGTCGTCAATGAACTCTGGGCTACAAATTCGTAGCCCTCTTAGGAACAAAGTAGAAAGAACGGATCGTTTTACATTAATGTGGTGATCAGAATAATAATGTATATAGGAACAATTATTAGTGGGTTTTCTGTAAATATTGTACTTAAACTTTTTTCCAGACCTATATATTAAAACATCTAAAAAAGGGATCGAAGAATCTTTTTCTATTTCAACTGTAAAATTGATAGAGGGAGTTAAATTATTAAGTTTGGGTAAGAATTCATTGAGATTTAAAGTCACTGACCAAAGACAAAGAACATCATCTACATATCTAAACCATGGAACATAATTTGGCAGAATCTTCCTTAATAACTTACTTTCAAAAAACTCCATATATAAGTTACTCAAAATGGGGGAGAGAGGGTTTCCCATCGCCATACCAAATTTCTGCCTAAAATATTCATTATTGAACACAAATTTTGAGTCTACTATGCACAGCTTAATTAATTCTATAATTGTAGCCACAGGTAATGGCAAATTATGCTTAACCAATTCTTCCGAAAGAAACACTAATAGATCCTCCACCGGGACTCTTGTAAATAAAGCGGTAACATCAAAGCTTACCAATCTAAAATTGTAATTGACACTAATACTATTTAATTTTTCCACCAGGTCTACATTATTATTTATGTGTGATTGTGAAATTGTGCCAAGGAGAGGATTAAGAATGGAGACAAGCCATTTGGATAGCTTATATGAGATAGATCCTATAGAACTAACAATAGGCCTTGCAAGATTATTTGGCTTATGAGTTTTAATCAGGCCATACATATAGGGTAATGACGGTGAAGTACTCAAAAACTGTTTAAGTAACCTTTCATTCCCCTTCAAAAGTTGTTTAATTTTCTTGTTAAATGCACTGTTCACAGTTTCAAGGGGATTGTTCCTTAATTTCACGTAAGTGTCCGCATCATTCAAAAGATCATACATTTTTCCTAGATAAACGTCTTTATTGAGGATCACTAAGGCATTTGATTTATCAGCTTTGGTTATATGTAAATTCTGATCTTTTCTTAAAGCTTCATAAGAGTCAAAAAACCTATGTGGGCAATTTGGAATAGAGGGTTTAGACATGGCACTATATACTATACCTTTACAAATATTCACATCCTCTACAGGTAAATCATTATATTTTTCTAAATTACAGAAAGCCTTAGCTATTTCTACATAGTCCACCTCCTTTTTAGCTGCTGAAAAATTTATTCCATATCCAAGAGCCGTAACCATATTTTTATTTAACACTTTATCTGATAAATTTATCACAAATCCGGGTTAGCATCCTTAGTCCAATCACTTCTTTCAATTAAAATTTGTAATTTAATATCCAGTTTCCTTTCCACTACACTACATTCTCGTTTAGTGCCATGTCTAAACCCTCTATTCCAAATTGCCCACAGGTTTTTTGACTCTTATGAAGCTTTAAGAAAAGATCAGAATTTACATATAACCAAAGCTGATAAATCAAATGCCTTAGTGATCCTCAATAAAGACGTTTATCTAGGAAAAATGTATGATCTTTTGAATGATGCGGACACTTACGTGAAATTAAGGAACAATCCCCTTGAAACTGTGAACAGTGCATTTAACAAGAAAATTAAACAACTTTTGAAGGGGAATGAAAGGTTACTTAAACAGTTTTTGAGTACTTCACCGTCATTACACTATATGTATGGCCTGATTAAAACTCATAAGCCAAATAATCCTGCAAGGCCTATTGTTAGTTCTATAGGATCTATCTCATATAAGCTATCCAAATGGCTTGTCTCCATTCTTAATCCTCTCCTTGGCACAATTTCACGCATCTAGGAGAATTTGTCTAAAACAATTCGTCTAAAATACAATTTGTCTAAATCAATTTGTCTAAAACAATTTGTCTAAAATAGTTTGTCTAAAATCAATTTGTCTAATAACAATTTGTCTAAAATACAATTTGTCTAAAAATAATTTGTCTAAAATACAATTTGTCTAAACAAACAATTTAATATAATATGGCATACAAATTGTTGCCTGATGTACAATGCTATTTATTACTTGCCACGCCCCATCTTAAAAGGTTACCTCTTGTGCGGAATAGTACATCGAAATAGTTTGTCTAAAATAGTTTGTCTAAAAATAATTTGTCTAAAATACAATTTGACTAATAACTGAAGATAACTAGAAATGCATTTGTCTGCTTGATAAATTTGGAGTGAGGATGAAAAGATTGAAAATGGGTTGATTTTATTTCATAATATACTAACCTAACCTAACCTAACCTAACCTAACCTAACCGGGTTATGGGTTCCGGGATAACTGATTTCGATGTACTATTCCGCACAAGAGGTAACCTTTTAAGATGGGGCGTGGCAAGTAATAAATAGCATTGTACATCAGGCAACAATTTGTATGCCATATTATATTAAATTGTTTGTTTAGACAAATTGTATTTTAGACAAATTATTTTTAGACAAATTGTATTTTAGACAAATTGTTATTAGACAAATTGATTTTAGACAAACTATTTTAGACAAATTGTTTTAGACAAATTGATTTAGACAAATTGTATTTTAGACGAATTGTTTTAGACAAACTCGCCTGATTCGCAATTTCACAATCACACATAAATAATAATGTAGACCTGGTGGAAAAATTAAATAGTATTAGTGTCAATTACAATTTTAGATTGGTAAGCTTTGATGTTACCGCTTTATTTACAAGAGTCCCGGTGGAGGATCTATTAGTGTTTCTTTCGGAAGAATTGGTAAGCATAATTTGCCATTACCTGTGGCTACAATTATAAATTAATTAAGCTGTGCATAGTAGACTCAAAATTTGTGTTCAATAATGAATATTTTAGGCAGAAATTTGGTATGGCGATGGGAAACCCTCTCTCCCCCATTTTGAGTAACTTATATATGGAGTTTTTTGAAAGTAAGTTATTAAGGAAGATTCTGCCAAATTATGTTCCATGGTTTAGATATGTAGATGATGTTCTTTGTCTTTGGCAGTGACTTTAAATCTCAATGAATTCTTACCCAAACTTAATAATTTAACTCCCTCTATTAATTTTACAGTTGAAATAGAAAAAGATTCTTCGATCCCTTTTTTAGATGTTTTAATATATAGGTCTGGAAAAAAGTTTAAGTACAATATTTACAGAAAACCCACTAATAATTGTTCCTATATACATTATTATTCTGATCACCACATTAATGTAAAACGATCCGTTCTTTCTACTTTGTTCCTAAGAGGGCTACGAATTTGTAGCCCAGAGTTCATTGACGACGAAATTAGTAAAATATACAAAATTGCTTTTGATTTAAAATACCCAAAGAACTGCATAGATAAGTCCTTAAAAATGGCAAAGAAAACCTTCTACGAAGTAAAGGATAAGATTCCTTATAACACAAAAAATGTTTTAGTGTTACCATTCAGAGAAAATTTCCTTGATCTGCCGAATCTGCTGAGGACTTTTAACGTAAATATTGCGTTCAAAAATTTAGATGTAATTAAGAAGTCATTGATTAAGAACTCCCCGTTAATTGAACATGGTTGTGTATATAAAATCCCTTGCACAATATGTAATAAATTTTACATTGGCCAAACTGGTAAGACCCTTGAGTTACGTATTAAACAGCATCAATACAGTATAAGAAGTGGCCAGGAATCTAACGCCATTTTCATTCACGTAAGAGATACTAATCATCCCATTGATTGGAAAAATGCTTCCAAATTAAGGTTTAGTAAATCTATTGTTAGCAGAAATATACTGGAATCAAGTGTGATCAAGAATAATGCGGATTTGGTCCTTAATATTAGTCCTGGGTTGTATAAATTAGATTTGTGCATTGTCAGAAAGCTGGCGAAGGGCCTACTGTTTTCTTGACTGTATTCTTGCCCCCTTAATGGTTTGCCCTGGTTAAATAAATAAATATTATTGTAAGAACTGTTAACATTCTTATGTGTCTATTTTAATTGTAATATTTCTTTCGTGTATAATCTTTGGTTTTTCCAGACTGTTTGTAGAAAATTTTGTAATATTCTGTAAGACGATGGCACCATTCCCTTTGTTTTCATTAATTTCTGGCCATTTAATTTCCTGCTTTAATTAAATATTAGTGTTAATAACCGTTATAATAATTTTTGTTTTCCGTACTGGTGTTTTGTCTAATTTCATCTATATAGTCTTTATATTTAGTAATTTAGCAGCCTACAGATTATGTTATCTATTTGTTATCTACGTTATCTATTTGTTTTTCATTAAATTCTTGCCAATTAATTGCCTGCTTTAATTAAATATTAGTTTTAATAGCCATTATAATAATTTTTGTTCTCTGTATTGTTTTTTTTGTCTAATTTCATCTATATACTTTTATATTTAGTAATTTAGCAGCCTACAGATTATGTTATCAATTGAAAAAAAGAAAAAATCTTTAGAGGGCTTTAAGGCCTTTAATTTGAGGTGCCGATTGTGAATTTTTTGCCTGTCTATTTAACTCATTTACTTTGTAATCTCTGTCTATTTTCTGTTCCTCCTTGATAATGTGAATATATCACGAAAGCGCTCGGACTTTGTGTTTCCTTTTCCCTGTGGTTGTTTGCTTATTAATAAGATCACGTGTTATTTTGTGATTTTAGTGCATATATATATATATATATATATATATATATATGATGCAAACCCACAAGGAAAAAGAAAAATGATTCCAAGGTCTTTCGTGTATTCAGAAGTACACCTCAACAAGGAATGAAGGGAGAAGGCGAGATGACGAAAATATATACATATGTACAACGGAACAGAGAAATAAAAAGCTTAGCACATGATTAACAAGCGTTGATTACAGGCAAAAGACATTTTAACAGGATATTGTCAATTTTATACATTCCCGCAGTTTTATATATATGCGCCTCGGTGGTGTTGTGGTTAGCGTCGCTAACTACGAATCCATCGGCCCCGGGTTCGAGATCCGGTGACGGCAGCCGGCGCGCAGCAAAACCCAGCTGTTCATCCTTCCACACAATAAAGAAAGTGGTTGATAAATAAATGGGTACCGTAAGTGGCCTAGTGGTTAAGACGCTGGGCTGCTGGTGGGGTATGGTTCGAGTTCCACGTTAAACTGTAGGTCTGAGGTGGAGTGAAAAGCTTGACCTTCATCAGAATGAACAATTCGGCCGAAAGCTAACCAAAGGTTAAGGTGTTTATATATATATATATATATATATATATATATATATATATATATTTGAAACACAAAATAAGATTTGAAACACAAAATAAGATAGCAGTAAACAAAGCAAAGAGAATAACTGGGCAGATACTGAGAACCTTTAAACGAAGGGATAGGAATATAATGATTCCTCTACTGAAAACACTGATCATACTCAAATTGGAATACTGCTCGGTCCTAACATGCCCATGTAAAAAAGAAATCATTAGACAACTAGAAGGGATTCAGAGGAGCTTCACAGCCAAGATCAAGGGGTGCAAAGAACTAAACTACTGGGAAAGGTTACGCGAATTAAACCTATATTCACTGGAAAAGAGGAGAGAGAGATACAGCATTATTTACACTTGGAAAATAATGGAGAAACTAGTCCCTAATCTTACTCTGAACCCTGTAACTCCCCGAACAACAGTGAAAAGTAGAAAATGAAGACTGTTTCGTGTTCCCAAATTAAAGGCTAGACAGGGAACATCCTTAACCCTGAAAGAAAATAGCTTTGTTGTGAAAGAACCAAAACTGTTTAATCAGCTGCCCAAAGACCTAAGAAACACGAGTGGTGTTGCAGTGGACATCTTCAAAAGAAGATTAGACGCCTGACTCAGAACAATCCCCTATGAACCGGGCGTACCTGGCTATGTGAGGTGGAGAGTACAAGAAACCAACTCACTACTTCACCAGGCCAACTCGAGAGGAAGGGCGACAAGCTTGACCTTCGTGAAATGAGGAATCATCGCGCGAAACATTTGAAAGGTTGAAAGGTATATACACTTCCGTTGGCAAAATGACTCGATAGAGTTCAATTGGCGGTGAATTCCTTACAATCACAACCATATTATTACCACTAAATATTTTTCTCTCCTGAATTTAATGACGGATTGTCGTTTGCGTTTTTGCTTGAATGCTTAAGAAAAATGATAAAGACGCAATTTTTCCATTTTGTACATTAAATAAAAAGAAGTTGAAACTAGTTCCGACATTTTTACTAAATAAATAACTAAATTATCTGAGTAAAGCATGTCGCAATTAAAATAATGCTTTTCACGCACGATCTGGAAAACTGGAAAGTTTTGGTGGACACTCATGATGGGAAGTATCTCATTTGATGGAAATAAAATGCGGTTCAGATTGCAGCCACTGAAAGGTTTAATACTTTCACATCACACTTATAAGTGCTACGTCTTCGCCACATCGTAACATTGCTTCCCGATAGACCAATGGAGTTAAGTGACGGTGGGTTTGGTTGGTAGTTGGATGGGTGATCTTCCTCTGTGCCTAGATGATGTTCCGACCACTGGTTCTGAATCCACGTAAGGCTGTATATCCCCTCCACCGTATGACTTTAAATGTTGCGAAGAAATTAAACAACCCCAGACTAAAAAAATGAGGCCCCCCCACCAAAGAAAAACAAGAAAAACCCTATTTCACCCTAAAACAAATGACATCAACATTGCGTCGTTTTACCGTCTGAAAAGTGACACTCATTTAGACTAGCGTCATACTGAGTACTGAAACCATGTCAGTGTCATACTGACGATGATTAATGAAATGCAAGGTATCATGATGAAAACATGAGGACACAAAGACTTCGTTATATCATCAGTATGACTCACTTTCCAGACAGCAATGAGTCATCATCTTCTTTTGTTTTAGGGTGTTGAAGGATGCGTGTTCTGTCTAGTTAAAGATGGAAATAGGGTGCTCTTCCAATATGTGCTCTACCGCGAAACTGTGATCTACCATATTCCAATACGTGCTCTACCATGAAACTAGCCTTATAAGGCTAACTAACGAAAATATCATGACTAAACCTAACCAATCATTAGGTCAACTATACGCCCTTGACGATTGGTTAGGTTAAGTCGTGATATTTTCGTTAGTTAGCCTGGAATATGGAATATTAGTTGGAATATGGTAGATCACAGTTTCGCGGTAGAGCACATATTGGAAGAGCACCGGAAATAGTTCTATATTTTTAGCGTATCCATATTATACAGATAGACAGATAGGTAGATAGATTGATAGATAGATAGATAGGGCTACGTTAGTGGCCATTGTCATACACGTTTTTGTATTCTGGCTCTCTTCTTCTCTTTCTAAGAGGGGCTTTTTTGCGGGCGTTCGCTCTTGGCTCCTCCTTCCTGCATAAAAAAAAACTTCCCGTCGATCACTGAAGTTAAACGACATTGGGTCTGGATAATAGTTGGATGGGGGACCTTCCCCTGCGTCCAGAAGATGTAGCAACCCGTAGTTAGTTTAGATCCCACTTGAAGCTATAGGTCTCCTCCCTCGTATGACCATCGATGTTGCGAAGGTTAAGCAACCCCATGAACCTATAGATAGATGCATACATAAATACATAGCTATTTATGTAATACAAAATGTTTATATAGTTTTAACTATTAAGAAAACGTTCTATTTGATACTCTGGCAACTGCAAACCATTTTTGCCATAAAATAACAATAATAAAAAGACAAAATTTGGGATCACCTGAAGATCAGAGCCCCCAGCCTTCTTTAGTTAGCTTTATAAGGCTAACTAACGAAAATATCACGACCTAACCTAACCAATCGTCAAGGGCGTACAGTTGACCTAACGATTGGTTAGGTTAGGTCGTGATATTTTCGTTAGTTAGCCTTATAAGGCTAACTAAAGAAGGCTGGGGGCCCTGATCTTCAGGTGATCCAAAATTTGTTTAAAATTTTCATGGGAAAACCTGCAAGGAATGATTTTTTTTTAATATAATTTATAGTAATGTAAGTTACTGCACTTGAACTGTGAATCCATCGATGAATAATCATTAAAAAAAATACTCTTACATACAGGGTGATTCATAAATGTGTTTCATAAATAGCAGGGTGTATTCTTAAGACAAAAGTAAAGAAAGAAGACCATATAAACACAGGTCGAGAAACTGGTAGGTTTCGAGCTATAGCACGCGACAGAAAAATGGAACTTCAAAAGATTTTTTACATTTTATACAAATACACAGTGTGATATATTTGCTTCATTAAAGTAAATGTTCGAAATTCTTTGGTTTTCATGCATGATTATGCACCAGCTCATTTCGCCCATTTAACGAGGGAATATCGCGATGTTGTGTATCCTGACAGGTGGATAGGGCGCGGTGGTCCTATTCCGTGGCCATCTCGGTCACCAGATTTAAATCCTCTTGAGTATTACTTGTTTATGTCACAGAAGTCCGAGCACGTGATAAATTGTGACAACGAGTTCGAGACAATTGCGAAACGATCCGCAACGCTCCAGGAATTTTGGAGTGTGCCGGACAATCAGGGCCGCCGAGAGGGCGGGGAAGCCGGGATAAATCCCCGGGGCTCGGACCACTAGAGGGCCCGGAAAGAGGTGGGTGGGGGGGGGAATCTAAAAATATTAATAAAGCAATTGATTAAATAACAGAGAGGAAATATAATTACTTTCCATACATTTTATAGAGATTATCATAGTCAAACTGAAACGGATAAAATATTATCTGCGGTCCACTAATGCCCAAGACCGACTGACAGATCTGGGAACCAATGTAATCGAAAGCCAGTTAGCCCGTACTTTAAATTTCATCAGAATCAGTTACCACTTTGCTAGAGAGAAGGCAAAAAAAGTACACTTCTAATTATGAAAATCTTGCAGTAAATAATTGTCTTGCCTGCATGGACTGGTACTGCATTTGTAAATTGTATGGTGATAGAATTAATATAATTGATTCGAAAAATAAAATGGTCATTTTCCTCCGAGTTGTTTATTCATACTGTATGTTTTGAATAGTGACTTGGACATATAATCAGTTTGCTTGTTCTGTACACAAAAAACATTCATAATAAAATACTGAGTAAACAGGGGGAGCCATATACCAATCCTTCCCCGGGGCCCGGGGCAGCTCTCGGCGGCCCTGCAGACAATCACTGGTGCAACGTGTTGAGACATGCATTCAAGGAGTAGAAAAGAATTTCGAACATTTACTCAAATGTATCACACTATGTATTTGCATAAAATGTAAAAAAAAATCTTCAGGAGTTTTATTTTTCTGTCGCGTGCTATAGCGCGAAACCTATGAGTTTCTCAACCTATATTTATATGGTCTTTTTTCTTTACTTTTGTCTCAAGAATACACCCTGCGATTTATGAAATATATTTATGCATCACCCTGTATATTCAACTCTGGAACGAGGGATGCGATATTCGTCACATGATGGAAGGAGTTTGTGGTGAATACACTGACCTCCTAATTATTAAACTGAACACCAACTCTCCTTAGCATAAATCATTTATGGTAATAATTAGAGGTGAAAATTTGCAGTTCAACCCTTACAACAGGAGTCAGTGGCCAGACGGTTTTATTTATTAAGAAATATATTCACTTTTTCATGAGATTTGGTGATAATAATAATAATAGACGTATTAATTCTAATGCATGAATTTATATTATTTATAATAATAATAATAATAGAAAGTCGATATCAGCCTATGTCTTTATGGGTTCTAGGACAGTTCATACCAGGACAGCTCATACCAGGACAACTCATACCCAGACAACTCATACCCGGACAACTCATACCTAGGACAACTCATACCTAGGACAACTCATACCTAGGACAACTCATACCTAGGACCAGAAAAAAAAATGAAAAATTAATGAAAACATTTATTTTGTAAAATTAAAAATTAAATTTAAACATTTAAAATTCATGCAAGTTATATACAGTATATATATAGTCTGAATAAGTAATGGTAAATGACAAATACCATAGTTTTTTTTTCATGATGCAAGCCCGACGTGGGCAACGGGTCTCTCGCAAAGAGGTCCCATAGATATAGCTTCCCTCACCAGCTATCTGCAAAGCAGACAGGATCCAGCTTTGGGACATGGATCTAGGGTTTAAAGCAGCCTAGCCCCACTACATTTAGAACCTCAATATAAGTAAAAGACTCGTTGCATTCACGTCGGATTGAATAAATCAAAGAAAAAGGGGCAACGAGTCTTTTACTTATATTGAGGTTCTAAATATAGTGGGGCTAGGCTGCTTTAAACCCTAGATCATGTCCCAAAGCTGGATCTGTCTGCTTTGCAGATAACTGGTGAGGGAAGCTATATTATGGGACCTCTTTGCGAGAGAACCCGTTGCCCACCGTCGGCTTGCATCATGAAAAAGAAAAAGTATGGTATGTCATTTACCATTACTTATTCGGACTATAGTGGATTTAATTATCCCAGAAGAGTTCCTTGTTCCATGCACGGTCTGTGTGTATCATAAAAAACTCAGGGAACCATGGGTTCATTGAATGCCCAGTTAGGTCAACTGTACGCCCTTGACGATTGGTTAGGTTTAGTCGTGATATTTTCGTTAAAACTAACGAAAACATCACGACTAACCTAACCAATCGTCAAGGGCGTACAGTTGACCTAACCGGGCATTAAAATTTTATCTTATGTAAATAATGGTTCTCTATTTATTATATGTTTGCAATAAATAATAAATTGTTGTTATTGTTTTCTTATCTTATTTTGGTTAATTTGGCAGAGTTTAAACTTCGGGGTGGATATAGATGAAAAGATCAACATTGGGGTGGGTAATTGTTGAAGAGAGTATGAGTTGTCCTGTATGAGTGTCCTAGGATGAGTTGTCCGGGTCTGAGTTGTCCGGGGTCTGAGTTGTCGGGTATGTGTGTTCCTGGTATGAGCTGTCCGGTACGGTCTTTATGAAGGATTTATATTTAATTTCCAATATTCTGAATAGTTTTTATTTTCAGTACTGAGTTTCTTAATAATAATTCTAGATAAGAATTGCAGTATGCTAGAAATACTGTCTTCATTTTCGCTTCTGCTGACGCGTTCGTTCATATACTTTGAACATCTTCAGAGCTTTATACATAATTTTAAAGTAAAATGGGTTATATATATATGTTGTTGATTGTAAGTTTGATACAATTTCAAATTAATTTAAGACTATTCAAAAGTTCATTAAATTTTATATTAATTTTCGGTTTTTTCATTTTAATGTAAAGGCTTCGGTAATTTTAGTTCTGTACGTTATGTGATGAGTATAAGATTTGAAGTTTTGTGAGATATTTTTTTAAATTTAATATTTTATGATCTACTCTGTAATGTTCGTTAATTTTACTTGGACGATATTTATGTTGGTATGATCTCTCTTTAATGTAGTTTGTGGTGTAACCAATGTAAGTCGACGTACAGTCAACTCAGGACATGTAAATTGGTACACCCATGATGTTGCTTATCAGGGTTTTTGTTACGTGTCGAAAAATGGCTTGATAACTTTTTGTTTTATAGTATATGTAACATTGATAGTTTTTCTTTATGTGTCTCTTTAATATATTGTTTAAACATTTTTCTTCATGTTTTAGTCTTGTTTGGTTTCTTGTTTCGAAGTCGCGTTTGAGAAGTTGCGTTTTGAAATTTTCTGTAGACTTTTCTTTGTGAGCTATTTTGTCGTAAAGTCTTATGTTTAGAAAATTCGGAAACAGCTGATTATATCACTAGGCAACAAATTTCAACTTTTTTTTTTACAGACACGTGAACTACTGATTCCTACTAAAGCGCTGATGCTGATTTCAGATCTGATATCAAAATTTCTCTATCACGTCCAGATTTTGTGTAACCGAAAACCCCTCTTTTTCATTTTTTTCTCACCCGCTTCTATTACGAAAGCCGTCTAAGCTACTTTTCCGTGCCACGTTTTATGTTAAGCATACTTAAATAATTAGTGAACAGGGATGTCTTTCCTCCTTTATTCTGGCTTAAGACAGACAGCGGAATTCCGCTGGCGGAGTTACCACCCCTGCGCCCAACCATCCACCCAAAGCGCGTTATTTTGTTGTTACTACTGAAAGGCAAATTCCTGTTCTTAAGTGAAACTTTGGTGTGTCCTCTTCCTTTGTCGCTTGTAGGATGACGAGCTCTCCTTCTGCAGGAACCAACAATAATCTCCCATCATATTTGGGTTGAAATTACCTTGGTATCTGTTTTCCATAACTGAGATCTGTTGGTGGAAGCGCTCACCATGCTCGTCACTTACAGCCCCAAGGTTGGCCGGGAAGAAGTCAAGATGAGAATGTAAAAAATGAATTTTCAAAGACATTCTGCATCCCATTATTTCATAAGATTTAAGCATGTTTTCTACGAGTTTACGGTGGTTTTCAGCTTTGTGGTTTCCAAGAAAATTTTTGACAACTTCAACGAAAGATGTCCATGCTCCTAGTTCATTCTCATTTAGGTTAGATGGAAACGATGAGTCGTGGATGACACTGCGGATCTGTAGTCCAGTGAAAACTCCAGCTTCTAGCTTAGCATCTGTCAATATTCCTTTGAATTTATCCTTTAAATATTGGAAACCACTACCTTGATGATCCATACCCTTCACGAAATTTTCATAAGGCCAAGTTTAATGTGAAGTGGTGGAAGATGTACTTTCTGAGGGTCAATAAGTGCTGGGTGTTTCACATTGTATTTACCAACAACATGTTCAGTTCTAGATGGCCAATCATGTTTTTTGTAGTGGTTCTTGTCATCTCTGCTGTTCCATAGACACAAAAGCACATATGCTTTGTGTAGCCCAACTGTAACCCAAGAAAGTAATGATACAACTTTAAGGTCGCCACAAATATTCCATGTGTGGGCCTTATATTTGATGAGTCTTAGCAGCAGTTTCATCGATTCATAAGTCTCATTAAGGCCAGTGGCATGTGCTACAGGTATTGAAGGTTTTCATTGCCGTTGTGCAGTAATACAGCTTTAAGGCTAGCTTTACTAGAGTCAATGAACAGTCTCCATTCTTTTGGATCATAGCGACAGCCAATCCCTTGCATCAGACCACTGATATCGTGGCAGAAAAAACGTTTTCTTCCTGTAAGTAAAATGATGAAAACTGCAAATGGCGATGGCGGAAATGGGAAACTTTGGTGTTTGGTTGGAGAAGATTAAATTCTTGAAGTCTTGAACCAAGCAACTCTGCCTTTTCTTTTGGTAATTCCAAATCGCGCACTAAGTCATTTAACTCCGCTTGACTTAACAAATGTGGGGAAATATTTGCATCTGGAACATATATGCCATCTTTCCCTGTTTCTATATCACTAGCAGAATCTTCAGATGAACTGCTGTCTGTTATCGTTGCTGGTGGAAACTGGTGGTGGATTTGTTTCATCATGTGGTACTGGTTTCATTGCTGATTCGCAGTTTGGGTACGTGATCTTTGATTTGTTTTTCTTTGTGAAACCAGCAATCTTTGTCAAACAAAAACAACAATCATTGAAGTGATTTTTCGGCTCACGCCAAACCATGGGGACTGAGAATGGCATAGCTTTTCTTTTACCATTCATCCAAGCTATTAACATTGCATTGCACTGTGCACAGCAAATATGTGGTGCCCAGTCCCTCTGTTGGTCTCCTAACTTACAGTCAAAATAACACTTGTAGGCAAGTTTAATCTTTGTTGTTATGTTTCTACGTTGTGGCTTAGGTGTATATTGTCCACAGACAAAGCAGAAGTTGTCTGGGTGATTTACACAAGCACGTCTATTTGATGCCATTCTGAATTACCATACAATATCTGAAAAAACGTAGAAAGTAATTATTACGATGTGCAAAATAAAAAGAAATACACACCGTAGTACAAAACAAATGCTATAAAAACACACAAGTCACCACAACCTGTCACTTGCTCATCAGCAGAGAGCTTCAACAACCGTTCTGCTTGACTGTCACGTAGCGACTGACCGTTGGGCCGTTGCCCGTTACTATGCTCTTGACTCAGTGTTGCCAACTCGGGATAAATTTTATTTATCAAAATTGTTCGAATTTGTATATAGTTGGCAAAAAAAATTGCTTTAACCTTGAAAAGCAAGTTTCATATTACTGGCATTAAGCCAATTAAAACCAAAATCTGGACGTGGTAGAAAATTTTACTAAAAGTGATTTGCATTTTACACAAAATCTAGACGTGATAGAAAAAATCTAATTATAGATTTGAAATCAGCATACCGAAATTAGCTAGGAGCACCTATTTGGTCTTCTGTAACAAAATCTTTGTTGCCTAGTGAATTATTGATGCAAAATTTTAGAAAGTCGATATCAGCCTATGTCTTTATGAAGGATTTATATTTAATTTCCAATATTCTGAATAGTTTTTTATTTTATTTTATTTATTTTTTATTTTTTTAATTTTTTTTTTTTAATTTTATTTATTTTTATTTTACCAATTTACATGTCCTGTAGTTGACTGTACGTCGACTTACATTGGTTACACCACAAACTACATTAAAGAGAGATCATACCAACATAAACATTGTTATAGTTAAGTAATTGAATATTAGTGGTTTTTAGCGATTTAGAAGTTTTCATAGCGTGCCGGCTTAATTTAACTTATACCTGTGACGGTTTAAATTTTTAACCGCGATGCCGTCGCAGAAAGCGTCGTGTGTTAGGTGTAGGGTTAACCGGTGGTATTCGGAATTTAAGGATTATAACGGCGGTCCTATGGCGATTACCGATAGATCAGTTTGTTTCTTTTGCGAGTTCATGGAGGAATTAGTTGACATAAAACGCAGTGTACGTGAGGTAGCGGAAGACTTGCAACGCTTGATGAGGGCAGGGTAGGGCTACGGTTGACGGAAGCCGAACCAATACTAACGTTGAAGACGTTAGTAATTTGAAGGGTGAGGTGCGTAACCTAGTTTCTAGTTTAGGTAGCTTGTCTGAGAAGGTTAGATAGAGTTGAGAAAGAGGTTAAGGTTAGTCCGAGAGTAGTAGATAGCGAGGGATTTAGAGAGGTTAAGGGTGGAGCTAGGCCGCGTACATTAGGTGATAGGAATCCCCCCCCTATCGAGGTTTCGAACCCTTTCGCCCATTTGGAAAGGGACGTGAATGAGGGGGAAACTTTTAATTGGGATTCTTTAGTGCGCCACATGGACAAGAATTCGTTTAAACGGAATCCAACCAAGAGGAGGAGGGTCTGTCTCCCAGGGGCCAGGGTTGACAGAGTTAGAGACGAAGTGGATAGGGTTGACGTGCTTCCCGTCACTCAATGTTGGTGACGATGGTAGGAGGCAACGACTCGTATAGGCCGATACGAGAGTGCCTGACCTTTTGGAGAGATATAGGGGGTTAATTAGGTCCTGAAGGCGAGGTCAGATAGGTCTTTAGTTCTAGGTATTACCCCTAGGCACGGGTTGGGTCTTAGAATTACGTCCAAAACAATATTTTTGAATAACAAATTAGAAGAGATTTGTGCTGAGGAAAATGTACCCTTCGTAAAGCTGTGGTCCGAATTCAATGATCCTAGCCTTTTATAAAAGATGGGGTGCATTTTAATGAAATAGGTAATGCTAGGCTAGGTAGGTTAATAGACGAAAGCGTGCGAAAGCTGTATAGGTCGAAGCCTTCTTTAAACGTTGTGGGTCCCGGAAACGCGGGCCCGACGTGATAAATAGTTTAAAACGCGGGCCCGTGGTAAAAAATAACTTAAACGTTTTTTATTGCAACGCGCGTAGTATTAGAAATAAATTAAATGAATTTAAGGCGGTAATTTATTCCGACAACTATGATATAGTTGCTATCACTGAAACTTGGTTAAATACCGTGACTCGGGACTTGTTGGGGGAACTTGAGATACCGGGTTTTAAACTCTTTACTAATGATAGGTTACATAGATTTGGAGGAGGCGTTTTGCTGTACATTCGTAATTCCCTTAGGGCTATCGAGGTTAAGTTAGATTTCCGGCAGCAATTAATGCGATCTGTGTTGAAGTTAGGGCGCGTAGTATTAGTTTTATTTTTGTTGTTGTTTATAGACCTCCCGTTCAACCCCTCGATATAGATACTAGATTTTACTCACTTCTTGGTAATTTTATTGACAATCGGAATAGTATAATTGTCGGAGACTTTAACTGCCCTAATGTTAATTACGAGAATTTTACGAGTAATGAAGAGGGTTTGAGATTGGTTGAGTTTATGGACGATAACTTTTTACGACAGATAGTTACCGAACCAACGCGCGGTGATAATATTTTAGATTTGGTGATGACGAACGGCGAGAATATAGTCGAAGGTTTAGAAGTAGGCGAGAGTTTAGGATGTAGCGATCATCAAATTCTTAGGTTTAAGTTATTGATAGAAAACACCCAGGATAGTAACGTAATAGAAGTCCCTGATTTTCGTAGGGCTAATTTTGATAGTTTCGCGGATAGGATGAGAGTAGTGGACTGGGATAACTTATTTATGGGTAATGACACAAATTTGCGTTGGGTGGCGTTTAAAGAAAGTTTTAGGAATATTGAAAGGGAGTTTATTCCTCGTAGGCCCAAGCGCGCTAGTAATCGTGGTAAACCGTAGTGGTGGAGTAGGGAAATAGGAGAGTTTATAAACGAGCGTAATAGAGCGTATAGACTTAGTAAGCGTAATGGCCAGGTAGCTAACTTTAATAGATATATCGAGCTTAGACGTCAGGTTAAAAGATCAGTTAGGAATGCTAAGCGTAATTTAGAGATACTTATAGCTGCGGATAGTAAACATAATCCAAAAAAGTTTTTTGAATACGTTAATAATCGTAAGCCGGTAAAAAATAACATAGGCCCTCTAGTGGATGTTAATGGCGCTTTGGCTTCTGACGCTCAGGCGATGGCGGGTATTTTCAATAACTTTTTTGCGACAGTTTTTACCGTAGAAGACGTAAATAATGTCCCCGACGTGGATGATATCGTTCCATTTAGTAGCGAGACTATTTTGGATGAAATAACTGTTTACGA
This sequence comes from Bathynomus jamesi, assembly GCA_023014485.1. Lineage (NCBI taxonomy): Eukaryota > Metazoa > Arthropoda > Malacostraca > Isopoda > Cirolanidae > Bathynomus > Bathynomus jamesi. Next base: position 754,271 of record JAJOZX010001052.1, on the reverse strand, counting down.
GGCTGAGATTGCGCATTATATCGATAGGCTAAAAGTTAGCAAGGCTCCAGGCCCTGACGCTTTTTATCCCAGACATTTGAAAGATTTGAAAGAAGTTATCGTAGGCCCCTTAACGAAGATCTTTAATCAGTCACTCGAAACGGGGATTAATCCTGAAGACTTTAAATTAGCTAACGTCACGCCTATTTTTAAAAAAGGCGACCGCGCGGTAGCTAGCAATTATAGGCCCATTAGCTTAACGTCAATTGTAGGTAAACTTTTGGAATCTGTAGTTAGGGATCGTATTACCGATCACTTAGAAAGTAGAGATTTGATTAATAGTAGTCAGCATGGGTTTCGACGCCATAGGTCTTGTTTAACTAATTTGTTAGAATTTTATAACGAAATAGTGTGCGAATACGATAGGCATAGAGCAGCTGACGTTATTTATTTAGATTTTAAAAAGGCGTTCGATACAGTTCCGCATAGGAGACTAATTGCGAAGGTTAAAGCGCACGATATACGCGGTCAGGTAGCTAACTGGTTAGAAGAATGGCTTCGTGCTAGGAGACAGAGGGTCGTAGTTAATGGTAGTGAATCAGGGTGGTTAGATGTAGGTAGCGGTGTCCCACAGGGTTCAGTGTTAGGCCCATTGCTTCGTAATTTACATTAACGACATAGATGTAGGATTGACTAGTAACGTGTCAAAATTCGCGGACGATACTAAAATAGGCGGTAAGGTTGTTAACGAGGACGATAGAAATAGGATTCAAGACGATGTAAATAGGATTATGGAGTGGACAGATAAGTGGCAGATGCAATTTAACGTAGACAAATGTAAAGTTTTGCATGTAGGTTCTCGCAACAATAATTACGCGTATACGATGGATGATAGGGAGTTAGCGAGCGTTGACGAGGAAGTAGATTTAGGCGTACGCGTATCTAAATATTTAAAGGTTAGGAACTAGTGCCTGGAGTCTTGCGCAAAAGCTAATAGGATGTTAGGCTTCATAGCGCGTAATTTCGAATTTAAATCGAAGGATATTATATTGCCCCTTTACAAGTCCCTAGTCAGGCCTCATTTAGAATATGCAGTTCAGTTTTGGTGCCCGTCATTGCGCAATAAGCCTTATGAAGATAGGATTAATGAGTTAGACCGGTATTCACTCGAAACTAGGAGATTAAGGGGGGAGCTTATTGAAGTTTTCAAAATTGTTAATAACATCGATAACGTAAATTTTGACAAATTGTTCACTTTTGATAATAGTAATACTCGCAATAACGGATTTAAGTTGCGTGGCAGGCGTTTTATTACTAATATCGCTAAAAACTTCTTTACGTTTAAAATAATTGATAAATGGAATAATCTTCCCGCGTCAGTCGTTCATTCTACCAGCGTTAATATGTTTAAGAACCGTCTTGACAGACATTTTAAAGGTATTAACGTTGTTTAATTTAAAAAACAACAAAGTTAACAACAGAAGCTCTGGTGGTGGTGCTCGAGGATGAGTCTGTTGACGATGAATGCCAGCTTGTGACATGCCAGCGTGTGATGCCAGCAATAAAATTATTAAAAAAAAAAAAAAAAATGAGACTAACACGAATGTAGATGTAGCTCATAACGTAAACTAACCCACTTTTTGTTTAACTTTACCTACTTTTTTTTTTTTTTCTTCTTATCCTCTCCTTACTTTGCATGTCTAACTCTTTTCTTGCATGTTTGTAGTTTGCATGGTATGACAGTGAGTTAAGACTGTGTTTGCATGGTTTGTAAGCGTTCTTATTTTACTTCTTTTCATCTTTCACCCCTCTCCTATTCTCTCCGACTATTTTTCTGACTTGTCGGCAGTGGCCGGCGGATGATGATGGTGAGACACTTTTCCTCTTTTTCTGAATGAATGTTAACCCATGAGTGAGTGATAGGTGTTGCTCTTACTTAACCCCTTATTCTCTTCTCTTCTCTTAACCCGCTACTCTTTCCTTCCTCTCGGGCTAACCTTAGAGTGGATCTTAGGGTCTTTGTTAGCCTTAGCTTCTGTAGATCTGTAGAAATATCGTCCAAGTAAAATTAACGAACATTACAGAGTAGATCATAAAATATTAAATTTAAAAAATATCTCGCAAAACTTTCAAATCTTATACTCATCATACGGTATAACGTACAAAAACTAAAAATTACCGAAGCCTTTTACATTAAAATGAAAAAACCGAAAATTAATATAAAATTTAATGAACTTTTGAATAGTCTTAAATTAATTTGAAATTGTATCAAACTTACAATCAACAAATATATATATAACCCATTTTACTTTAAAATTATGTATAAAGCTATGAAGATGTTCAAAGTATATGAACGAAACGCGTCAGCAGAAGCGAAAATGAAGAGAGTATTCTTAGCATATTGCAAATTCTTATCTAGAATTATTATTAAGAAACTCAGTACTGAAAATAAAAAACTATTCAGATTATTGGAAATTAAATATAAATCCTTCATAATAATAATAATAATAATAATAATAATTAATAATAATGATAACCACATTCCTTTATTTATTCGAAGACTTCATTTCATGAACTAAGTAAATTAAAATTCACATTTGAACCTTCCTTGAATAATAAACTCTCTTTTCTCGACATTAATATATTCATTGGTCAAAATGGATGTTTAACGACTGGTGGACGTGATAAACCAACAGACAAAGGAACGACGTATTTAAATTCTAATTCATACTCACCACAAAAATATAAACTACCAATAATTAAAACACTCGTGCACAGAGCTTTCAGTATATGCTCAAGTTGGCAACTATTTAATCAAGAAATTGAGAGAATAAAGCAAAATCTAATAAACAGTGATTTTCCGCTATTTTTAATCGATAATATCATAAACCGAACTCTAACAAATTTATATAACAAAAATAAGGAGGAGGATGAAAATAAAAATACAGGTATAAAATTTTACTTCGAAATAAAGAAACCCAACTACAGGGTGATTCAAAAGTCAGATTACTTAGGGAAATACTGTATTATGTAATGATACAGGGGAATAGTCACATCACATGTTCGATATGGCCACCGTTAACGACAATGCACTTGTGCAGCCAGCTAGGAATATCACATCAATGCGCTCCTCCTTCGATAACATCTCATAACTCATTTACCTGCAAAGAAACAGAAAAGCCCTATGTAACCTGACTTTTGAATCACCCTGTAGACTAAAACATGAAGAAAAATGTCTAAACAATATATTAAAGAGGCACATAAAACCAATGGATAAAGAAAAAACTATCAATGTTAACATATACTATAAAAACAAAAAGTTGTCAAGCCATTTTTCGACACGTAACAAAAACCCTGATAAGCAACATCGTGTGGTGTACCAATTTACGTGTCCTGTAGTTGACTCTACGTCGACTTACATTGGTTACACCACAAACCACATTAAAGAGAGAGCGTACCAACATAAATATCGTCCAAGTAAAATTAACGAACATTACAGAGTAGATCATAAAATATTAAATTTAAAAAATATCTCCCAAAACTTTCAAATCTTCTACTCATCACATAACGTACAAAAACTAAAAATTGCCGAAGCCTTTTACATTAAAATGAAAATACCGAAAATCTATATTATAATAAGAGAGCTGTCCGTCTGTCTGTCCGTCTGTCCGTCACACTTTCAGAAATTGTGAGAAAAAATTGTGAGAAAAAATTCAGAAATTGTATTACGGGCGGAAATGTGAAGCTCAAGATTTTCATGACTGTGTTCTTTTCTGTAGTTTAGCAATGGGGGAAGGGTGGGGGTGGGGGTAATGGGGGATGGGTGGGGTAATGGGGGGGGTGGGGGTAATGGGGGAGGGGGTTAGCCCCAAGTTGTATGAATGGGGGTGAGGAGGTTTTGGGAGATACCAGATTCAGAAATGTTGACACAATGTGAAGCTCAAAATTTTCACGGCTGGGTTCTTTTTTTGTAGTTTAGCCTGTCTAACCGTCAGCGAAGCGGCGGGAACTGTACTAGTTAATATAAAATTTAATGAACTTTCGAATATTCTTAAATTAATTTGAAATTGTATCAAATTTACAGTTAAAAAAAAAAAATATATATATATATACTATATATAAAACCCATTTTACTTTAAAATTATGTATAAAGCTCCGAAGATGTTCAAAGTATATGACCGAAACGCGTCAGCAGAAGCAAAAATGAAGACAGTATTCTTAGCATACTGCAAATTCTTATCTAGAATTATTATTAAGAAACTCAATACTGAAAATAAAAAACTATTCAGAATATTGGAAATTAAATGTAAATCCTTTATAAAGACATAGGCTGATATCGACTTTCTAAAATAATAATAATAATAATAATAATAATAATAATAGGATAAATACTCATGGTGATTAATATGTTGAGATTAGTTTCACATAAGGTTAAATCAATAAAGAATTCAATTGTAGATGCTCATAACATTTGTAATAATACGGACTTGGTTCTCTTGCAAGAACACTGGTTGCCTAAGCAGGTATCAAATTTTTTATCTACGATTGATGAGGACTTTTATACACAATGCATTTTCACTTGTAGACCTATCTAACGACCTACTTTATGGTAGGCCCTTTGGTGGAGTTGGTTACTTAATCAGAGAAAATTTAACAAAATATGGAAGATTTCTCCCTAGCGATAATAAAAGATTGATAGATATCGAATGTCATATAAACAATGAATACCTCGATAATAAAAACCCACTCTAATAGACAGAGTTTATTTCCACAACAGTTTCGATGCCCACTGGCATCCTCTTCGGGTGGATACAGAAAAACGAATGAACCCAAAACAAGAGGGAAAACAGTCCAGGGACCATTAAGAAATTCGCACCTAGGTTAGATCCCGTTCTCCCGACACTGGAAGGGTATTTTTTATTAAAGGGACCCGCTTATAAGTACATTCGCACAAATTTAAAAATATCTTCTTGTTCTATACATACAGATTCTATTTTTTTTATGTAATTATTACATTTATTATTAAATTTATTACATTTAATATTGCATTATTATTACAGAAATTATAAATTTATTATTACATTGATTATTACATTGTTGTTTATTATACAGAAATTATAAACCGAAAAACGAATGAAAAAGGCGAGAAGGAAACAATCCAGAGACCATTAAGAAATTCGCACCTAGGCTAGATCCCGTTCCCCCTCTGTCTATTAGAGTGGGTTTTTATTATCATATTTTGACCTTCACGTAGAAAAAAGTGAAGTTTTTTGCATTTATAATGAATGCCTCTTAATTGTGAATTGATATTTACCTTACAATAATGGCAGTAATCTATATGAATATATCGATAGTTTGTATAAAATTAAGTCACTTTCAGATAGCCACAATATTCACATTGCATAATAATGAGGGACTTTTAATGCCGATGTGGAATCAGAATTTTTTGTAGAATTGAGTACCATGCGTGAGTCTACTTAATTAAGTATAAATGATATAGAATTTGCAGGTACAAATAGCAATACTGTCACGTATGTTAGCGATATGAATGAAGGTACTAGATGGACTGATCACTCTTCTATTAATAATAATTTAAAGGAACGTATTCTGAATGTTCATATTTTGCATGATTTCCTTCTCTCAGATCATAGACCATTGAAGTTGTACCAACTTAAATACAACACGACATAATAACTCTTCAGAGAGAAATGAACGTGTCGACTGGTATGAGGTTAATATGCAATAGAAAGTAGAATATAAAGATAGGACAGAGCACCTTTTAATAATTTAGAATTATTGCACCTTGACTACAGAAATTCCTGTTCAAATGCTTTTCACTTTAAACTTGTTGATAAATATTATAATGACAAAACATCTATACTAAAGGAAGCAGGAAGGCCTGGGATTGAATCGTACAAATGTCATACTAAAATTATTCCTGGATGAAATGATTTTATAGCCCCCTATAAAGGGAATCAAAGAATGCTTACGATATTATGGTGTCTCCTTGGTTGTCTGAGAACTGGGTCAGCTTACATGAATATGAGCAGAAGTAGGGCTCACGATAAAGCCATAGGACGATGCAAATAGGAAAAAACTCCATTCGAGTTTCAAAAGCCCGTGAGGTTAATTTAAATGATAATAGTAACAAATTCTGAAAATTTGTCAAGAAAGAAGTGGGTGCTGAGAATGTCATCCCATCAACAATTGATCGGGTGTCTGGGGAGGTAGAAATAGCTAAGGTATGGAGAACGAAGTACTCAGACATCCTTAACAGCGTGGGGAGAGTTAATCTTAATATAAGCTGCAATGGAACGACATTAAGTGGGGCCAGTAAAAATGCGGGGACTTCAGTGCCTGAAATTAAGAGTCTGATTAAAGAGCTAAAGAAAGGCAAATAAAGCTGTAGCCTTAGGCCCTCGAGTTAGGCCTTAATTTTTATATCATAAACCTTAAATCTTTGTCACAAGATTGGTTAAGTAATATCATATTTGTTATAACTGCATAATTATATCTTCAGAGGGTGAAAATAAGAGGTTTTTTAGTTTTAGTTAAGAGGTTTTTTTTATATTTTTTGTTTACGTTATCTTATGTTATCTTTATCTTATGGTGTATTATTGTCGATATGTATGTAGGATTTTCATCCATTTTTATATGATTGGCTTCAAAGGGTTAATCTGTTTCAGAAATTGTTTTTCAGACGTTGGGAATTTGAACCTAGTGCAAAGATCATTCAGCATGTCGAAGAAAGGGGGGATGACTTGTTTGATAGCGCAGTTTAAAGCCAGGAAGGAAGAAATCTTTCTGTTTGAATTGTATGCTGTTTGGTTGAGAGGGGATGGGGGCGGGTAATGTGCATAGCTTTGATTTTTGTTCGTTGTTAAATTTGGATAAATATACATTTCTATTTATTTGAAGATTTTATGAATTATATACAGTATATTGTATATAGTACATATATAGGCCCTTCCCTCTTATTAGCCTTCGGCCCCTCACAGCCTTAATCCGGCCCTGGATATATATATATATGGAATTGAACTCAGAATGGTCCCCTGAAGTTTTTTATGATACACACAGGTCGTGCATGGAACAAGGAACTCTTCTGGAAAAATTAAATCCACTATAGGCCGTATAAGTAATGGTAAATGACAAACACTATAGTTTTTTCTTTATCATGATGTTAGCCCGACGTGCGCAACGGATCACTCGCAAAGAGGTCTCTCAGGGCCCCTCAGGGGACCATTCTGAGTTCAATCCCATCACGAAACGGGCATGTTATGTGCCTTGAAAGTGGACGCTCAATTTTGCCAGTTGAGTTTAAGCAGCTGGTGATCCTGCTGTGGACTGGCTGCTAAGCATTTTCCGGTGGTGTGGTCGCAGGAAATTGTACCGGCAGAATGGGGCAGAGCAATTATATGTCCTATATATAAAAAGAAGGGAAGTGAGCAGGAATGTCAAAACTACCGTGGCATATCTTTGATGTGTCATGTGGAAAAAATATATGAAAGGATTTTGGAACATAGAATACGAAACATACTGGAACCTGGGTTACTGGAGTATCAATGTGGCTTTCGTGCAGGCCGGAGTACTATAGATCAAATTTCAGCCATAAGACAATATCTTGAGAAGAGTCGAGAATTCAGTTTGGACCATTTCATATGGTTTTTGGATCTGGAGAAGGCATGTGATAGTGTGCCCAGGGAGAGGCTGTGGGTGGTTCTGAGTGAGAGAGTGCCACCCAGGCTTCTGAGAGCAGTAATGAGCACCTATAGGGTCTCCCAGAGAACGGTGATGGGGTCGGAGGAATGGTTTGATGTAAGTACAGGAGTTAAACAAGGGAGTGTTCTGTCACCCATTTTATTTATTGCCTACATCAACAGGGTTATGGAACAGATAACTGAGGAAATTGAAGAGGAAATGGAAATTTTTGGATATGCTGATGATGTGGCTGTTGGGACTAACACAGCACAATCCCTGGAGAGAATTATGCAGAGGTGGGATGAGAGATTGAGGGAGTATGGACTAAAACTGAATTATGATAAAACTGAATATATGGTGGTAACGAGGGGAGCGAATGAGGATGGAATCTTTGGGGAATGAAAAAGACGGACACATTTAAATACCTTGGTAGTGCGGTAGCAAATGATGCGGGTATGGATGTAGAGGTGAATGAAAGAATCGCTAAATATAGCAGAAATGTTTCCTTCCTGTACCCCCTATTGAAAGACCAAAACATCCCTAAAAAGGTAAAGACGCATATATACTCAACAATATTGAAACCAATCTTATTATACGGCAGCGAGACTTGGGCCCTAACCACAAAGACGAGGGGAAAACTGCAAGCAGCTGAAATGAGGGTCCTGAGATTGATAGAAGGAGTAAGTAGATTGGATAAAATAAGGAACACTGAAATAAGAAGGCGATTGGGTGTAACTTCGGTTAATGAGAATATTGAGAGGAACCAACTGAGATAGTACAGGCATGTCCAACGAATGCCGATGGAAAGGACAGCAAGAAGAATGCTGGAATTGGCCCCTCAAAACAGAAGACCAGTTGGAAGACCCAAGATCCGATGGATGGATAACATCAAGAGTGCTGTCGAGAAGTGTGGAATCAGTCTCCAACGGGCGAACTTGATGTGTGGAGATCGTGAGGCATGGAGGGGTGTCGTCCGAGGGCTTCCAACTGAAAGACCGCTTTAGGTCTACCAGGCGCCTGGTAGGAAAGGTAAGAAATGTGGGATTGAACTCAGAATGGTCCCCTGAGGTTTTTTATGATACACACAGGCCGTGCATGGAACAAGGAACTCTTCTGGAAAAATTAAATCCACTATAGTCCGAATAAGTAATGGTAAATGACAAACACTATAGTTTTTCTTTATCATGATGTTAGCCCAACGTGCGCAACGGGTCACTCGCAAAGAGGTCCCTCAGGGCCCCTCAGGGCCCCTCAGGGGACCATTCTGAGTTCAATCCCATCATGAAACGGACATGTTATGTGCCTTGAAAAGTGGACGCTCAATTTTGCCAGTTGAGGTTTAAGTTTTGGTTTTTGGCTAAAAATACAATAGTTACCCCGATTTCTCAATAAGAAAAACTTGCACTCTAAATATGCTGATGTATTTAAACAGCAATTAGATGATGGGATAATTGAAAGGTTTGATGTGACTCCAGACCAATATCAGAACTACATCTGGATACCTCATAGGCTGGTCATTAGGGTAGGAGATCAAGTTACAACTAAAATAAGGCCAGTTTTCAATTGTAGTTTGAAAACAGGTGAAGCTCCTTCTCTTAATGAAGCTGCATATCCTGGTGTAGACCTCATGAATTCACTATTTACCTTATTATGCTCATTCAGAACCAATCAATACGTAATCCTTTCAGATATAAAGCAGGCATTTCTTCAAATCAAGCTCAAGCTTGATGTTGATAAAAATAGGTTTTGTTTTTTCTGGGAGGAGGATGGTCAATTATTACTTATTGGTATACTACCATAGTATTTGGTCTGGCCAGTTCACCTTTCATACTCAACTGTCATTAAATATCACGCCAATCGGTATCTAGATGATTTATGTTCTGAGGTTCTCAAGAAACATTTTTATGTGGATAATTTAATTTTCACGAATTCAGATCCAGAATTACTTCTGGAATTATACTCCTTTAAATCAGAGAATGTCTGAGGGAGGTTTCAACCTTAGTCTAGATTGGTGTTCCATGATCTGTCTCAAAAACACAATGGTTCAAGATCAAAATGTTGTTCAACATGAATGCTTGGAAAAGGTGCTGGGTTATCACTTTGATGTAAGTCGGGACTTAATCTTGCTGTCAGAATATGATCTAGACCCTGAAGCTTGTACCAAGCGCCAAATCCTTTCCTAAATTTCTAAATTTTTTGATCCATTATCCCTTTACCTCTCAGTTACCATTCAGGGTAGGCTTCTCATGAGAAAATTGTGGAAGCTTAAGTTGTCTTGGGATGAGACAGTCGGTCAAGATGAATTGAAGGTTTGGACTAAGATTTACAAAGATTTACAAAGATCTTCAAGAACTTTCAAATCTTTCTTTCAAACGTTCAGCTTTCGATTCTGGCAACTCTGCTTCATTAGTCATTTTTTGTGACGCTAGTGTCAGTTGTTACGGATTTGCAGTCTATGCAGTTGGCCCTTCAGGATCAAACTTAGTTTTTTCCAAGGCTAAGTGGCTCCTATTCAAGCACGTACTTTACCTACTTTGGAATTACTTTGTTTATCTAGCGTTCAAATGTCTTCCTCAATTTCTCTCATCCATTAAAGCTCAGTTCTCAAATATCAAGATTTTTGTTGATGCTCAATTGTGCTGTCTTGGGTCATTTCGTCAGACCTCAATGTCAAAATAAAAAACATGTTTGTTCGAAATCGAATTCAGGATATTAGACATATGCATCAAGAAATTCAAACTAAATTCAGTATTTCAATATCATTTAATTATGTCTCAACTAAAGAAAACCCCGCAGATTTCATTACTCGGGGAATATCATTTAGAGAATTTGAGAACAATCTAGAACTCTGGATGCATGGTCCTGAATGGTTATTCTAGATTCATCATTTTGGCCTAAATACTGTATGATTTTCAGTGCCTATCTAACCCAAACAAATTAAAGACACAATCAGCTACAATTACATCAGTCACTTTAAATGCTGGTAAAACTGAACCCAGGTAAAACTGAACCCATTCTTGACATCAAACGGTTTTCAAACATTCACAAAGTATAGAATCACGGCTTATGTACTAAAGTTTGTTTTCAAATGCAGAAGGAAACCCAATGTAGATGTGGATAGGGGTAGTAGGTTGTATTGGCTATACATCATGCAACTTGAATCCTTTGACAAAGAAAATAAATTTCTTGAAACGGTTCAAGAAAATCCCAATCAGCAAGTTCCCAATCTGGTCAACCGTCTGGATCTCTTTCTAGACGAAGTCAGATTGATTCGAACCAAGGGAAGACTTTCAAGAACAAACGTGTATGATTATGACATCATAAATCCCATATTACTAGGTAAACATCATCACTTCACTGAATTAATAGTTCGAGATTGTCACTCTAGATGCAAGCATTTAGGTATTCAATCCACCTTAACAATGCTGCGCTTGCAGGGGTTTTGGATCACTAGTGCAAGACAAACCATCAAGCGTATCATTTCTAGTTGCATTACTTGCAGAAAATACAATCAATTTTCTTACAAGTATCCCAAATTCACCAATTTCCCTAAGCATCAGATGCGTTTGTTCACTCCCTATAAACATGTTGGGGTTGACTTCACAGGTCACGTTTGGGTCAAAGACCTTGACTCGGGAAAAACTGTCAAGATTTATTTTGCTCTATACTGGTCTTTACATAAGAGCCATACATTTAGATCTGCTTCCTGATATGAGTACCAAATCTTTCTTGCTCTCATTCCAGAGATTCACTAATCTATATGGTGTTTGCGACAGAGTTTACAGCGACAATGCTAAAAGTTTCATTCAAGGTGGTAAGGCATTAGAAGACTCTTTAAATTCTAACGAATTTCAAGAGCACATGCGAGCCAGTGGTATCAAACACATCCGGCTTCCAGTTTATTCAGCCTGGATGGGATCTGCTTGGGAGCGTCTCATTCGAGTAGTGAAAAGCTGCCTTTTCAAAACCATTGGGCGTTCTGTTCTAGATCATTTCGATCTACTGACCTTGCTAACTAGCATTCAAAACGCTGTGAACTCTCGTCCGCTAACATACGTCTCGTCAGAGACTGAATTATCAAGCTTAACGCCTAATTCATTCCTTAAACACCAAAAGGAATCTTTGGTATTCAAGTTTGAAACTGATGATGATCCTTTATGGTCACAAAATCCCCCTACTCATAACGAACTCAACAAATTGTTTGAATTATTGAACAAAAAGTATTCTCAATTTAGACAATGGTGGTATGAGTACCTGTTGAGTTTTCGAGAACAGAGAACATAGTCGAGATTTATACGAATCAGACTGGGTTAATCGCATCAAAGTTGGCGATGTGGTCTTGATTAAATCAACTACTAAAACCAGACCCTTTAGGCAGATGGGACGCATCCTGCATTTGTTTGTAGGCGATGATAACAAAATCAGAAGTGTTCAACTCAAGAGATCAGATAACGAATTTTAAATTATCCTATTTGTCACCTGTATCCATTAGAAATCTCGATTATTCATAATGGTGCTCGTCAAGACCTTCCAAATTTGAAAGATGTTCAAAGAGAAAAACCTAATCAAAGACCCACTAGGAAAGCTGCAATTCATTGCAAACAGAGGCTCAAGGACCTACTAAATAGGGAAGACGATTAGGGTTAGGATTAAGATTAGATTTAAGATGGTTATGGGTTCAAAAAGGTTAAAAAAAAAAAAAATAATAAATATTGGTGGTGGGTGTCATATATCAAATTTTAAGATTTAGACTGCAATTTTAGATTTTAAATTGCAGTTTCTCCGTCGGGAGGTTATTAGATTTATTTTCTTATTTTTCATTATATTCAATCATTAATTTAACAAAGGGTGGTTCAACTTCAGTACGGATATATCTACCGTATTTTCAAACCACTACAACCATAAACCGTTCCGGCTGCCTCGTTAAATCTGCTGGTTTTATGGTTTTTAGAAAGACTTGATAGTGAAGTTGTTGGATGGTTTAAATGGTTTCAAAGCACTGAATAGTGAGGTTATAGAAGAATTCTGTTCAAATTTGTTCAGTTAACTGTGTTGCTATTTTTTTCTTCAGGTTTGATCGGTGTATCATAGTAAAGTGCATTAAATTGCATTCATGTTTAAGTTCAATCATCTATTTCAAATTAGGCTATTATAAGGCTGTTAGGTATAACATTTCCCTTTCAGAAAACAGGCAATCTTCTTTACCTTGATAATACTTGAATATAAAGTGTTTACACCTAAAACTACTAAGGTAATGGTTTATTTTGTTTTCATAGAATAAGACAATTACTACCAACTAAAGAGGGTGTTAAACTATAAACAAGTTTAACCCTCTGATAGCATAAAACTTCTATCAGCGGGAATCAATAATATTATTCAGGATTTAATTTATGATTCGGGAAGTAATTCGTAATCTTAATTTAGTGTTAATAAATAAATATATATAATGTTTCAGACCAACAAAGACCCTAGGATCCACTCATGGCTGGTCTACCTAACTGTGTTCGTAATCGTGTATTGTGTTGTCCTCCGTGGTGGCGGAGGGGACCTACAATTTTACGTGGGTTCCGAACCACAAGAACATAAGAAATTTATGTAAAAACTGCCGGTAAATTGGCAACGACCAATTTTTATGAAACAAATAATTATCAATTTAAAACAAATTAATTATCGATTTAAAACTAAAGATAGAATCTCTGGATCCAGAGGATCAAGTCATAATAGACTACTATCCACAAATATGTTACTCTATATCTATTTATAATGGACATGCAAATATATCAGATCCAAAGAATCCAGTAAATTTCATTACGGTATGTATCCATCAAGTCACGGTCCATATCGATTGCGGACCAAGTCAAAATTTACAACCATATACATTACAACATATACACTTACGAGGAAAAGTGTAGGTGTGGCTGTAAAGACTGTACAGTAATGTAGAAATGTGTGTGGACCCATTTCGGGTCTCCCATTTAAAGGTGTTTGTGGGGCAAGTGAAGAGCATGAGTTTTTCAATACCTCACAGTTAGTATCCCCTAACCCAAGACGCTGCCTCCCTATATCCCACAACACTTGTCTTGAGCTGTGGGATCTATCCCCACAAAGCCTTAATTTTACTACCTTAAACTATACCCTTTCTTCAACATATGCGTCTAATCGATTTTTAAACATGTTTATAGACGTGCTACTAATTACTTCTACCGGCAAACTATTCCAGCTATTTACTATTCTATGCGTAAAAAAGTTTTTCGCAACTGCTGTCTCGAACCTTCTACTTGTCAACTTAACACCCGTTATTTCTAGTCTTATTATATTGAGATATTTCGAAAAAGCTATCTCTATCTACGTTATCGAACCCATTCATAATTTTGAAAACCTGGATTAGATCACCCCTTAACCTCATAGTCTCGAGTGTTGTCAATTTTAACTCCTTAAGCCTATCCTCGTACGACTTTGACCTAAGCGACGGAATCATCTTAGTTGCTCGTCTTTGAACTCTTTCGATTTTGTCTATATCTTTGCGCATATTCGGATTCCAAAATTGGACCGCGTACTCCAAATGGGGTCTAACTAATGATTTATAAAGAGGAACTATAATATCGCGCGATTTGTACTCAAACTTTCGAGCTATAAAACCTAAAACTTTGTTCGCCTTATTGACCGCTGCTGTATTTTGTTTCGCTACTTTTAAATCACCAGTGACTATAACTCCTAAATCTTTTTCTTACTCTACGCTTGTTAAATCTTTCCCTGACATACTATACGCAAAATTACCGTTACGCGAACCTATATGCAAAATTTTGCACTTAACGTTAAATCTCATTTGCCATGTGACTGACCAATCAACGATTTTATTCAGATCTTCCTGAATTTTACCTCTTCGTCATTAATCGCCCTACCACCCAGCTTCGTGTCATCCGCAAACTTTGAAACTACTGACTAGGCCGACATTTAAATCGTTAATATATATATATACAGTATATATATATAATATATATATATATATATATATATAAGAAAAAGCAAGGGGCCCAATACAGAACCCTGAGGAACGCCACACGCTACATTAACCCAACACGACTCCGCTCCATCAACGACCACCCTCTTTTTCCTCCCTCGCAACCACTCTTCTAGCCAATTTATTACTACACCCCTGATTCCATGAGCCTTAGTTTTTTTCAATGAGTCTTTTGTGCGGCACGGTGTCTAACGCTTTTTGAAAATCTAACTACACTACCTCAACCGCCCGATGTCTATTGTAAACGTCAACCACGCTTTGGAAAAATTCTAAGAGATTAGTTAAGCAAGATTTGTTTCGCCTAAATCCGTGCTGCGTATTTCTAACTAGCTTATGCACTTCTAAGTGTTCGACTATACGATCCTTAATTATTGATTCCAGTAGCTTACCTACAACAGACGTTAAACTGATTGGCCTATAATTTCCCGCCGAACCTATAAATATAAATAAATAAATAAAAAAAATTTTTCACCAAATATGAGTACTGGTCCTAAATTTCGAGGCCACTTAAATGAAAAAAAATCTTACTTTTTAAAACTGAAAACCCAAACCAGAAAAAAAAATATTTCAATATATTGAACTTTCTCACTTTTTCAAACGTTTCAACCGAATATTCTGAATCCTATTTGTCGAAACATCACATGGTTTAACTTATTTCATAAAATTTTAAGTTAATTTAATTTTGAAACGTTAATTAGTTTTGTATTTTAGGATCGAGTTATTTATTGAAACGTTTAATTGATCCAAAACAAAGGGTTGATCATACATTCATTAATAGTTCGTATTTCTGTTTTCTATGAGCCCGGGTAACGTTTTTTATTCCCTTCGTTTATTTACTGTAGTATTTGTTTCAGGTATTTTAAAATAAAATAAGTTTTAAAACGAAGTAAAATTCAGTTTTGCTTCCACGTATGATTAGATGTTTTCAAACATAACTTTATCGTAAGACAAAAGAATTATTGCTTCTCTTAATATTATTACTTTATTTTCTCCCATCAGTCTCCTAATTAATTTCTTACCTCCTTTTACACAGTGGATCACCCTGGCCCTCGTGGTTGTCTTTAGCTTGGCCATACCCTACCCTGAGGCAGAGGCAGAAGCAGAACCATATAGGGGCTGGGGACATGGATGGGGACATGGAAGGGGAAGATGGGGACATGGATGGGGACATGGACATGGTTGGCGAGGCTAACCACTACACCACCGAGGTGTGTGTGTGTATATATATATATATATATATATATATATCAGAGCTGGGCACTTGCGGCATATTTTGAGGTACTGCGGTACTGCGGTACTACCAAACTACCAAACCGGGACCGCATAACGCAGTACCGCAAAGGATCGCTGAAAGTACCGCAGTACCGCTACCGCATTCAAATTTCCGCGTACCGGTTTGGTACCGGTTTGGTAGTTTGGTAGTACCGCAGTACCGCAGTACCGCAAAATATGCCGCAAGCGCCCAGCTCTGATTATATATATATATATATATATATATTTATATTTTCATGATGCAAATCCAGTTCCTCTTCATCACTCTTCAAATATACATTTATTATATTGGACATATACAGGGTGGGAGAAAAGTCTAAAGATTTTATACATACAACTATTTAGTTAAAATCATTATACAGATAAGTGTTCAAATGATCAAACAAAAAGCCAGTAAGAATCTTATTCATACAACTATTTAGTTAAAATCATTATTACAGATAAGTGTTCAAATGATCAAACAAAAAGTCTGTAAGAATCTTATTTATACAAGTATTTAGTTAAAATCATTATTACAGATAAGTGTTCAAATGATCAAACAAAAAGTCTGTACGAATCTTATTCATACAAATATTTTGTTAAATTGTAATTTAATATTGAAAGTTCTCCATCCGCTATGATACATTTGTGGATTCTCTCTGAAATTCTTCATTGTTCTTCTGAACATATCGAGTGGGATCCTCTTCAGTTGTTCATCTATTCTGCGGGCAAGGGCATTCACACTTGGATAGATGAAACCAGGAGTGTAGAGTTTATCACGCAAATAAGCCCAAAGCCAGAAATCACATGGAGTTAAATCAGGTGATCTGGCTGGCCACTCGATGGGACCTCGCCACCCAACCCATCTTCATTCAATGTTAGTATCCAGAATCTCACGGCAGCTGAAGACTAATGTGGCGGCTCTCCATGTTAATGAAGCCAATTTCTGCCAACGTCATTAGTAAACTGTAGCAAACCTTTGTCTCTCAATACTTGGCAATAGCGTTTTCCACCCATCAGGCAAGTGCAGAGGAGGGGGAGGGGCTACAGGGGCTTGAGCCCTCCCATTTGCCCCTTCATGCCTCAGAAGTGCCCTTTTTTTCCAAAAAAAAATAACATCCTTATAAATGCTGTGAAGAGACTTATTCTTTTTTGAGGGGGGAGGAGATGGTGCCCTTTTTAAGTTTCACCCCCCCATCTGAAGTGTCCAGTGCATGGGCCTGCCACTCATCATATCTCTCGATATGTCAAAGTCAACGAGTCCTGAATAGCTTTAAATGCACGCCCAAACTGTTAGTGTAGCCGTTTTAACGGGTTTACCCAATCGTATTTTGGGAATTTTTTTCCTCCCAATAGTTTTTTCTCCCAATAGTGAACGTTGTGTTTGTTTCCTTTACTCGTTTAACCGAAGACACATTCATCTGAAAATTTGACCTTTCGAAGGAAATGTTGATCACTGTTGAACTTGTCTCATTGTTTCAGCAAACTGCAGCCGTCTATCAGAATCATCGTCGTGTATGAGCTGAGAGTAAATGGGTGTGTAATCGTGTACCCCTGTGATTTCAATATGTTTGATACTGTAAATTTGGAAATACCTAATTCCTGTGCGACTTTTATCGTTGAAGTTGTTGGATCGACTTGAAATGTGGCGAGGACATTTTCTTTGTCTCCTATCGCCGTTACTGGCCTTCCACTTCTTGGACGATCTTTTGCCAGGATTCCTGTTTCCAAAAGTTTGAGTTTACACTATCGAAGAGTGGCTGAATTTGGTGGTGGTTTATTACATTTTTGTTGAAATAAACGTAAACTTTCTTCACAATTATTATAAGAAATAGCCCAGTAATCCCACGATACAAGATGCATTTTTTCTTCATTGCAATATTCCACCCTTACTGGCATGGCGGTGACGGGGGTTAGAGCCCAGTTCCTTCCTGTTCTGGCGTTCGGTCATTCTTGGACTTGTATAGTTGCTTTGAAAAGTATCGCATACACTGCAGTGATATCATTGGAATTTATTTATTATTAACAAATTATTTGTATGTATAAAATCCTTAGACTTTTCTTCCACAATGTATATGCTTAAGTTCTGATCTAAATAATAATAATAATAATAATATGTAGTAGGTAGTGAAAGTGGAAGAGGAAATAATATACAGTACTCATATGATTTATTTCGCAAACAGACCCCACTTTCACGCCATCAACCGTTGAAAGAAACGTACTTTGAAGAAGGAACAAGATGGAATCTCTTCATTCATATTTTCGATTCTGAACTTGTTTCTACAAACAGTAATGATACGTATTCTTAATAATTCTCAATAAAAATTAATTAAAATATTCTGTTTTTGTTTTCAAATCCTCCTTTACAAACAAGCAAAACAATCTTTATTGAGGAAAAAAAACTATTATATGAGGTATGCCATGCTGCAGAAATGAAAAGAACATCCACAAATTTTCAGAATAGTGACATTTCTATTCGATTTTATATTTAGGGGCAGGTAATCTAGCCAGAGTATTCCTACCTCAATATGCCGTGGGGAAGTATGAGAGCTTTTCAGGCAAAATATTGGAGATTCATTTACATTTGACAACGGAAAGTGAAGAAATAAATGTAAATAATAAAATTTAAAACAAGTCGTAAACAAACAAATTTGGTGGATTAATATGGAGACTGAAATCC
Organism: Bathynomus jamesi; assembly: GCA_023014485.1. Taxonomy (NCBI): domain Eukaryota; kingdom Metazoa; phylum Arthropoda; class Malacostraca; order Isopoda; family Cirolanidae; genus Bathynomus; species Bathynomus jamesi. Next base: position 735,642 of record JAJOZX010001052.1, on the reverse strand, counting down.
GAATTTGATTCAGTCCTGTCATTTAAAATATAAATTTTTAGCCGATGTAATATAGTGGCTAGCGCCCTCACTTTCTATTCAAGAGGTGGTGGGTTCGAACTCTGGTGGAGGCAAGTTCTTAATTAAGTAAAATCGCGCGTGTTCATGCATGATATTCCATTTATGGGACCCCAGCATTGCACCCAAGCCTGGTACATGAATTACGGTTCCTAGTCATCTATTTTCCAGCCTGAGGCCTGGTTCCGCAGATAATTTGAATGAAATTTTGGTTATTACCTCGAGTGCAGGTCCTACGTCGTAGCCAATGTCCTAACACCGCTTCCCGTTGATCAGCGAAGTTAAGCGACATTGGGTCTGGGTAGTGGTTGGATGGGAGACCGTCCTCCGTGTCCAGATTATGTAGCGACCGGGGTTCGGAGTTCGGATCCCACGTAAAGCTGTAGGTCCCCTCCGTCATATGACCTTAGATGTTGCGAAAGAGGTTAAACAACCCCAATCATTATTACCTCGAGTGCTGGAGGATTAACACGTAAAACGCCTCTGGACGCGAAAGCGTTATTCGTTTCCTAGGTGGTTTAAATGTGTGAAGTTGTATTAAACTTTTATTCCGTGGTGGCTAGCGCCCTCACTTTCTATTCAAGAGGTAGTGGGTTCGAAGTCTGGTGGAGGCAAGCATTATTCAAAATCGGTCATGTTCATGCATAATATTTCGGTGTGTGTATGTATGTATAGTATATATATATAGATATATATATATATGTGTGTGTGTGTGTATATATATATATATATATGTGTGTGTATATATATTATATATATATATGTGTATGTATATGTATATATATATATAATATATATATATATATATATATATATATGTGTGGGTGTGTGTGTATATACAGAGTCATGCAAGAAGTAAATAGACACCCTTAATTTTATGGTAAAATGTATGCATCCAAATTTTTTTGCCATTATTATGACTAATATTCGTTTCCTTTTTTTAGATTGTAATATACCCATCCTAGAATATGCCTCGAACACAAGATTCCAAAGAATTTCTGACTTTCAACGAGGACGGATTGTTGGTCAATCTGAGGGTGGACTGTCCCAGCGACAAATAGCTAGGAATCTCGGAATACCCCTTTCTACTGTTAACAGAATAATAGTCCAATTTAAAGAAAAGGGCAAAACATCAATTGAATCACGACCTGGTCGACCTGGGCCTTCTGACAGATGTCTTCGTTTTGTTCGAAGATCTGTTGAGAACAACCCTCGTTCAAAAGTTTCAGAAGTGGCAGAAAAACTCAAAATTAGCCCAAGAACAGCAGTAAACTATCTTCATCAGCTTGGTTATTATGGACGTGCAGCTATATCTTGTGTTCGAGGCATGTTCTAGGATGGGTATATTACAATCTCAAAAAGGAAACGAATATTAGTCATAATAATGGCAAAAAAATTTGGATGCATACATTTTACCATAAAATTAAGGGTGTCTATTTACTTCTTGCATGCCTCTGTATGTATGTTTATATATATATATAATATATATGTATGTATATATATATATATATGTATATTATGTATGTAATATATGTATATGTATGTATATATATATATATATATATATATATATATATATATATATATATATATATATATATATATAAATATATATATATAAATATATATAAATATATAAATATATATTATATATAAATATATATATAAATAAATATATAATGATGCAAACCCACAAGGAAAAAGAAAAACGATTCCAAGGCCTCGTCAGGGAATGAAGAAAGAATGCAAGATACCCATAAATATATACAACGTGGCGGAAACCAAAACAATTAGCACATACTTAACAAGAGTTAATGAGAGGCAAAAGGAATTTCAACAAGATATTGTCAATTTTATACATTCCCGCACTGTTATTCAAATTATTTTTAAAATGGATAAATGCACATTCTAGAATATTTCTTTCAATTATATCTGTTTTTAACAAGCGCTTTAGAACTATCCCACTTGATGCTATGATTACATCTATACATATGGTTAAACAAAGCATAAATATGCGTGTAGAAGAGCAAATAATTCCAATGCATTGTTTAGCAATATCTAACCATATGTATAGATGTAATCATAGCATCAAGTGGGATAGTGGGTGTAGTGGTTAGCGTCGCTGACTACGAATCCATCGGCCCCGTGTTCGAGACCCGACGGCAGCCGGCGCGCAGCAAAACCCAGATGTTCATCCTTCCACAAAATAAAGTGGTTGGTAGATAAATGGGTACCCTAGGTGGCCTAGTGGTTAAGACGATGGGCTGCTGATAGGGCGTAGTTCGGATTCGACGTTAAACTGTAGGTCTAAGGTGGAGTGAAAAGCTTGACCTTCGTCAGAATGAACAATTCGGGCGGAAGCTAACCAAAGGTTATATATATATATATATATAGGGTGGCGCAAAAACTATGAGTCAACTGTAAATGAGAGTGGGGCTTGTTTTAATGAATGTTAAGTTAGGCACTACAAACTGATGAATTGCTACTGAATTCAACGGAAAATACTCAAAGGTTCCCAATTCATCATGGAACTGTTGGAAAAATTATTAACCGACTCAAAGGAAGTGTTGAAGACCGTCCCCATGCTGGCATGCCAAAAAGTGCAACTGATGAAGCAGCAACAATCATCATGAGGCATCTTCGACACAGCCCAAAAATGTTGACCAGAAAGTTGTCTCAGGAGATGTCAGCAGGCGTTCTATCCAGCGAATTCTTAAGAAATATCATTTCCACCCCTCAAGTCCTGCTGGTTCAGGGGTTGCATGGCGATGATACAGACTGGCGGTGGTTCTTGTAGCAACGGCTTTGAATCCGTTAGATCATGTTCAGTGACGAGGCAATATTCCACTTCAGAGGTAATGTTAATAGGCATAATGCGCGCTTTTGGTCAGACGAAAACCCACACTAGACGGATGGGACTCATTTGCAGTATGATCCTCGGGCAATGGTGTGGGCAGCAATAAGGAAAGATCGGATAATTGGTCCTTACTTCTTCAACAACACTGTAACCTGTGACATATCTGCAAATGCTGCAGATATACCTACAACCCATTTCGGACAACGTACCACTGGCGCAACGGACGAATCTGTGGTTTCAACAGGACGGTGCACAACCGTATTTTGCTTTCAATGTCCATGACTCTTTAAATAAGGCGTTCCCAAACAAGTGGATTGGGCGGCAAGGTCTTGTTGAATGGCCTCGTAGATCGCAAAACTTCACGCCTTTTGATTTTTCTGCGAGATCATCTCAAGTCTGTCGTCTATGTTGACCGTCATAGAAACATAGAACAATTAAAGAAAAAATCAGATCTACGATTGCAAATAGCAATACCGGGAAGCTAAGACATGTCGAATCGATGAAAGTGTTGAAGTTAATGGTCAACAATTCAAACATATACTGTAATTTCCTCTATCAGTGGTCCACTCGCACGTTAATTCATTAAAGTTTGTATCTCTTCACTATCAGGAATCTTTTTTGTATCCTTTACATATATTATTTACGTTATGCAATGATGACTTTGACTCCTGACTTTCGCGCCACCCTATATTTTTTTTAGGCAGGAAGGAGCGGCCAAGGGCAAATACCGCAAAAACGTCCCCCCCCCCTCATAGAAGAAGAAAACAGCCAAAATCAAGTTCCAGGGATTTTGAGATGCCTGGACACTCTGCGTTTGAAAGATTGGAGGTCATAGGGAAAAAAATAGATTGAGGAAGATTGTTCCAGAGTTCACCGGTTGATTAGATGAAAGATTGAAACTACCGTGTTTTCCTTAAAGGAGGAAGCATACAGTTAGAGAATTCAGAAGACCATTGTCTGTTATAATAGTGATAGTAAAGAGAAAATGAGGCAACATTGCGATGGAGAGAGAAATTGTTATAATGATTCAGACCAACAAAGACCCTAGGATCCACTCATGGCTGGTCTACCTAACTGTGTTTGTAATTGTGTGTTGCGCATGTCCTCCGTGTTGGCGGAGGGGACCTACAATTTTAAGTGGATTCCGATCCACAAAAGCCTTAATTTTACTATATCCTTAATTTTACTATATCCAATCTATCAATATACGCGACTAATCGATTTTTAAACATGTTTATAGACGTGCTACTAATTACTTCTACCGGCAAGCTATTCCAGCTATTTACTATTCTATGCGTAAAAAGGTTTTTGGCAATTGCTATCTCGAACCTTCTACTTGTCAGCTTACACCTGCTATTTCTTGTTCAAATATATTATGATATTTCGAAGAAGCTATATCTGTTTACGTTATCGAACCCATTCATAATTTTAAAAACCTGGATTAGATCACCCCTTAGCCTTCTAGTCTCGAGTGTAGTTAATTTTAACTCCTTAAGCCATCCCCGTACGACTTCGACCTAAGCGACGGAATCATCTTTGTTACTCGTCTTTGAACTTTTTCGATTTTGTCTATATCTTTGCGCATATGCGGATTCCAAAATTGGATCACGTACTCCAAATGGGGTCTAACTAATGATTTATAAAGAGGAACAATAATATCGCGCGATTTGTACTCAAAATTCGTAGCTATAAAACCTAGCACTTTGTTCGCTTTATTGACCGCTGCTGTACATTGTTACGCCACTTTTAAATCACCAGTGGCGATAAGTCCTAAATCTTTTTCCTGTTCTACGCTTGCCAACTCCTTCCCTGACATACGATACGCAAAGTTACCGTTACGCGAACCTATATGTAAAATTTTGCACGTATCGACGTTAAATCTCATTTGTCATGTGGACTGACCAATCTACGATTTTATTTAGATATTCCTGGATTTTACTCTGTCATTAATCACCCTACAACCCAGCTTCGTGTCATCCGCAAACTTTGAAACTGTACTAACTAGGCTGACATCTAAATCGTATAATATATATATAAGAAAAAGCAAGGGGCCCAATACAGAACCCTGAGGAACGCCGCTCGCTACATTAGCCGAACAAGACTCCGCTCCATCAACGACCACCATCTGTTTCCTACCTCGCAACCACTCTTCTATCCAATTTATTACTACACCCCTGATTCGATGAGCGTTAGTTTTTTCAATGAGTCTTTGTGCGGTACGGTGTCAAGCGCTTTCTTGAAAATCTAAATACACTACATCTACCGCTCGATAACTATCGTAAGCTTCAACCGCGCTTTGGAAAAATTCTAAAAGATTAGTGAAGCAAGATTTGTTTCCCCTAATACCGTGCTGCGTATTTCTAATCAAGTTATGCACTTCTAAGTGTTCGACTATACGATCCCTAATTATTGATTCCAATAGCTTACCTCAACAGACGTTAAACTGATTGGCCTATAACTTCCCGCCGCACCTTTATCGCATTTCTTAAAAATAGGTGTTACATTTGCTAATTTGAAATTATCTGGTACGCACCCCTCAGAAATAGACACATTAAAAATCTTTGTTAACAGCATAACAATGCTTTCTTTTAATTCTTTTAGTTTTACTGGGCAGAACATTTTTAACCTAGTGAGTGGGCGACATGAATGTCACCCAGTGAAGAAAATTTGTTGCCCAGTAAATGAAATTTTAGGGTACTGGGCGACAAGGAATTTTCAAAATTTGTAAAAATAGAATTGTCTTGGGAGCCATATACATACATATAATACATGCACATATGCCACAATTAGAACTGTTTATCCTAAATGTAAATATGAAATTCACATTGAATATTTATATATAGATAACGCTAGTGTTATTTCAGACCACACGGGGATGGTGGCCTGATTAGAGAACATCCGGATCCATAGTATCCTTAATCCAGGGGTGTGCTGGGACCGGTTCGGTCCGGTTCGCCCGAACCGGTTGTTAAATTTTGATTGGATCATTGAACCGTTTGTTTTTAACAAATATTTAACAGTAAGTAAAAATTTATTTTATATAATTTTTTTTTAATTTTTTCAGGATTTTATAGAAAAATATAGGTAGTATCACAAGCAGTGGTCGTTTCAATATTTATTTATTTTTGATGAAAAATTAGTTTATTTTTAGATAATTATGTCAACAGTGAGTATAAAGAATGCTAAATAATTTCTGCCAAAATGTTACAAAATGCTGTTTGAAAAAGCTAAATTGCATTGGCTTCAGGGGCCCCCCCCTGACCCCGCTGAGGGAGCTACTGCTCACCTCAGACCCCTAGTTTAATGACTCGCGCCATTGGCGCTCGCCGATTTACACCCCTATCTGTACCAGAACCCGTTGTTAAGAAATTGGCAGCACACCCCTGCCTTAATCCTCCCCACTCACTTCCCGATCTGCCTTTGTCGCCTAGTGTGAAAAGCTTAAAAAATGCTCTGCCGTACAGGGATGGACAAAACCCCTGCACAGAGACAGCAACTGAGACGGGGTGAAGAAACTTCGGAGGCGGCACACCACATTTAACCTCTCAAAAGCTATTTTGGAAAGAGAGTACATTTGATCTTTTCAGAAAATATCACGAGAAAAGGAAACGCCAAGAACGTTAAGAGAAGAAAAAGGATTGAGTTATGTATTGTTGAAGGTAAGGGGATATTCGTGTAGAAGATTGTGACGAGTAAGCAGATGAAGGAACTGAGTTTTTGAGTCATTTAATGCCACAAGGTTTTCTGTTCTAATCAGAGATAACAGAAAGATCAGAGGTCAGGTGTACTGTACCATGGCCGGCTTACGCGAATCATGGAGTGACTGTTGAGAGGAACGCTCTGTGAAGCGGGTGGAGAAGTGAAGAGTGGAATCATCGACATAGGAGTGAATAGGACAGGAAGTGCGACCCTTCTTTGGGACAGGCTGAATGAAAGCGAACTTCCAGCAGGAAAGAAAAATACCATATGAGAGACAAAGACGAAAGAGTTTGCCTAGGTACGGGTGTCAGCACAGAAGCACACTTCTTGATGACAACAGAAGGAACACATCAGGAGAGTACGCCTTCCTAGAGTTGAGCCCAGACAGGGCAGAAAGAACATCTTTGGGGGCAGAAATATAAGCTGAGTGAGAAGTTGGATAGTGGCGGTACCGTCTGAAAGCCTTGTCTCTGTTGCGAATATCCAAGAACAATTAAAGTTAAACCAAGGTTTTTTTTTTTGCATTAGTAGTAGGAATAGAATATGAAATGTACACCTCTATGTCCGAGAGAATCATCTCTGTGATGTGCTCAGCATACTCGGAAGGGCCCCAGCCACGGAAGCAGTAATCATGGGAAATCACAGAAATACTGCCTAAGGGTCTCCCAATCAGCGGCGCCGAAGTGCCAAAGGCGCCTCCTATTGGCAGGATCCAAGAGGCCGAATTGGAGTGATAGGACAGGAAACAGAGATAAGATTGTGGTCGGAGGAACCCAAAGGAGAAAAAAATTGACAAATTAAGAATAATAATTTGAGGTGAGAAATAAATCCAGAATGTTGGGCCTATCTCAAAGGTCTACAGATCTACAGAAGCTAAGGCTAACAAAGACCCTAAGATCCACTCTAAGGTTAGCCCGAGAGAAAGGAAAGAGTAGGGGGTGAAGAGAAGAGGAGAAGGGGTTAAGTAAGGAGCAACACCTATCACTCGTGGGTTAACATTCATTCAGAAAAAGAGAAAAGACTCATCATCATCATCCGCCGGCCACTGCCGACAAGTCAGAAAAATAGTCGGAGAGAATAGGAGAGGGGTGAAAGATGAAAAGAAGTAAAATAAGAACGCTTACAAACCATGCAAACACATTCTTAACTCAGTCATACCATGCAAACTACAAACATGCAAGAAAGAGAGTTACAGACATGCAAAGCAAGGAGGGAAAAAAAAAAAAAAAGTAGGTAAAGTTGAACAAAAAGTGGGTTAGTTTACGCTACGAGCTACATCTACGTTCGTGTTAGTCAAATTTTTTTTTTTTTTTTTAATAATTTTATTGCTGGCATCACACGCTGGCATGTCACAAGCTGGCATTCATCGTCAACAGACTCATCCTCGAGCACCACCACCAGAGCTCCTTTTGCTAACTTTGTTTTTTTAAATTAAACAACGTTAATACCTTTAAAATGTCTGTCAAGACGGTTCTTAAACATATTAACGCTGGTAGAATGAACGACTGACGCGGGAAGATTATTCCATTTATCAATTACTTTAAACGTAAAGAAGTTTTTAGCGATATTAGTAATGAAACGTCTGCCACGCAACTTAAATCCGTTATTGCGAGTATTACTATTATCGAAAGTGAAAATTTGTCAAAATTTACGTTATCGATGTTATTAACGATTTTGAAAACTTCAATAAGCTCCCCCTTAATCTTCTAGTTTCGAGTGAATACAGGTCTAACTCTTTAATCCTATCTTCATAAGGCTTATTGCGCAATGACGGAATAAGTTTCGTGGCACGACGCTGAACCCTTTCTAACCTATCAATATCCTCACGCAAGTACGGGCACCAAAACTGAACGGCATATTCTAAATGAGGCCTAACTAGGGACTTGTAAAGGGGCAATATAATATCCTTCCATTTAAATTCGAAATTACGCGCTATGAAGCCTAACATCCTATTAGCTTTTGCGCAAGACTCCAGGCACTGGTTCCTAACCTTTAAATCCTTAGATACGCGTACGCCTAAATCTACTTCCTCGTCAACGCTCGCTAACTCCCTATCATCCATCTCGTGTACGTGTAATTATTGTTGCGAGAACCTATATGCAAAACTTTACATTTGTCTACGTTAAATTGCATCTGCCACTTATCTGTCCACTCCATAATCCTATTTACATCGTCTTGGATCCTATTTCTATCGTCCTCGTTAACAACCTTACCGCCTATTTTAGTATCGTCCGCGAATTTTGACACGTTACTAGTCAATCCTACATCTATGTCGTTAATGTAAATTACGAATAGCAATGGGCCTAACACTGAACCCTGTGGGACACCGCTACCTACATCTAACCACCCGGATTCACTACCATTAACTACGACCCTCTGCCTCCTAGCACGAAGCCATTCTTCTAACCAGTTAGCTACCTGACCGCGTATACCGTGCGCTTTAACCTTCGCAATTAGTCTCCTATGCGGAACTGTATCGAACGCCTTTTTAAAATCTAAATAAATAACGTCAGCTGCTCTATGCCTATCGTATTCGCGCACTATTTCGTTATAAAATTCTAACAAATTAGTTAAACAAGACCTATGGCGTCGAAACCCATGCCGACTACTATTAATCAAATCTCTACTTTCTAAGTGATCGATGATACGATCCCTAACTACGGATTCCAAAAGTTTACCGACAATTGACGTTAAGCTAATGGGCCTATAATTGCTAGCTACTGCGCGGTCGCCTTTTTTAAAAATAGGCGTGACGTTAGCTAATTTGAAGTCTTCAGGAATAATCCCCGTTTCGAGTGACTGAGTAAAAATCTTCGTTAAGGAGCCTACGATAACTTCTTTCAAATGTCTGGGATAAAAAGCGTCAGGGCCTGGAGCCTTGCTAACTTTTAGCCTATCGATATAATGCGCAATCTCAGCCTCGTAAACAGTTATTTCATCCAAAATAGTCTCGCTACTAAATGGAACGATATCGTCCACGTCGGGGACATTATTTACGTCTTCTACGGTAAAAACTGTCGCAAAAAAGTCATTGAAAATACCCGCCATCGCCTGAGCGTCAGAAGCCAAAGCGCCATTAACATCCACTAGAGGGCCTATGTTATGTTTTACCGGCTTACGATTATTTACATATTCAAAAAACTTCTTTGGATTATGTTTACTATCCGCAGCTATAAGTATCTCTAAATTACGCTTGGCATTCCTAACTGATCTTTTAACCTGACGTCTAAGCTCGATATATCTATTAAAGTTAGCTGCCGTGCCATTGCGCTTACTAAGTCTATACGCTCTATTACGCTCGTTTATAAACTCTCCTATTTCCCTAGTCCACCACTTTGGCCTACCACGACCTACCACGATTTCTAGCGCGCTTGGGCCTACGAGGAATAAACTCCCTTTCAATATTCCTAAAACTTTCTTTAAACGTCACCCAACGCAAATTTGTGTCATTGCCCATAAATAAGTTATCCCAGTCCACTACTCTCATCCTATCAGCAAAACTATCAAAATTAGCCCTACGAAAATCAGGGACTTCTATTACGTTACTATCCTGTGTTTTCTATCAATAACTTAAACCTAAGAATTTGATGATCACTACATCCTAAACTCGCGCCTACTTCTAAACCTTCGACTATATTCTCGCCGTTCGTCATCACCAAATACAAGTAGGATGCTGTATAATCTGCTCTAGGATGGAAATTGTCATTTTTTTTCATAAATAATAAACTTTAGGGTTTTTTATTCTTTTTTAATAAATGCTCAGGAACAACCTTCGACCCCTCTGCAGCATTCCGCCTCATTTAGATGTCGCGTATTGGTTTTTTAATAAAAAATATAAATGTTTAGCCTTTTGGCAACATGAGCTTGACAATCGATTTTGAGCCCTACGATCTGAATGTTAGAGGTTATCTTGGTTTGAACTGGAAAAAAGTGTGAAAATAAAAATTTCATAATTCAGTCATGAAAGGGTTGAATTTAATAATGTTTTTTAGAGTATAATAAACTGATTAAAATTGTCCGAAATTAACATATGTAAAATGTAGTTATTTAAAATAAAAATCACTAAATTGGAAATTGTGGAGGCATTTACCCCGAGCTAGTGGAGTATAAGAATGTGTATTTTGTCCGATTAAGCTGAAATTGTGATTTAAGTTAGTGAGGTACCGATTCAAAACTCTAGCCGATTCCATGAAAACCTGCCTATACCGATGCTGATGCCGATTCTTTGCCTATATTTTTAAAAATCAATTCCCTTCATAAATTTTCCTACTCTAATGTGAAAACTTTCAATTTTCATATTTTTATATTTCAAATTTGTTTAAATGCTTTTCCTTTGCTCACTCCACAGTATACAGCACCAGAATTTGTTACTCATATACCGTGGCTAAAATGATGTTAAAAAGTTTTATTAACCAGTAAAATGATAAAATAATTTTATTTTAGTTTCATAAATTGAATACCAATATTTAAAGTATATAATTGTTTTTCTTTATGCTGAAGGTATTTTCTTTCTTCAACAATGTTAACCACAACAAGATTTTTCATTAAAATTTCAAGTCCCTGTGGCCAATTTGAGTAAAAAAATGGATATATAATTTGGGTTTATAAAATTATTAGAATACTTAAAATAGAGTCAACATAATAAAATGGTTTAATATATAAACTATAAAGTACAACTTAATATAGAATTATTATTAATATAGAGTAGGAGATTACGCTACTTTATAATATTTAGAGATTAGCTAGGTAGATAAAATGTAAATTTATGAGCAACTTAACTTAGTACGCTTTGCCTTTTTCGTGACTAAAATATTTTTTATAAGCACACCGGACAAAAAATTAGTCACCCCTAATAGCAGCACCGATAGTAGGAAGTTCAAGGTCACACACAGGACGCTGATGTAGCATTGGTAAGTGACAAGTAGCGGTGACGTAGCACACAGGATCAGATCTGTTTCGTGAGGTGGTGAAGAACAAAGTGTGTGTTGGATATAGTCTGCAAAATGGGTCGTGAGGCAGACGTTACTCAGTGGCAAAAAGGAGCCATCGTGTTTGGCAGAGCCCACGGACACAAAATGTCTAAAGTAGGCCAATTTGTTGGTGTGTCAACGCGTACTGTCCAGCGAGTTTACAAAGAGTGGTGTAGTTCGCAATCAACAGACAATCGACGGCGTAACTGTGGCCGGAAAACAATTCTCGAAATAGGGGCCGCCGCCATGTTCTCGTCTAGTAACTGCAAATCGTTTTCAAACCAGAGAACAATTGCTCCAAGAAACCAATGAGGTTCTCCAGCGACCAATTTCCGAACGGACATTGCGACGAGAACTGCATGCGATGGACATCTGGAGCAGGGTATCACGGAAGAGGCCGCTGTTAACAGCAAGTCACAAATTGGCACGTTATAAATGGGCTCAGAGGCACAAAAACTGGACTGCGGAAGATTGGAAACGTGTAATTTGGTCCGATGAGTCCCGTTTTTATTTGTTCTCCAATGATGGGAGACGACGAGTACATCGCAGGTCCAATGAAGCCTTTAATCCTGAATGCGTCGAAGGTGTTGTTCAGGCTGGAAACAGAAAGTGAAGCGCAGGACTCTGGCGGAACTTCGGGACCGGCTGATGAACGAGTGGCAGCAAATCGATGTTCAGTACATGCACAACCTCGTAGAGTCTCTGCCTCGCCGGATTCGTGCGGTTATCAAGGCCAGAGGCGCCGTCACACGTTATTAGGTACATTCTGAGAGGGGTGACTAATTTTTTGTCCGGTGTGCTTATAATTACACTTTGAAATGAGTATAAATTATCACATAGTGTTTTTTGTCTGTTCAATTTTCTATAAATTCTCTAGATTTTGTTTCGTAATGAAAATTAAAAAATTTCAAATAATCGGCAAGAGAATCGGCTGAATTTAGCCGATGCCGATTGCCAAAAAATAGCCGATGCAGATGCCGATTAATTGGTATACCACTAATTTAAAGTTAACTAAAATCTCTCTCCACTATCAAAACTGTAAATTATAAATCCACACTCACTTTCCCGGTCCTGTTCATTGTTTCAATTTAAATGAAAATCAGAAAATAGTGATAATCGTTTGTAATTTCTTTCCTCCATCTCTTTGTTCGTTTTGAGTTTCAATGGCGGCCACGCTACAACCCGTCTACCCGATCATAGAATTCAAAGAAATCAGTGTAAAGAAGTAGAAAGAGTGATAGTTAACGAAGAGAAACAAAAGTAAATACGAAATTAAAGTAAAATTTCACTATATAAGAAATTTTTATCTGCCAACAATGGAAGGATGAACATCTGGATGAGGTGCGCGCCGCCTGTCCTGGAAGGGAGTCGAACCCGGGCCGATAGATTCTTAGTCAGTGATGGTAACCACCGATGAATATATCCACAGTACTTTCTTTACGCGGTTATACTACTTTTTAAATGTATTTATTACATTTAAATAAAGGAGAGAGGGTACTCCAAGGTTCACCCGTAGACCGAACATTAACAGATTAAACGGCTAATTCAACCCAACCCAGGAGGTAGCAGGCGAGAACAGCGAACCAGAGCCTTGCCGCTCAGAGTCCGCCACCGGAACCGTTGAACTACCGAGCACTAGTGTTTTAGATTACACTGGTCTGCAAATCAAAAAAAATTTCCATTGTTTTTGTTTGAATAGGTCACTTTACATAATTCTGCAATACTAATTTCAAAATTAACATCCATTTTGTTCCATCACGTCAGATTTTTCACAAATCGAAAAATAAAAAAAATGTATTTTCATGTATTTGGTTATATTTAGCATAATAGGATATTTGGATTTTAAACGTTTCAAGCTATGATCAAAGGTCTATTTTAAGTAATTAATTTGTCAAATAAAGTAATAAAGCTGGCACAAGTATTCAGTTGATCATTTTTCTGAATTTTATGATTATATGTTTTTAACAATCATTTTTAAATTTGGATCCTTTTTGTCCCCAAGAAGTTCTGAATAACATTTTTGAAGTCAACCCATGCTTCTCTTTCAGCTTGGTTCATCGTTCCTTCAAACTGATCATCTAATGTTAACTTCCTGATTTGAGGTCCCACAAAGAAACCTTCTTTAACTTTCTCATAGGTGAGAGCTGGGAATTTGCCGCAAATGTACTTGAAGCAGTCACCATCCTCATCCAATGCCTTCACAAACTGCTCCATCAAGCCCATTTTTTTTGAGTGGAGGTAACATCACTTTGGTTGGCTCAAGTTTCAACCAACTTTTTATGAATGACATTCTTTGAACCAGGTGTCAGACTGCCTCTGGGTGGCCACAGCTTCTTCTTCCAACGCTGACTTCTCGCTCTGCTGTCCCATTCACACAAAAAACATGGCATTTTCGTATAACCAGACTGCTGACCAAGCAGCATGCATAAAACTTTCAGGTCTCCACATAGAGTCCACTCATGCTCATTATACAGAACCTTTTCAAGAAGAAGTTCAAGATTTTGTTTCTTTCAAGTGAACAGAATGAGTTATAGGAACAGAAGCCTATTGGTTACTATTATAAAAGAGAACACCTTTGAGGCTTGTCTTGGAGGAGTCAATAAATAATCTCCAATCACTTGGTTGATAGGCATTTCCTAAGCTACATATTACTCCATCAGTGTTACTGCAGTAGACCATTGAACATTCCTAATAATAATAATAATAATTAATAATAATAACATAGTATAATATTATAATAACAATAACATATACTCATAATATACACTACAGGAATATCTACGGGCGTAAATAAACATTATATAAAATTAAATGGCTATTTGAAAAAACCCTACGTGCATCATATATATATATATATATATATATATATATATATATATATAATAAAAGTGATAGTGTCATTAAATTTCGGCAGTGCAATTAAGTAATATGTGCATCCCTAACTACACATTGCTTCAAGCGCTGAAATTCCATTTTCTCAACCTTTGACATAATTTCCAATAAAGAGGTTTGGTCCGACAAATTACTTTTTCAAGGTCATGAGGTGAGGAAGAAGGAAGGCGTCAAAAGACTTTGAAAAAGTCTGACACAATTTTTTTCAATTTTATTTGGAAGTTAAAAAGTTTTCAGAGTATTTTGGCTGAAAAGTCGAAATTTTGTTAACAATCTTTAAAAATGTGGAGCTTCTTTTGAATTAGACTGTCGTCTTTTTATCATTTATTATTTATGATGTCTTAAAACCGAAGAAAATTATGATATACATATAATTTATTGTACTAAAAAGCTGTATGACGCTATATTAGACCTTAGCGACCATGCAGCTCCAATTAAATGATTTGATTCTGTCAAAAGGCTGACGATTTTATTCAGAAGTTTAATTACAATAGGCAGTTATATATATATATATATATATATATATATATATATATATATATATATATATATATATGGGGCTCCTTAATAGTATGATGATATAATTTTATCATCATCTCTACAAATGAGTCTTTTTTTTTTAATGCTTTTACAATCAGGGGTTCTTAACCTTTTTTCTTAAGTGAGCAAATTTTTGGCACTTAATTACAGAGTGAGCAACATATATAAAACAAAGCCTTAAACTTAGTTTAAATTAGATAAATATTTAACTATTTAAATATTTCTTTAAACGCATGCAAACTTCATAATGCTTAATTAAAATTTTTAGGTATATTGAAAAACATCAATAAGTTCTAATTCTGCAGCTGCTATTTCCTCTTGTTTGAAAATGTGTCAGATCATCAATCTCGAAATTTATGTAGTTTGTCAATAATTGAAAATTTGGTGCTTTTTGAAGTGTTTGAACCTCTCTTCAAACTCGTCACTAATGTTTTCGAGTGCTTTTACTACGAGTGATGGACAGTTGCTAGCATTTTCAGCCAAACATTTTTTAAGTTCAGGAAAATGATTAAGATTCTCCTTAGAAACTTGGCTCTGAAAAAGTTTTTTTTGCTTAAATCTCGTAATTTTCTCATATAAGGCAACAACAAAATTATTTTTTCCTTGCAACCTCAGATTTAAGTCGTTTAAATGGCTAAAAATGTCGACCATGAATGAAAATGTTATCTTGAAGGCAGCAGTAAAAATTTCAGGAAAAATATTATCCTTTTTGCTTTGCATTAGAAAAGCAGGCTTTGTTCATGAGCAACATTTGCCCATTTGAAGAGCAACATGTTGCTCGCGAGCGACAGGTTAAGAACCCCTGTTTTACATCGATGGTTTTTGGCTGCATCGATTCGCACATTTTACTGAAATTACGGACCTTTTCCTTTCTATGGGCACCATTGAAATGAGGGAAATTAATATTTTTTAAACTTATATATATAGAAACCAACGGTAAAATTATTGAATGCCAGGTTAGGTCAACCGTACGCCTTTGACGATTGGTTAGGTTAAGTCGTGATATTTTCGTTAAAACTAACGAAAATATCACGACTTAACCTAACCAATCGTCAAGGGAGTACAATTAACCTAACAGGGCATTCAGTTGACCTAACCGGGCATTCAGTTGACCTAACCGGGCTATATATATATATATATATATATATATATATATATATAGCCTAGGTCTTTGCGCGAACTAAGAATAAGATGGCCTACAGCCTACGTCCAATTTTCAACGCAAATTATCGTCAAATTTTTGAAGAAACGACAAATATTTTTTGTTTTAATTTATGTTCATTAAAGCTGTTAAATTAAATAAATTAAATTTCTCCTATTCAAAATGTACTCATCAATTATTAATAAAAAGTTAAAATAAGTTTAAAAAATATTCATTTCTCTCATTTCAATGGTGCCCATAGAACGGAAAAGGAAATATATATATATATATATATATATATATATATATATATATATATATATATGAATAAAACCACGAAGGAAAGGAAACACAGAATGGTGCTCAAGCGCTTTCGTCTAATAACATCCTCAGGGACACTGAAGTAAATAAAGAGTTCGAGACTATATATAGGTCAGAAAAAAAAAAATAAAAATATATATATATATATATGTGTATATATATATAATATAAATTGAGTGAGGAGCATACAAATTTGTAAGGAAAACTACCAATTTTAGCACTTTGCCCTTCTTGTCTAAATCCATTCTGAACGAATTCAAAACAACAGGCTCAAGTTGAAAAAGACCTTGGCTCATGTTAAAGTTATTTATAAGTTGGATAACAACTCAAGAATATTTCTATTAACAATGTTGCTAGAGTGAAACAAAACTGAAGCATTATTCCAATCAATACAGTGGAATAACACTGACAAATGGACAAAAAGGGTACTGAACGACTGTCCCGTTCTAACGGAATATTGATGCTGTTTTACACTCGTGTGCAAATCCTTTCCCGTCTGACCGATGTAAAAGGAATCACATTTTGCAACCAATTTTATAGATAATGCCTGAATTATTGGTAGGGCTATTTTTTACTATGATATTTTTCACTATGATATTTTTCACAATATTGTTATATGAAAATACTACATTAATATCCAAAAGTTTAAGTACATTAGCAATGCCTAAAAATCCTGGGAAAAGTGGAAGTACTAAAATATTCTTTGACAAAGTGCGAGTGTTATTATTCACACGATAGAAGGTTCGTGTTGCCTTGTTAAGACAAGATTCCATAAACGCAGGTGGGTAGCACAGATCACTTCCAATACCGTTGATTTTTTTCCAATTCGGCATCGATGTATTCCGGACTGGCGATTCTAAGAGCGCGGAGAAACATTGAAGAAAATATGGCCGCCTTAATGGGGGTGTCATGTCCAGAGTAAAGGTGTACGTAGGACAAATGGTTTGTTTTTTTCCGATAGATACTAAACTTAAAACCTGGGCTTTCCCTATGTACACGCACATCCAAAAACGGAATTGAGTTGTCTTGTTCCACTTCTAAAGTAAACGTAATGGAGGGGACTTCATCATTTAACTGAAGGAGGAAGTCATCCAGGTCACGATTCATGGGCCAGATACACAAAATATCGTCGACGTACCGCAACCATGGGATGCCAACCCCTAGGATTCTCGGAATGCAAGTAATTTCGAAAAACTCCATATAAATATTGGAGAGGAGGGCGACAAGGGTTGCCCATGGCCATCCCAAAAACCTGTTGATAATACTCGCTACTGAAAGTGAATTTACAGTCTTTGAAGCAAAGCTTAATAAGTTCCAAAACGCTGTGTGCAGGTAGTGGCAGGTCGTACTTATGTAATTCTCGGGAGAGAAAGTCAAGCATATCGTCAATGATCAATCTATCGTTGGTTTCAGTGCGTACATTATCAGGGATATTTCCGAGAATGGGGGACAAGACTTTGACAAGCCATTTGGAGAGTTTATAGGTAATAGAGCCCACCGAGCTAATAACACTGGTATGCATATGAAATTTTTTGTCTGCTGTGAGGGTTTTTTCAACTCATATTATATAATTCGACCATGCTGAATTCGAAAATGACATTGGTTTTCCTCAATCAGGTCAGGTTTTTTCTCTATTGGCCATTTATTATAAGTCCAATTTTATCCCCAAATTTATTGATTTTTTTAGCTTAAACACTGTAGATACGATAATATTATAAGAACACTCGTGAAAAATGAAAACATTGTGTGAATAAATACTTTTATTCATACAATGAATATGGAAAAAAGTTTATTGAGGAAGGAAGGAAGTTTTTTTGGCTTTCCGTCTGTGTTTTTCTTCGGGCACGTCTCGCTTCAAACACCAGCAATAGTCCGCCAGCATATTGATATCCCAGTTTCCCTGGTACCTCTCTTCCATTATTTTGATATCTTGGTGAAATCGTTCACCCTGTTCCTCACTATGACCCCGCAATTTTCAGGAAAATAGTCCAAGTGGGACCACAAAAAGTGCATTTTTATGGACATGCGCGACCCATGAGCTTTGAAAGCTTCCATCAAGTTTTCGACAACGGACTCGTATTCTGGACTTCTACGCTTGCCAAGAAAATCAGTGACAACTGATTTGAATGCCTGCCAGGCATTCTTCTCAGTTGGAGTCATTGCGTTTTCGAACTGAGTATCCTTGATCAAAGTTCGAATTTGAGGACCATCAAAAACCCCAGCATTTAGTTTAGCATCAGATATATGAGGAAATTTACTCTCGAGATATCGGAATGCTGAACCCTCCTTATTCATTGATTGATGAAATTTTTCATCAAGCCCAGCTTAATATGAAGTGGTGGGAGCAAAATTTTTGTTGGTGGTACAAGGGGCACTGAAACGACATTATGCGACCCAGGTTCAAAATTCTCTCTGGATGCCCATTCACGCTGTGCATAGTGCTTCTCATCCGCTCGGCTATCCCATTTGCAGAGGAAACATGGGTATTTCGTGTATCCCCTTGCATTCCCAATACAATTGCCACAATCTGAAAAAAAATAAAATATTTAAAGAATTTAGAGAATTTGTTCTATCAGATAAAAAATCTATGCATTGGACTGTATCACTTCTGTGGGGAAGTTAAGTGTTCTTATACGCTCTCAAATAACCTTTGGAAAAACAACATAGTCAATAGCAATAGTTTACTTATGATATTAGTATTACCTTCAAATCTCCACAGATCCTCCAGTTATGTTGGTCGTATACGAGAGCATCCAGTAAAATTTTCATGTTATCGTAGCTCTCAGTAAGTTGTACGGAATGTGCTACAGGGACTGATGCAACCCTATTCCCAATGTTGAGAAGTACTGCTTTCAAACTTCGTTTAGACGAGTCTATAAATAGCCTCCATTCTGATGCGTTATATGGCAGGCCCAAGGATTCGATTAGCCCCTCAACATTGCAGCAGTACACTAAGGAAGAGGTATTTTCGTGCACTGCAAAAAACTTGCGGAATTCTTCCTCTCGTTTCCTATACCAGGAGAATGTTGTTCCCGGAGCCAGCAAGTTGTCCTCTCGAAGTCGTGAGCCCAAGATCTCGGCAGCTAATTTGGAAAGTCCTAAATCCCTGGTAAGATCATTAAGTTTGGCCTGGTTGAGAGGCCTCGGCTCATTTGAAGCGGTATTTGTAGGTATATACGACTGGGACTGGTCATTGGCATTGGTCATTGATTCATCATCAGAATCATCGAAGTCCAGGGTTTGAGGTGGGTCGGGTATTGGAATTCCAGGACCATGGGGTACAGGTCTCATAGCAGAAGGAATGTCAGGGTATACAACAATGTGTTTATTCTTCTTGTTAACTCCTGAAAATAGAAACACAGAAACATGGATATAAAACTTGCATATGAAATAGAAGAAGCATTCAGACAGTGGCGGCTCGTGAGGGAAAGCTGCGGTCTGTAAGATATGAAATAGGTCGATGGAGTCTGTATATTTTCTTTCTTTTTCATTCATATTGTCCCTTCGGGGACAATATGAATGAAAAAGAAAGAAAATATACAATCATTGTATATGTAAATGTAACTTGTATAACAATATGTATGTTTAAATGTATTTTCTATAACAATATGTATATGTAAATGTATGATTACCATTATGGTGAATATTATGCTATATGCTATATGAATTGGAAAAAAATCAACGGTATTGGAAGTGATCTGTGCTACCCACTTGCGTTTATGGAATCTTGTCTTAACAAGGCAACACGAACCTTCTTTCGTGTGGATAATAACACTCGCACTTTGTCAAAGAATATTTTAGTACTTCCACTTTTCCCAGGATTTTTAGGCATTGCTAATGTACTTAAACTTTTGGATATTAATGTAGTATTTTCATATAACAATATTGTGAAAAATATCATAGTAAAAAATAGCCCTACCAATAATTCAGGCATTATCTATAAAATTGGTTGTAAAATGTGATTCCTTTTACATCGGTCAGACGGGAAAGGATTTACACACGAGTGTAAAACAGCATCAATATTCCGTTAGAACGGGACAGTCGTTCAGTACCCTTTTTGTCCATTTGTCAGAGTTATTCCACTGTATTGATTGGAATAATGCTTCAGTTTTGTTTCACTCTAGCAACATTGTTAATAAAAATATTCTTGAGTCTGTTATTATCCAACTTATAAATAACTTTAACATGAGCCAAGGTCTTTTCAACTTGAGCCTGTTGTTTTGAATTCGTTCAGAACGGATTTAGACAAGAAGGGCAGAGTGCTAAAACTTTGGTAGTTTCCCTTATAAATTGTATGCTCCTCTTACAATTTTTATTTTTCAATTTATTTTTATATTTTTATTTATTTTTATTTTTTATTTTTTGTGACCTATATATCATTCAGGCGTTATCTATAAAATTGGTTGTAAACAAGCCATTTGATCTTGTGTGAATTCGTTCAGAACGGATTTAGACAAGAAGGGCAAAGTGCTAAAATTGATAGTTTTCCTTACAAATTTGTATGCTCCTCCCACAATTTATATATATATATATATATATTTTTTTTATTTTTTTTTTTCTAACCTATATAGGGTGAACCAAATGTAGGTGGACAGTAAATGATAACGTTTATTTTGAGAATACATATTTAATTTTTTTGTATACTATAATACAAAATAAAATTTAAATAAATTTAGTTATAATATTTAATATAATAAAACACAAACACCATAGTTATAATGAACACCATAGTTATAATATATAACACAAACCGTATTCAACCTACTGTCCACCTACTTTTGGTTCACCGTGTATATAGTCTCGAACTCTTTATTTACTTCAGTGTCCCTGAGGATGTTATTAGACGAAAGCGCTTGAGCACCATTCTGTGTTTCCTTTCCTTCGTGGTTTTATTCATATATACATAATATATATATATATATTTCCTTTTCCGTTCTATGGGCACCATTGAAATGAGAGAAATGAATATTTTTTAAACTTATTTTAACTTTTTATTAATAATTGATGAGTACATTTTGAATAGGAGAAATTTAATTTATTTAATTTAACAGCTTAATGAATATAAATTAAAACAAAAAATATTTGTCGTTTCTTCAAAAATTTGACGATAATTTGCGTTGAAATTGGACGTAGGCTATAGGCCATCTTATTCTTAGTTCGCTCAAAGACCTAGGCTATATATATATATATATATATAATATATATATAGATATAGATATAGATATAGATATATATATATATATATATATATATTATAGCCCTGTTAGGTTAACTGAATGCCCGGTTAGGTCAACTGAATGCCCGGTTACGTCAACTGAATGCCCGGTTAGGTTAATTGTACTCCTTGACGATTGGTTAGGTTAAGTCGTGATATTTCGTTAGTTTTAACGAAAATATCACGACTTAACCTAACCAATCGTCAAAGGCGTACGGTTGACCTAACCTGGCATTCAATAATTTTACCGTTGGTTTCTATATATATATATATATAAGTTTAAAAAATATTAATTTCTCTCATTTCAATGGTGCCCATAGAAAGGAAAAGGTCCGTAATTTCAGTAAAATGTGCGAATCGATGCAGCCAAGAAACCATCGATGTAAAACAGGGGTTCTTAACCTGTTGCTCGCGAGCAAAGCAAAAAGGATAATATTTTTCCTGAAATTTTTACTGCTGCCTTCAAGATAACATTTTCATTCATGGTCGACATTTTTAGCCATTTAAACGACTTAAATCTGAGGTTGCGAGGAAAAAATAATTTTGTTGTTGCCTTATATGAGAAAATTACGGGATTTAAACAAAAAAACAACTTTTTCAGAGCCAAGTTTCTAAGGAGAATCTTAATCATTTTCCTGAACTTAAAAAATGTTTGGCTGAAACTGCTAGCAACTGTCCATCACTCGTAGTAAAAGCACTCGAAAACATTAGTGACGAGTTTGAAGAGAGGTTCAAACACTTAAAAGAGCATCTACCAAACTTTCAATTATTGACAAACTACATAAATTTCGAGATTGATGATCTGACACAAATTTTCAAACAAGAGGAAATAGCAGCTGCAGAATTAGAACTTATTGATGTTTTTCAATATACCTAAAAAATTTAATTAAGCATTATGAAGTTTGCATGCGTTTAAAGAAATATTTAAATAGTTAAATATTTATCTAATTTCAACTTTAAGTTTAAGTTAAAGGCTTTTTTTTATATATGTTGCTCACTCTGTAATTAAGTGCCAAAAATTTGCTCACTTAAGAAAAAAGGTTAAGAACCCCTGATTGTAAAAGCATGAAAAAAAAAGACTCATTTGTAGAGATGATGATAAAATTATATCATCATACTATTAATGAGCCATATATATATATATATATATATATAACTACGTTTTTAACTGCCTATTGTAATTAAACTTCTGAATAAAATCGTCAGCCTTTTGACAGAATCAAATCATTTAATTGGAGCTGCATGGTCGCTAAGGTCTAATATAGCGTCATACGGCTTTTTAGTACAATAAATTATTTTGGAAGAAAAAAAATTCCAAAATACGATTGGGTAAACCCGTTGAAACGGCTACACTAACAGTTTGGGCGTGCATTTAAAGCTATTCAGGACTCGTTGACTTTGACATATCGAGAGATATGATGGGTGGCAGGCCCGTGCACAGGACACTTCAGATGGGGGGGGTGCTGAAAGTTAACAAAAAGGGCACCATCTCCTCCCCCCTCAAAAAAGAATAAGTCTCTTCACAGCATTTATAAGGATGTTAATTTTTTTTTTCGAAAAAAAGGGCACTTCTGAGGCAAGAAGGGGCAAATGGGAGGGCTCAAGCCCCTGCAGTCCTCCCCCCTCCTCTGCACGTGCCTGATGGGTGGAAAACGCTATTGCCAAGTATTGAGAGACAAAGGTTTGCTACAGTTTTCTAATGACGTTGACAGAAATTGGCTTCATTAACATGATGGAGAGCCGCCACATTACTCTTCAGCTACCCGTGAGATTCTGGATACTGACGATGAAGGAAGATGGGTTGGTTGGCGAGGTCCCATCGAGTGGCCAGCCAGATCACCTGATTTAACTCCATGTGATTTCTGGCTTTGGGTTTATTTGCGTGATAAACTCTACACTCCTGGTTTCATCTATCCAAGTGTGAATGCCCTTGCCCGCAGAATAGATGAACAACTGAAGAGGATCCCACTCGATATGTTCAGAAGAACAATGAAGAATTTCAGAGAGAGAATCCACAAATGTATCATAGCGGATGGAGAATTCCTTATAAAATTGAATTACAATTTAACAAAATATTTGTATAAATAAAATTCTTATAGACTTTTTGTTTGATCATTTGAACACTTATCTGTATAATGATTTTAACTAAATAGTTGGATTTATAAAATCTTTAGAATTTTCTCCCACCCTGTATATGTCCAATATAATAAAATGTATATTTGAAGAGTGATGAAGAGAAACTGGATTTGCATCGTGAATATATATATATATATATATATATATATACACACACACACCTCGGTGGTGTAGTGGTTAGCCTCGTTAACCATGTCCCCATCTACTACAGTGCAGGACGTCCATTTCTCAATGTACGCCCATACTGTCCCCAGTACGGTTCTGCTTCTGCCTCTGCCTCAGGGTAGGGTATGGCCAAGCTAAAGACAACCACGAGGGCGAGGGTTATCCACTGTGTGAAAGGAGGTAAGAAATTAATTAGGAGACTGATGGGAGGAAATAATACATTAATAATATTAAGAGAAGCAATAATTCTTTTGTCTTACGATAACAAAGTTATGTTTGAAAACACCTAATCATGCATGGAAGCAAAATTGAATTTTACTTCGTTTTAAAACTGAATTTTGTAATTTTAAAGTACCTGAAACAAATACTACAGTAAATAAACGAAGGGAATAAAGAACGTTACCCGGGCTCATAGAAAACAGAAATACCAACTATTAATGAATGTATGATCAAACCTTTGTTTTGGATCAATGAAACGTTTCAATAAATAACTCGATCCTAAAATACAAAACTAATTAACGTTTCAAAATGAAATTAACTTAAAAATTTTAGGAAATAATGTTAAACCATGTGACGTTTCGAAAAATAGGATTCATAATATTCTGTTGAAACGTTTGAAAACGTGAGAAAGTTCAATATACTGAAATGTTATTTATTTTTATTTTTTCTGGTTGGTTTTTCTTTAGTTTTAAAAGTAAGATTTCTTTCCACATTTTAAGTGGCCTCGAAATTTAGGACCAGTACTCATATTTGGTGAAATAATTATATATATATATATATATATATATATATATGTGTGGTGTGTGTGTGTGTGTGTGCCGTTTTATATAAACGTATGAATTTATTATTTAATAATGGTAATCAGTCGGGAGGTCAAGTAAGTGGCACAGTGCTCAAGGATTAATGCGCCCCATTCCACTAATTCCTGATTATTACCAGCACCATCGGAAGTCAAATCCCTGACCTCAGTGTTTAAACTTAGATTGTAGGGTAATGGTCTTACCTATTGAGCTACAGTATGGATGCTGCAGTAATTTAAAAAAAAATATTTTATAATTAAAATACTTTTTTTAAAGACAATATTTAGTTTGGAACTCGTTTTTGCAACAAAATATTAATAAGAACGGATCACTTTACATATTGCTTCCCAAAGCATTCGGGAAGCAATATGTTAAAAAGAGAAATGTTGGTTGGTTAGAAAGAGGTTGGTAATCAAGGCTAACTATCGAAAATATCACGACCTAACCTAACAATCTTCAAGGGCGTACAGTTGACCTAACGACTGGTTAGGTTAGGTCGTGATATTTTCGCTAGTTAGCCTTATAAGGCTAACTAAAGAAGGCTGGGGGCCCTGATCTTCAGGTGATCCAAATATTTTACATTCAAAAAAATGGCAAAGCATAATAAGTTAAGTTGTCCATAAATTTACATTTTCTCGACTAGCTAATCTCTAAATATTATAAACAATTTTAATGTAACTGTAATTGGTTGTGCAATGCCTATTTTTGGGAAGCAATATGTTAAAGTGATATACACTGGGAAGCAATATGTTAAAGAGATGTTCCTGGGAAGCAATATGTTAAAGTGATCCATAAGAACATTCGTATAATATTATTATTTCTAGAAACGTCTTAAAAATAAAGTCAAAATATTTATTAAAAAAGAGAATTTTGAATGACTGATTAATTTCGTTGAATAAAATAAACTCAAAATGAACTGTATTATAAAATAAAAATTATTGAAAAAGACTTACGAATAGTTTGGAGAACATTTTCACTTTGTGGAAATTGTTGTTTGCTTGTAAAACTTTAACTAAGAAGTTTGTTCAAGAACTCCCTGAAATCGACATTTTATATACCTTCCCAAAAGTTACCAGACAGCGCAACTTCTTAATTGTGGTGTCAACAGACTTGAACTCGCGTAATAAATCTTCATTTGAAAATTGTTTTTATTATCATTATTTACTTTCGTGTGTGTATTTGTGTGTGTCTGTTTGTGTTAATTTCTAAATATAGTTACTTGCGTACTCCTTTTAATATGTTGTGCGCAGATACGAACGTTTGGGTTAAAACTTAGAGGCAAATTTTGTTTCATCGAATGGTTATTTGGTGAAGGATGTGTAATTTAAGGTGGGTTGAAAAAATTTAATTTAATGAAACATGCTGAAAATGATGCCCGAGTTGTCACAGATTAAGGAATAAATGATATCTTTTAGAAATATTAATTTCGGTGCTGGCAATTATGAAAAATAAATTGCGAACAAAGGCCACAAAAGACTCTTTTTAGCATGTTTCCTTAAATTAATTTTTCACTACAGGTATGAGGATCTCAACTATAAACTCAATTAATGCCAATGTCTATCAAAAAACCATTAATAAACATTGTTTTTGCTTATTTTAAAATGTAGGACGCATATGTGTTTGACCTATGGTGTGTATTTGTGTGGCTACATGTGCATTTGTGACCTATCATTTGTTTGACCTATCATGTGTTTCCTGATTCAGCATTTTATTTTCTTTTGTTTCAAATTAATAGCATAGCTCGCAATGAATGGCCTCTTCTGGTATAACAAGAGAAAAGGTGAAGCATTCTGTTTTCGGAACGCCAGCAGAGCTTCCTGGCAACCAACTACCAACTTGTGAGGATGTATTCAAAGCTTATCTTAAACATAAGCTCATTACTGCAACATTTAGCCCTCAGAAATACACTGAAATTATCGCGGAAGAAGTGAATGATATATATATATATATATATATATATATATATATATATATATATATATATATATATATATATATCCGTGCTTCCATTCTAACAATCGACTTCACAAGCATAGTAATTAAGGTAAATAGATTAATTGAGAAGGGACAAGAACTTAGAAAATATCCCATGAGTAAAAGATCTTTCAGCACTTATCAAAGTAAATATGGCTAAGGCAGAGAAAATCCTGAATGATGAATGGGAGTTCTGGATTGATCAACATACTGAACAAAAAATGATTACAGGTAAGTTGGACAAAGTGAAAACCTCAAAACTACAACAAATGGAAAACAGGAAGTATAAAAGACAATTCTTTAAAGATAAACAAAAGAGTTTTGTTCAGGAAATGTAGTTGAATCCTTGTGATATCGGTAAGATCAGCTCTGAAAGTGAAAATGGTCATCAAAATGAAGATTTCGAATTGAGCGAGTACGAGTTAGATACAAAAGCTAGCACTTCTCAAATCGACACCAATATCCAGAATTATGTGAGGCAGTTGATCGATTCAAAATAAGCAACCGTGATGTTTGTTTAATTGCTAATGCTGACTTAAAAGATCTTAATCTATTATCTGAAAATACTACGATTGATCTCAGTAAATAACGTCTTCAAAGAACCTTGTGGAGAAGCATAGATAGAAAGAAGCATGAAGAATAGAATAAAGGAATAGTTTGCCTTGGATTTGATGGAAAAATTTATAAAACTCTTTCGTAAGTGGGAGAATGCCAGCGGACTTTGAATGAAGACCACTATGTGTTTAGTTTCATTTCCAGCAAACGAATATATTGACCATGTTGCTTCTGAAAGTGGAAGGGCAAGTGATATGCTAAAGAAATTATATCAATAATTACTGACCCCAACTCTGTATCGACTTTAAAAGCAGTAGTTTGTGATGGAACTAATGTAAATACAGGTAAATCAAATGGAATAATTAGAAAACGAGAGCTGACATTGAGAAGACCATTACAATGGTTTATTTGCTTACTTCACACTAATGAGCTTCCCTTGAGAAAATGGTTTTGATTTCAGGCACTAACTTAGTTAGCTTCAGTCTTAAGTCTCTCCATTTTGTGATATCCAGTCGGTTTCTTTTTTTCTGTAGTAAGTCACTTACAGCACTAAAACCACATTCCACCAAATATGAAGATGGGAATGGTAACAGTAGGTCTCTCGCCAAACGAGTTGAATTATTATGTATAAATTTAATTTTATTATTTATGTATAAATTTCATTATTTATAATTTTATTATTATGTATAAATTTCATTTTATTGTAGCATTTTCAAATTGCCCCCCTGTGGGGCGTGCGCCCCACGTTGGGAATCACTGCTCTAATGAGTTTTTAGAGAATCATTTTCACAGATTTGGTTGTAAACGAGTCTCCTTTTTTTTATGCTAACAAGCAGAGCCTTCGGGCACCGCTTGTGCTTCGCAAACTCGCCTACAGCGAGGGCACCTTCGGTGCCTGGGTTACCCCTTTGGGGGGAGGTCATTCTCCCTCTCCCCAAAACCCACTCACCCCCCTTTCATGCAGCTTGAGGGGGCTAACCCCCTTCCCCACCCTTTCCCCATTACCCCCAAGGGGGAAAGGGGGCTGGAACCTTGCAACAATTGATCAACATTGCAATTGCATATATGCACTTTATTTTTGTAAGAGAATCGACCCTTTTTTTTGTTCTTTCAGCACTCAATATTTGGTTAGCGGATGAATTAACATTAGATTTATAGTTCTATATGCTTTTGTGTGCGTATATATATATTATATATATATATATATATATACATATATATACAGTGTGTCCGTAAAGTCATGGTGGGATTTTAAATAGCTATATTATTGCAACGAAACATGATAATGAGATGAAACAATGCCAAATTTAAGAACAACTCTCAAAGTTGTATCTTGTAGTTAGTCTAGGCTAAGCTTAACCTTTATCTCGTAGTTAGTCTAGGCTGTCCGCATGCCTATGTTGAACATGAGCGTAATAGCCCGAAAGTTAATGTGTGGTGTGCTCTAGCACGAGATCGAGTGATTGGCCCATTTTTCTTCGCGGAACCCACTGTGACGTCACACAACTACCTCGCTATGTTGGAACATTTTGCAGTACACCAATTTATTGACAATAATATCATCTTTCAGCAAGATGGTGCTCCTCCGCACTATGCTAACGTTGTTCGAGAATTCCTTAATGAAAAATTTCCACAGAGATGGATAGGAAGAGGAGGATGGAAGCCATGGCCTCCACGCTCTCCGGACCTGACACCTTTGGACTTTTATTTGTGGGGTTACGTCAAGCAAAGCGTGTACAGTGTACCCATTAGGGATATTCATCACTTGCACGAGCGAATCACGGAAGCTATCGCATCCGTCACTCCTGATGTTCTTGGGCGTGTGTGGCTGGAATTGAATCACCGCCTAGATGTCTGCAGGGCTACCAGAGGAGCCCATATCGAACTACGTTAAATAAAGTTATTCTTTTAGAGTTGTTCTTCAATTTGCCTTTTTTTCATCTCATTATCATGTTTCGTTGCAATAATATAGCTATTTAAAATCCCACCATGAAACGTTCCTTAATATTTATGTCGTTTCTATTCATTTATATACTGCGTGGTCATTGCAGTTAAATGCACATATTCACGATTTGCGAGGGTGCCCTCTCAGGGCATTGGTTTCTGCCCTATGTAGGAGAATTTCGATTTGTGAATGATCGAGGTCCGTAGTGTAATGGTAGCGCATCCAACCGGCAATTGGAAGGCCCTGGGTTCGATTCCCGGGCGGTTCGCCTCATTTTTCATTTATTCGTGATTTCTCTTCCTCGTGTGCAGAAACGTTCCTTAATATTTATGTCGTTTCTATTCATTTATATACTGCGTGGTCATTGCAGTTAAATGCATATATATATATATATATATATATATATATATATATATATATATATATATATACAGGGTGGGCCGTAAGTTTCCATACATAGGAAAAATTAAACGTTTGTTTTTATGTTTCAGATACCCTAAGAATATGCGTTTGACGTAAGATCTTGTTTACTGATGAAGCAAATTTTACGTCAATGGAGAGGTTAATCGGCAAAACATACGTTACTGGAGTAATGCTAACCCTAACTGGCTGAGTCCGACGAAAATGCAAGGTGCCGGTAAAGTGATGGTGTGGGCCGGGATATGGGGTGACAGAATTATTGGACCAATTTTTCAGTGGAAATCTTAATGCCGAAAGGTATCTTAACATGTTGCAAGAAGAGATTTTCCCATCCCTGCTAAACGAGGAAGGTAACTTCCCAGTTTACTTCCAGCAAGATGGAGCTCCACCTCATTATGGTCTTCACGTGCGTCGGTATTTGGATCAGCAGCAGTTTCCGGATGCTTGGATTGGTCGGCGTGGTCCTGTGGAGTGGCCTCCCAGATCCCCAGATCTCACCCCCCTTGATTTCTATCTTTGGGGCACTTGAAGGCCATGGTGTATCAGGAAAAGATACGAGACATAAATCATATAAAGGAACGTATCACCAACGCCATTACAAGCATAACGTCAACTGTGCTAATGCGTGTTCATCAACAGTGGGGAACACGTATTGAAATGTGTTTTCAAAACAATGGCAACCATGTAGAGCATATTATATAAATAAATGAACATAAAACAAAAAATATTTGTCGTTTCTTCAAAAATTTAGCGATAATTTGCGTTGAAAATTGGACGGAGGCTGTAGGCCATCTTATTCTTAGTTCGCGGAAACACCTAGGTTAGGTTAATTGAATGCCCGGTTAGGTCAACTGCATGCCCGATTAGATTAATTGAATGCACTGTTAAGTTAATTGAATGCCATGTTAGGTTAATTTGACGCCCTTCACGATTGGTTAGGTTAAGTCGTGATATTTTTGTTAGTTTTAACGAAAATATCATTTAACCTAAAATTCAATTAACTTAACTGAACATTCAATAATTTTATCGTTGGTTTCGAGATATATATAATATATATATATATACAGTACTAGCAGAAATACCCGGCGTTGCACGGGATGTAAGGGTGTGTCAAAATAAGGTAAGATTAACAAACTAAATGAACAACATAACACAAAGTTTTGTATTGTTTTGATTCCTTGAAAACATCAGACATTTTGTAGCACTTCAGTGTAAACAATGTTACGTGTTTTTCCATTGGGTGTCAAAACATAAAGATTGCGAGGTGTTCCAACTTTTTTGGGCCATTGTCACCCATAGCAAAAGTCACACTCAAATGTCAAAATGCAAAACTTATTCCTTAAACATATATTTTAAAAAAGTTCTCGAAAATAATGATTTTAAGCTTTTTTTGTGTCAAAATGCAAAAACTTATTCCTTAACCTTATATTTTAAAAAGTTTTCGAAAATAATGATTTTAAGCTTTTTTGTGTTAAAATGAAAAAACTTATTCCTTAACCTTATTTTCAAAAAGTTCTCGAAAATTTTGAAACTTTTATGCACACCATTAGATTCCATTTAAATCCCGTGACTTTATGCCGTCATTCAAAACTAAACAAGATTTAATGTATCATTTACTAAATAAACTGTCTAGTCTACCTACCTACTGTACCTACCTACTGTACCTACCTACCTACCTACTGTCTAATCTACCCTACTGTACCTACCTACTGTACCTACCTACTGTACCTACCTACCTACTGTACCTACCTACTGTACCTACCTACCTACTGTACCTACCTACCTACCTACCTACCTACCTACTGTACCTACCTACTGTGCACACCATTAGATTCCCCGTGAAAAGTTATATCTGATTCACTACCTTAAACACTATTTGGTGCAGCCATATTCATTTCAATAGAGAACAAACAACAGACAAACAAACTTCCTCTTTTATATATATATATAAAAGATATATATATATATATATATATATATATATATATATATAATATATATATAAAGTTTAAAAAATATTAATTTCTCATTTGAATGGTGCCCATAGAAAAAAAAAGGTCCATAAATTAAGTAAAATGTGCGAATCAATGCAGGCAAGTACCCATCGATGTAAAAGCATGAAAAAAAGACTCAGTTGTAGAGATGATGATAAAATTATATCAGCATACTATTAAGGAGCCATATATATATATATATATATATATATACACACATACTTTACAGTATATGTTACAAACTTACATACACCGTGCATGGTGCAAGGAACTCCTCTGGAAAAATTAAATCCAATATTTCCGAATAAGTAGTGGTAAATGACAAACACTACAGTTTTTCATAATGTTTAATGCACGGTCTGTGTGTAACATAAAAGTTTCTCAGGGGACACTTCTCAGTTGTGTCATATATGCAGGCCCGGATTTAGCTATAGGCGAACTAGGCGATCGCCTAGGCCTCGCGCCAAAGGGGGCCTCGCTCAAGCCGTTTTGCGCGTTCTGTTCAAGTGATATTAATGATTTAGAACTCTATGAAGAACTTAAAGTACTTTCCAGGTTTATACCTGAGAAAACAGATCTCGGAAATGCCCTTGTTTATATAGTGCAAAAACAACTAAGTGAGATTTATCCTAATGTTTATGTTGCACTTCGAATAGTATTAACCATCCCAGTTACTGTTGCTTCGGCTGAAAGAAGTTTCTCGCGTCTCAAACTTATTAAAACATATTTGCGTTCCACCATGTCTCAAGCGAGATTGCAATCATTAGCTATGTTATCAATAGAAAACGATATAACAAATTCATTAGATTATTCTCAATTAATTGAAGAGTTTAGCTCAAAGAAAAGTAGAAAAGCATTGCTGTAATATTCAAGGAGCATCTGAACCAAATATTAAAGCATTAATATTTAGCCTGATAAGTCGATCGCTCACTATTATAAAAAATGAAATGTCAACATCTCTTATACATCACATATGAAAAACGTTTGTATACTATGGAAAGTCATTACCTATAATATTATATAAATCTTAGAAATCATTGTCTTATATTTTCGATACAAATCTTGATTCATATTATAATTTATACTTATTTGTATGGTTTATTTATATTTCTTATACAATTTCCATGCGTGATTATTTTGGTTTGGTTTAATTTTTAAGTGCTGGCATAGTTCTGTCTATGCGGAATTCTAATATTGCTGGTATAGTACCGATAATTAAGTCCATATTTTCATATATATAGGCCTAGGGCCTCGCAATTTCTAGATCTGCTAGGGCCTCGCAACTTCTAGATCCGGCCCTGTTATATATATATATATATATATATATATATATAATATTATACTTTAAATCAAGTTCTATTTTAAACTCTTAAGTTTTTCTTAAATAATACTAATATATAATAAAATTTAGGGTGATTCAAAAAATCAAAGTTTTTTTTTTTTAATTGTTCAACCTGTATTTTTGTTCCCTATGACAAAAAAGTAGTGTACGCCAAATTTGGTGAATTTTAAATAAAATTTACTATGTGCTACCAGGGTCAAAGTTTCCCTTTTTTTCAATTTGTTTGTTTTTACAACTTATGATTTTATGTTTAATTGTTTATATTTCAGAAGTTTTAATTAATGGTTTATATATTAGCTTGCTTTTAATTGTTGTTTGGAACTCGTAATTTTTATACCAATTAATTGATTATGGAAGCTAGGCCTAACTCACCATCACCTAGTTGCTCAGTTGGGAGAAGTTCTACAAGAAAAGAAACTGAAGTATGGCTAATTGGGCAGCCCTCTGCAGTACTAAAACATCCGTATTACCATCAGAGAAGGAAATGATGGCCCTCTTCATGCACTACAGAAATATTAAAAAGCGAGATATTAGAGAATCATGCTACTCTACTGCAGATGATGTGCTAGCAGTTTGGAAAAAACAGGAATACCAGCAAAACAGAGTACATGTAGTAGATAAAATTCAAGGAATACTGAAGGAATGGCAGCTGCTTAAGAAAAACAAAGCAAACAAATTGAAAAGATCACAAAATTTAAATAATAAAGAAGAAAAATGGAAAGATAAACTGGAAAACTTATTTGACATTGCTCATGAGAATGCTATGCAGCTTATAAAAATAGAAGATGATAAGAAATTCTTGAAAATGCAACGTGAGAAAGGACGTCATGGAAAAGTGAGTACCATTGATAAGGCTGTTGCTAAAAAAGAGCAAAGAGCAGCAGAAAAGCAACATTATGAAAAGAGGAAAGCAGAAGAAGAGATCAAAAGAAAGAAGAATGAAGAGGCTGTCATACTCACCAGTACATCATCAGAATCAGAAGAGAGTAAAAGTGATGAATCTGGTTTCTGTGCTGCACAACCTTCAACATGGAAAAGTAAGGTAGGCAAACGTAGAAAATTGTTTGATGATAAATTATTAGGAAGTCTTGATGTTGCAAAATTGAGTGACAGAAATGCATCTCTAGTTTTAATGCCAACAATCAGACATCGCTTGAATGGGGCATCTGCGAACAAATAAAATGCGTGTGTTTCGATACAACGGCAGCCAATACTGGTCCTAGAAATGCTGCAGCTATTCTTCTAGAACAAAAATTCGACAACGATTTATTGTGGCTGGCATGTCGACACCACATATTTGAAATTATGCTGGAAGCTGTTGTTTCAGCTTTATCACCATCTTCTGGCCCAGATATAGTCCTTTTTAAGAAGTTCAGAGAAAAATGGTCACGCATTAATAAGGAGGACTACGAAACAGTATTATCAGATCCAGATATCTATGAAAATATTCATGACATCAAAGATGACATAATTATATTTGCAGCAAATCAACTAGGCACATTCTAACCAAGAGACGATTACCTAGAACTATTGCAGTTAACAATTATTTTTTTGGGAGGTGAACCAAAAGGTGGAATCAAATTTAAACATCCAGCGGGACTTCATCGGGCTAGGTGGATGGCCAAAATTACATATTCATTAAATTTTTTGTTGAAATCTCAGTTCAAAATTTCAGTAAAAGACAAAAAAGAACTAAAAGACATCTGTCTATTTGCTACTCGGTTATATGTAAAGGCATGGTTTACAGCTCCTGTGTCATCTTGCGCTCCTCATCTTGATCTGGAATTATTACAGAATCTTGTAGTCTACAAACAAATAAATGACACAATCGCATTTGTTGCTATTAAAAAACTGTTAGGTCACCTTTGGTACCTATCAGAAGAACTGGTAGCGTTGGCCTTTTATGATGATGAAGTGCCTACTGAAACAAAAAACAAAATGGTAAAGGCCTTGCAAAATACAAAAGAAACTCTTCCAGCAAAGCGGGCTTTTCTAGATCCTGCACTTATTCTAACGAAGAAATTAGAAGATTTTGTCACATCAAATACTCAAAGATTCTTTACAATAACAGAATTTAGTTCAAAATTTTTACTCAAAGATGCTAAAGAATGGCATAATGATAAAGAGTTTAACTCCGCTAAGAAATCTATCAAACAGTGGAAAGTCGTGAATGATATAGCGGAAAGAGGAGTAAAATTAATGGATGAATATAATAAAATACTAACACATGACGAAGATCAAAAACAATTCTTGCTACAAGTAGTGAAAAACTACAGGGCTGTTTACCCTGATAGAAAAAAGAAACATTGATGAAGTAAGGACAGCTAATATCTCAAATATCATGCTAGTTTAATTATGCATGCTTGTGGTTATGGTAGGACCTATGGGGGAGCTTTCCACATTAAAAAAAAGCAATGCGCCTTGCACTGTACCTCCTGGGTGGTGTGGAAAATTTGACAATTTGAGTCGTTCTGTCAATTTTTAATTGCTGGTAGCAACCCTTAAAAATTAAAAATTTGCTAAAATATTTTAGGATAGTTATTTTTATGCTGAAATGAACCATTTAAAGGGTTGAACACATTAAAATATAAAAAAAATTTTTTTAGCCCCATATTTGAATCACCCTAAATTTTATATATATATATATATATATATATATATATATATATATATATATATATATATATATATATACCTTTCAACACTTCAAATGTTCTGCGCGATGATTCCTCATTTCACGAAGGTCAAGCTTGTTGCCCCTCCTCTTATATATTATTTTTTATATATTTTTATTATTTATATATATATAATGTATATAAATAATAACATAATTATATATATATATATATTTATCTTCTTATATTTATATAAGAGGACATATATATATATATATATATATCGACTAAATTTATAAAAAATATATAAAAAATTCCGACCAAATAAATAATAAGCGGATATTATGACTAAAACTCACTTAAACTTGATATCATTTTGAAAAAAAATAAAAATAATATCTTTAATTGCAAACAGGCAAATGGCGTCTCAGTAATATACATTTGCATACACATAAATAATTATAATAAATTGTCTTCCTCTTTGCTGGACACAATAGCGATAATTTGGGGAATATAAAGCTGGAGGACATATATATATATATATATATATAAAGGGTGATCCAGAGAAATGGGACCCAAAAGAAACCCCTGTAACTCTTAAAGTATAAGTCCTTTTATAAAATCATACGCATCATTCGAAAGAGGATAGTTACAAGTTTGTACAGGATTGTATAGGTTTTGACAATACAAGACAAGATAAGATACAAAACAAAATAAAAGTGTTAGTTAAAACTAACCCTTCAAGATGACTGCATGGACTGTGGAACAGCTGCGTTTCATAACTGAGCAATATTATGAGCATGGAAGAAGTGTAGTTTCAGCTGAAAGATCTTTCAAGACAAATTTTCAGATGTCAAAATCACCTTCTAAGAAAGTAATCCGTCGGTGTGTCAGAAATATTTCCCTAACTGGCAGCATTGGAAAAAGAAAACCAACTGGAAGAGTGCGCACAGCAAGGATAGACGAGATCATTAACAGAACTCATGAAATTGTACAGGATAATCCTAACATAAGCATCAGACGTGCTTCTCAGCTGTTAGGAGTTGGATATGGAACAACACACCGTATATTCAAGCAAAATTTAATGTTCTTTCCATATAAAATTCAAACAGTGCAACAACTAAACGATGGAGATTTCGCACGAAGACGACAATTCTGTCAATGGATCCAACAGAAGGTAAATGACACCACCAATTTTCTAGCAACTTTGATTATGTCAGACGAAGCCCATTTTCACTTGAATGGAACTGTAAACAAACAAAATTGTTGTTTCTGGGCAACAGAAAATCCATTGAATATTACCGAAGTCCCGTTGCATAGTCAGTGTGTAAATGTTTGGTGTGGTCTTACTGCATCTCAGATCATAGGGCCGTACTTTTTCGAGGATTCCACCGGAAACACGGTCACTGTAAATGGTGATCGCTACGAAAAACTGTTGACCGATTTCCTTATTCCTAAATTAAGAGATCTTTGTCTAGAAAACCACTGGTTCCAACAAGACGGAGCTACCTGCCATACCACGAGGAACTGCATGGCAGTTTTGCGTCAAACGTTTCCAGGCGAGTTAATCTCAAGATTTGGAGACGTTGAAAGGCCGCAAGGTCTCCGGATTTTTCTCCCTTAGATTATTATCTCTGGGGATATTTAAAGAGTAGGGTCTACAGAAATAACCCAACGACCTTGCAAGAATTGAAGGCCGCCATCACAAATGAGATACAGGCCATACCACCGCACACTCTTGCAAAAGTGATGCAGAACTTACAAGCGAGAACACTGGAATGCTTGGCAACTAATGGAGCACATTTGAAAGGAGTCATTTTTAAAAAATAAATATTTCATAATAAACGTGTAACTCTACTCTTTCGAATGATATATAGTTTTTATGAAAGGAATTAAATATTAAGAATATTTAGCTTTTTTTTATGGGTCCCATTTATCTGGATCACCCAGTATATATATATATATATATATTACAGGGTGTACACAAATTATCTCTACAACTTTTCGCAAATAAAAATATTTTTGCGCCATGTGTGAGAGAAAGTAATAACGTTTCACGTGGTACTTGTCAGATATTAGATTATTGTACAGGGTGCACAAATTACAAAATTGGTACGAAATTCCCTTAACATGCATTTCCCAAATCGGTGGATTGGCCGTGGAGGCCCCCATCTCTTGGCCAGCCAGATCACCAGACATAACACCCTGTGACTTATTTCTATGGGGTTATGTAAAAGACTGCGTCCACACAACTCCAGTGGCCAACATCGACGATTTAAAGACCAGACTTGCTGCTGGTGTTGCTGCGAGAGTTCACGTTGAAATGTTGCAGCGTACATGGATGGAGATAGATTACCGTTTGGACGTCTTACGTGTGACAAATGGTGTCCATGTTGAATGTGTTTGAGGTTAAGTGAAACTTTATTACTTTCTCTCACAGATGGCGCAAAAATGGTATGTGTACCTCGTTTCCTAATATTTTTATTTGAGAGAGAAGTTGTAAAGATAATTTGTGTACACCTATATATATATATATATATATATATATATATATATATATATATATATATATATATATTATATATATAATATATATGCAATAATAATAATGAAAACTTAAAAATCGCTTAAAACAACGATAATTAATTTGGTAATAATCTACTTAAGCTCCCGTCTCTCCGATTTTCATAAATTATACATCGGTAATAAAAACCCACTCTAATAGACAGAGTTTATTTCCATAACAGTTTCGATGCCCACTGACATCCTCTTCGGGTGGGTACAGAAAAACGAATTATCATAGTTTGACCTTCACGTAGAAAAACGTGAAGTTTTTGCATTTATACATCGGTAGCTTCGTTTCTTCATTAGGAATGCGATTTAGACAGTCTCTAGTAAGGGAAATGCTTAAAAACCTAACCTAACCTAAAAAAAAATCTAGAGAGTTTTAAAAACAAAGTCTAGTGTTTTTTTTTAGTTAGAAAAATCACCAGATTGACAACATTAGTATTTGTGTAAATGTTGAAACGTTTTGTACATGTGATTTGTGTTAAAATGGCTGTTTGTGCAGGTTGTGACTATCCGTTGTGCGAGGCGAGCTGTGCTTCAAAATGTTAGGTTAGGTTAGGTTTTGAAGCATTTCCCTTACTAGAGACTGTCTAAATCCTAATGAAGAAACGAAGCTACCGATGTATAATTTATAAAAATCGGAGAGACGGGTGCTTAACTCTTTAAGGACGACTGGTACAAATTGGTAACGTTTCAAATACACGCATTCCTAACTTAACCCTACAAAAAATTAAGTGCTTAAAGGGTTAAGTAGATTATTACCATTAATTTTATAATTTATTATCAGAAAAATTAATATATTATTTTAACTTATTTTTCTGTACAAAGACTAAAGTATCGTAACTGCTAATCGTACACCATTTCAGTTACGTTCATTTTCACTTAACTTTTGCGAGGTGTTAACATTAATTCAGAAGTTAAATTCGATTTATATGTTTTCTACGAGAAATAAATTACAAATTAAGGAGCTATTGAAGAATAGGGACCCCATCCTTCTTTAGTTAGGCTTATAAGGCTAACTAACGAAAATATCACGACCTAACCTAACCAATCGTTAGGTTAACTGTACGCCCTTGACGATTGGTTAGGTTAGGTCATGATATTTTCGTTAGTTAGCCTTATAAAGCTAACTAAAGAAGGCTGCGGTCCCTATTCTTCAATAGCTCCCAAATTAAAGCAATGTTCTTAATGTTCTTAATGTCCTCTAATGTTATTAAGGTTTTTTAATGTTAATGGTTTTAAATATTCTTAAATGTTTTTAGTGTTCTTTGTGTCTAATGTTCTTAAGTGTTTTAATATTTTTTAATGTTTTTTAATGTTTTTAATGTTTTTTAATGTTACTTCTTTTAAATATTCTTAATTGTTTTTAATGTTCTTAAATGTTGTTGTTGTTCTTTAATGTTATTAAGTGTCCTTAGTGTTTCTAATGTTCTTTAATGTTCTTAAATGTTCTTAATGTTTCTAATGTTGTAATTCATTCAGATTCGAAGGATTTCTCTTGGGGCCCGGGACAGATTTTTTCAAATCAAACCATA
Source organism: Bathynomus jamesi (assembly GCA_023014485.1). Lineage (NCBI taxonomy): Eukaryota > Metazoa > Arthropoda > Malacostraca > Isopoda > Cirolanidae > Bathynomus > Bathynomus jamesi. The sequence continues at coordinate 695,901 of JAJOZX010001052.1, read as the reverse complement.
AATTCTCAATTAAATTGGGATCTGGGCTTCGACTGGGACACTCGACAAAAAAATTATTTTGTTGAAGCCATTTCATGGTGCTCTTACTTTTATGTTTTGGATCGTTATCTTGTTGCAGTACCCAAATACGACCCATTCGCAACTCCCGAACTGAAAGCAATACATTTTCTAAAATTTCCTGATACTTTCTCGAATTCATGATTCCATTGATGACAACAAGCTTTCCTGGACCAGAAGCACTAAAGCATCCCCAAAGAAGCAAACTACCACCACCGTGTTTAACTGTAGGAAGGATGTGTTTTTCTACGAATGCAGTATTTGATTTTCGCTAAACATACCGTTGCTCGTTGTTCCCAAATAATTCAATTTTGGTATCGCCTGTACAGAGAACTTTCTTCCAGAATGCAAATCCATCATTTTGATAATCCTTGGCGTACTTTAAACGAGATTCTTCGTGCGCTTTTCGTAGCAGAGGTTTTCCTCGTGCGGCTCATCCATGCAGTAGAGGGGTGGACATCGATCGTAGACAGTCCTAATTGGTAAATATCACCTGCAGTCACTGGTGGACTCGCAGCAGCCATTCTTTTTAATCCGTTTAGCTGTACGTTCTGAAATGTTGCAAGGTCGTCAAAACTTTGGTACAGTTTTGATTGTTCCAAAACCTTTCCATTTCTTTATAACTGCAGCAATCGTCGTAAATGGAATTCGAAGTTTTTTCCTATCTTCCTAGAACTCTTTCCAGGCTCGTCTGCAGATAACAGATCTCTTAAATCTGTAGACATTTCTTTACTACGACCCATTGCTTACTAATGGCTTGTACAGTCATCCATCTTCCATGAAGATTCACAGAGAAAATTCTAGAATTAAGAATTGCCAACAGTCTCCAATCAATAAACAGCCAACTACTGATAAAAATTTTAAATTCTTCAAGCCTAAAGTGGACAGAAAAAGTATCGAATAATTTTGTAAATAAACGAAAACTTTTGCATTTTTACTTTTTATTGTCTTCAATTTCTTTGATGTTTTACATTATATATATTGGAGTTAAGCTAATTTTTTATTGGTTAAATTCTTCCAAACGAATGGTAAACTTTTCATAAGTATCCTATCCACGGTCCGAAAGACAAGGACGAATATAAGTGAAATATTTCTATGTACGAATACTTATGAACACCACTATATATATAATTTGAGTTTCCCTATACATCCCTTACTCTCGTGTTTCCTATTCTTGATTTAAAGGAAATAACTCTAATTAACTATAAATCAAGTTAATTGCACGAGGAAATACTGTAGATGAAAAGGTAATTAATAACCTATATTTCCTTAACTTCATAATGAGAGTCGTTTCTAACTGCTCAATTATAAGAGCCAAGGTGACGCACACCCGCATGAACTTGGTCGGGTTAATTCATTCCCACACTTTTAAAACAAACAAAAAATTGACGCTAAAAAATTCACAATAATTAATACAAAAATTAAACGATAAAACCAAAGTAAAAGAAATTTAAAGGTTTCAAAACAGTTCTTTTTTAAAGGTTTTTTTAATGTAAAAACTTGTTTTTTTTCTTTTGTGTAACTGCGCAGTTTTTAATGATTTAAGATACTCGTATGTATGTGTTTTAGCGTGCGTATGCTCTCATATCGTGTACTTTTTCTTCTACACACACACACACACACACGCACGCACACACATGTTTCAAATGTTCCGTGGGATGATTCCTCATTTCACGAAGGTCAAGCTTGTCGTCCCCCCCCTCTCCCGGTTAATAATAATAATAATAATAATATATATATATATATATATATTAAAAAAAGGTACTGTACATGATTTTGTGTGTGTGTATGTGTGTGTGTGTGTGTGTTTTAGAGTAAACGGACGGTTCTTCACTTTGATAGATCCAACACAGAATATTATAAGAGAACTTCTCCAGAATTAATTTCCGAAATATTGCTTGTTCCAAAGACGAAAATTTGGTTCAGATTTTAATATTTTTCTCACAACGAAAATTGAAAAATTTGAACCGTAAAAAGAAATATGAAATAAATGTCATAAAATTACATATATATATATATATTTAAAGATTTTAAAATATCCTTAAAACATTATACAGTAGAATCAAATATTATATTTATTTAATTTATTTAAAATATATGATCGTAGCAGCTATAAGACTATTTGTAATATATATAGGTATATATATATATATTTTTTTTTTAATTGGGGTTGTTTAACCTCCTTCGCAACATCTAAGGTCATATGACGGAAGGAACCTACAGATTTACGTGGAATAATCTGGGCGCGGAGGACGGTCTCCCATCCAACTACTACCCAGACCCAACGTCGCTTAACTTCGCTGATCTCCGGGAAGCGGTGTTACGACATCGGCCACGACGTAGCCCATATGTATATATATATATATATATATATATATATATGTCATCCGAAAAAGTATTATAATCTTGAGCATTTTTCTGTACTAACAAGGTGGGCTAAGATAAAGAGACTTTACTGTTTTTGTTCTGGTTAACGCCAGACGATTTTATTCAGTCTAGGAAAAGACCTCTGGGCACTAATGGTTAAACAAACATCTATTCATAAGGACACTACTTTTGTATTGCAAAATATGAATCATACACAACAACATCTTGAATCATGATTCATAAGTAAATTATACGAATTATTACTCGGTATACAAATAATTGTTACTGAATTTATTACAGTTAATATTCCCTTTTGGTCATTGCAGTTAATTTGATTGCAACAATATGAGAATCACTCAAGTTGGGTTTCTCTTACGGACGTTCATTCCGTTAATTATTTTACGTTGCTGAAACGTTATACTCACCTGGTAATTGCCGGAAATTAGGAATATTAATGAGAGGAAGGAAAATTTTACTTAGTAAATACTGTAATAAGTCATAAGTACGAGGATGATGACGTCATACCTATTATTATTAGTGATAAAAGAAATGATTTAATTAAGGAAGGAATATTTTTGAATATGAAGAAAATCGTTACTTGTTACACTCTTATTTTGGTTATATCAATTATTTTTTCCGACTCTTCCAAATATATCAATCGAGTTACTCGGAAACATTTCTTTCGAGGACATTGTCCTTTGTCCCGACATTTTACTTCAAAGTTTTCCTCAAATGAATTAATTTTCACCCGAATCTGCTTGAATGTTTCGTTGGATAAGAGTTAAGAAAAATACGAGGTATCAAAAACTCCCCTTGTATGATAAGGCAATACACGACACACTCTTTTTCTCTGTCTCGACAGATTTGGAACAAACTCTCTTTAAAAGTTGTCTAAAACAAACAATGAAGTGGAAAGAGTAATTAATAAAATAATAATAATAATAATAATAATAATGGAATTTTTATTTTGAATTTCAAAATAATTTATTTATTTTATTGAAATGGACCAAGAAAAATTAAAAGAAAATTGAAATGTAAAATTATTTTCGCGTTTCGCCATTTAAATTACTTTGTTCAAAGTTTCTAACTGTCGCTGTGACCTTCACTTCTGACCTACATTCAGTAAATCAAATCGTTTCTTCAATGGCTTCCCAATTCATCCGCATGCCAAATTCGGCAGAAATCGGCCCACGCATTTTTTATATATATATATTAAAACTAACCTTACCTAACCTGACATAAACTAACCCGGAATAAGTTAATCTAATCAGGATTAATATATATTTTTTCGCATGTAAAAATGTTTGTTGATTGCGTCATAGAAATCTTTTGGTGTCCCGAGGTACCAAATGTGATTTACCACCAAAAAAATACCTCTCACGGCAAGAAGAGACGTACGACAGACGTTTGATATCCTTAATACTTATATATACTGTATATATATATATATATATATATATATATATATATATATGTTACAGGGACTCTGTGTAACTAGGGATTTCATGAAATTCCTAAAATGCTCAGGGATTTCCTGTAAGGTTAAGTCGTGATATTTTCATAAACCTACGGGAAAATTATTGAATGCCCGGTTTGGTTAATTGATTGTCCGGTGAGGTTATCTGTACGCCCTTGACAATTGGTTAGATTAAGTCGTGATATTTTCGTTAAAACTAACGAAAATATCACGACTTAACCTTACATGAAATCCATGAACATTTTAGGGATTTCATGAAATCCCTAAACATTTTAGGGATTTCATGAAATCCCTAGTTACGCAGATTCCCTGTAATGACTTATATATATATATATATATATATATATATATAGTAATTTTTTTCTTTAATTGCTTGTAAAGACTATGATATAATTGCGATAAATGAATCGTGGCTTAGCACTGAAACGCGTGACTTTGTAGGGGAGTATCAAATTAAAGGTTATAGACTTTTTGTTAAAAACAGAATAGGTAGGCGAGGAGGCGGTGTTATGTTGTATATCAAAGATAATATAGCGAACGTTATAGAAGTAAAGCACACAATTCCAGAACCGATAGATTCGACTATAGCACAACTTAAATTGAACGATTTCAAACTTGTTGTTGCGGTTATATATAGGCCCCCTAATCAAACAGCTGATACGGACGAAGCGTTATATCGTGAACTAAAGCGAATAATCGGTAGTGAGCAGGCTTTAGTTATGGGTGACTTTAATTGCGCTAACGTAAATTACGATACAATGCAGGGAGACGCGGAAGGTAATCGTTTAGTTAATTTTCTCGAGGATAGCTTTCTTATTCAAAAGGTTGGGGAACCTACGAGGTTGGACAGTATTTTAGATTTAGTAATAACTACGGATGCTAGGCTAATTACTGATCTTCAAATAAGAGAACCGTTGGGCAATAGCGATCACAATATGGTAGAGTTTGTCCTCTCAGTAAGTCACTCGAAACCAGCTAACTCGACTAAAATTCCTAACTTCCAGCACGCAGACTTTAGTAAATTTCGAAATAAATTGTCACACGTCAATTGGGAAAAGGTGATGGGGAACTCCAACGCAAAACTAATGTGGGAATCGTTCGAAACAGTATTTAGGACTATAAATGAGGAATGTGTACCGTACAAAATTAAGCGTGCGAAAGTAAACAACAAGCCCTTGTGGTTTACTTCTAGAGTAGGAGACATTATAAAGAGTAGAGATAGGGCTTATAGGCTACATAAGTGCGATAAAGACAATTTGTGGTTACGAAACAACTACATATCTCTAAGGCGTGAAGTGAAAAACGTAATAAAAAAGTCCAAGCGCGAATTTGAAATCTCCATAGCTCGTGACGGTAAAGAAAACCCCAAGCGATTCTTTCAATACGTCAATAATATAAATCCAGTAAAAAGCGTCTTGGGGCCTTTGAAAAATGTAAACGGAGATCTAGTTTCTGAAAAAAAGGAAATGGCTACCTTGCTAAACGAATTTTTTACGTCAGTTTTTACTATAGAAGATGTAACAAAATCCCTACGGTCACAGACATAATATCTTTTGATAATGGTAATATTTTGGATATAATGGTTAGTGAAGGGGCGGTAACGCGCTATATTGATAAAATGAAAACGCGTAAATCACCGGGGCCGGATTCCATATATCCCATAAACTGAAAGAATTAAAAGATAGCATTGTTGTGCCGCTAACAAAGATTTTTAATGCGTCTATTTCTGAGGGGTGCGTACCAGATAATTTCAAGTTAGCAAACGTAACACCTATCTTTAAGAAAGGCGATAAAGGTGCGGCGGGAAATTATAGGCCAATCAGTTTAACGTCTGTTGTAGGTAAGCTACTGGAATCAATAATTAGGGATCGTATAGTCGAACACTTAGAAGTGCATAAGCTAGTTAGAAATACGCAGCACGGATTTAGGCGAAACAAATCTTGTTTAACTAATCTTTTAGAATTTTTCCAAAGCGTGGTTGACGTTTACGATAGACATCGGGCGGTTGATGTAGTGTATTTAGATTTTCAAAAAGCGTTTGACACCGTGCCGCACAAAAGACTCATTGAAAAAACTAAGGCTCATGGAATCAGGGGTGTAGTAATAAATTGGCTAGAAGAGTGGTTGCGAGGTAGGAAACAGAGGGTGGTCGTTGATGGAGCGGAGTCGTGTTGGGCTAATGTAGCGAGTGGCGTTCCTCAGGGTTCTGTATTGGGCCCCTTGCTTTTTCTTATATATATTAACGATTTAGATGTCGGCCTAGTCAGTACAGTTTCAAAGTTTGCGGATGACACGAAGCTGGGTGGTAGGGCGATTAATGACGAAGATAGAGGTAAAATTCAGGAAGATCTGAATAAAATCGTTGATTGGTCAGTCACATGGCAAATGAGATTTAACGTTGATAAGTGGAAAATTTTGCATATAGGTTCGCGTAACGGTAATTTTGCGTATAGTATGTCAGGGAAAGATTTAACAAGCGTAGAGCAGGAAAAAGATTTATGAGTTATAGTCACTGGTGATTTAAAAGTAGCGAAACAAAGTACAGCAGTGGTCAATAAGGCGAACAAAGTGTTAGGTTTTAAGCTCGAAATTTTGAGTACAAATCGCGCGATATTATAGTTCCTCTTTATAAATCATTAGTTAGACCCCATTTGGAGTACGCGGTCCAATTTTGGAATCCGCATATGCGCAAAGATATAGACAAAATCGAAAGAGTTCAAAGACGAGCAACTAAGATGATTCCGTCGCTTAGGTCAAAGTCGTGCGAGGGTAGGCTCCAGGAGTTAAAATTGACAACACTCGAGACTAGGAGGTTAAGGGGTGATCTAATCCAGGTTTTCAAAATTATGAATGGGTTCGATAACGTAGATAGAGATAGCTTTTTCGAAATATCTCAATATAATAGGACTAGAAATAACGGGTGTAAGTTGACAAGTAGAAGGTTCGAGACAGCAGTTGCGAAAAACTTTTTTACGCATAGAATAGTAAACAGCTGGAATAGTTTGCCGGTAGAAGTAATTAGTAGCACGTCTATAAACATGTTTAAAAATCGATTAGACGCATATGTTGATAGAAAGGGTATAGTTTAAGGTAGTAAAATTAAGGCTTTGTGGGGATAGATCCCACAGCTCAACACAAGTGTTGTGGGATATAGGGAGGCAGCGTCTTGGGTTAGGGGATACTCTCTGTCCTTACACACCCCAGTTAAAGAGATTCCTCTGCCAAGCGGTGCCCCCCATAGTACTCTGGGGTATTGAAAAACTCATGATCTTCACTTGCCCCACAAACACCTTTAAATGGGAGACCCAAAATGGGTGCACACACATTTCTACATTACTGTACAGTCTTTACAGCCACACCTACACTTTTCCTAAGTGTATATATTGTAATGTATATGGTTGTAAATTTTGACTTGGTCCGCAATCGATATGGACCGTGCCTTGATGGATACCGTAATGAAATTGACTGGATTCTTTGGATCTGATATATTTGCATGTCCGTTATAAATAGATATAGAGTGTACATATTTGTGGATAGTAGTCTATTATGACTTGATCCTCTGGATCCAGAGATTCTATCTTTAGTTTTAAATCGATAGTTTTAAATTGATAATTATTTAGTTTCGTAAAAATTGGTCGTTGCCAATTTACCGGCAGTTTTTACATAAATTTCTTATGTTCTTGTGGTTCGGAACCCACGTAAAATTGTAGGTCCCCTCCGCCACCACGGAGGACATACACAATACACGATTACGAACACAGTTAGGTAGACCAGCCATGAGTGGATCCTAGGGTCTTTGTTGATCTGAAACATTATAACATTATAACATTATAAAAGAAAAATCCTACGTTTAATTAGTTCATAAAACTATTGTACAGGATGGCCCAAAAGACAGGACACAGGGGAACTATGCTTTTTCAATGCAAATAAATGTGTGTATAGACCCCTCTGCAGCATCCCGCCTCATTTGCAGGATTTGGTGAAGGAGGGAATTGCTGTCTGATTTCCTCCTGCCCTCGTAGCCAGCCACGCATGGCTGGTCAGGGACTTTGCACAGGAATCTGTCCAGCTGGTTCTTGAAGTTATTCAGGTCGGTGTGCTGGAGATTCCTTACTTCTCCCGGTAGGGCATTGAAAAGCTTTGAGCCTCGTATTCTGAGGGTATTTTCCATCCTCGTTTTCATGGCCCCTGTCCCACAGCAGCTGGGACTGTACAAAATCTGCCTCTTCTTTCATTCCAGCTTGTTTCTGTTTCATTTCTAAGGTTACAAGGAGTTACAAGGAAAAGTAGTACCTCAAAAGGCCTTGCAGCCCATACCGAGGAGGTACCAATGGCAACGGGTGCCAGGGAAAAATTCTGTCACCCTCAAATAGTGTGCAAGATTCGGTCTAACCTTTTCTTGAACAGATCCACGGAAGAACTGTTCACAACTTCTGAAGATAGCCTGTTCCACGTGTCACAGATCTTATACGTAAAGTAATTCCCACACACACTAGTCCTAAACCGTTTCAAATCCAACTTCCAACCACTGTTGCGAGTTGTGTTATCATTTAAACTAAACATGCTTCTAAAATCGACATCGTTGAACCCGCGTAAGAGCTTGAAAACCTCAATGAGTTGACCGCTCAGCCTCCGAGTTTCCAGCGAAAACAAATTCACGGCGCGGAAGCGTCAATTGTAGCCCATATGCCTAACGGAAGGGATTAACTTTGTGGCCCTCGCCTGGACTCGCTCCAGCTCTCAATATCTTTCCTGATTAGAGACAGAGCCCTCAAATATTTTCCATATGTTATTATTATGTACCGCTCTCGCCTTCTTTCGAGAGAATAGAGTTTCAGGGACTACAATCCCTGAAACTCTATTCTCTCGAAAGAAAGCGAGAGCTGTACACATTAATATACATATGGAAAATACTTGAGGGCTTTGTCCCTAATCCATATATATATATATATATATATATATATTGTAGTGCCCAACCCGTTTATTTATTTATGGTGCTGGACACCCTTTTAATTACGTTAATTCACTTCACTGACACCCTTGAAGTTGGGCGTACCCTTTAATTCTATTTCAAATTATTTCTTATTTTCGTCCAGGATGACTCGGCCTATCCAGACGGATGGCCCTTTAAATTGATAGGCGTAAGTCTTCGGCTTTCCAGAAGCCTACTTTGAATGTTAATTCACCCTCAGCTAACAAGAGAGGCCTATTGCAAGGTATCTAAAACAACACACGCCCTCTTATAAAGTTTATTAAATGTTACTCGAAACAGTACATGAATTTAGAAATTTATTCTGAAGTAAATTTATCAATTTCCATACAATGCAATCCAATCTTAAATTCAAAGACAAAGGTCACAGTTATCTGAATTTAAAGCGTTTAAATTTACCAATTTTCCGTAAAATACAATTCAATTATAAATCCAAAGAAAAAGTTCACAGTTATCTGAATTTAAGTAATTTATATAGAGGGGCTTTATATTTTAGTAACAATAAAACTTAGCACTAAATGACATTATTAAAATCGACAAAGAAATTGGAAAGAATGAATTACTTACAAAGTTTAGAAGTTATTCTCAACAGTTCTGCGCGAGTCACGCAGATTTATTTCCAGAACAGACAACCAAAAACCAAGAGTCTCATATAATTTTCAGGTCCTTCCCAAAATTATTGACAGGTCACGCAAAATAGATCGCAAACTTACTTACAGTTTTAACCTTCCCCTTGAACCCAATTACGTTCATTGAAAATTCATAAACTCTTGGTCCGTTGGCTAACATTAATTACGATCCAATCAAGTTCTCGGTTAAGGTCGCTAACAATAAAATTCTTATGCACAAGTTTCCGCGTAAACGAATGAAATGCAATACAAGTTCTTAATTTCGATTTGGAGACAATTTATACTTTCAGTTCTAAATTTTCTTACACCACAAGTCTAAATGAGTTTATTTAGCCACAGTTTACTTCAAGGAGGGACGACTACAACTGACTTAACAATTTTCGAATTTACTTTACAATTTTGAAGGACCCCGCCTTCCAATGCTCTGGAAGCCTATCAAACCATTTGTTTTTCCTAAGACCGTCCCCCAGAAGGCTATTACCCATACAAGAGGGACAGAAGGCGTCTTTACTACGTTTCCCAGGATCCTGGGCCCCCTGATTGGAGCTGGACCTGATTTCCGAGTATAGACCCCTCCTTCTTCCCAAAAATACATTTAAATATAGTTAACAGATTCGAAGTCCCAATTTTATGACCCCCTCGTGGTTCAACTTTAGCAAGCGTCTTCGAATCTGCCTTACAAAAGTCGCACCATCCCGCGAAACGAATCCAAAAATTTTCGACCCAGCGAAAGAGGAACCCAACTATTTGCATATACATCCAAATCCGTTGGATTGCCCTTCCCGCTGGGGTCGGGTCTCGGTGATAAACCTCTGTCCCCACGTGGTTTGGCTTTATTCCTTCCCTGAGAATCCGAATTAAGATAGAACAAACGTTAAACAATCTGAAACACTTCTGATTTATTCGTTCATGAATGTTTATAAGCCAAACCACACTGCGTTCAGAGATGTACACCACGAAATCTTAAAACTAAAATTCCTGCACTTATTTTATAAAAGATTTCTGCATGCAAACTTCATGGTTACGACAATATATATATATATATATATATATATGGGTTGAAAAAGAATAGTTCCTATGTGTCTTGACTTTTGGACCACCCTGTACAGTTTTAGCGTTAAATTAATGATGTCGCCAGATCAGAAATCAATGTAAAACGTTCCCTGGTAAAGAAAATCTACAGTAACTTAACTGGGTTGAAGGAAATGAATAAAAATGGATTGAAGCAAGCGTAAATTCGTATCAGCCTCGATCAACATCAGCCTCGATCGTATCAGCCTCGATCAACAATGACCACAATCTGAAAATCACTCATTAAGTTCCAATTAAAAACTGCAGGTTTCCACGCGACCGCGTACAGGCAGCGGGAGAGTGGGACCAGGTCTCGAAAGTGGTTAGCTGGTTTAACTTGACCTCCCAACATGCTGTTCGACACGCGTCTTTAAGGTTAACTTGGCCGAACCAATATATAAAGAACACTTCCTCAAAGCGCTTAAGATAATTATATAATCAATTAACGACCCCATATCTTGAGGCTTACGTCTTTTTGTTTGAACAAAGGATCAGTTGTGAAACTATTTGCAAAATTAATGTTAAAATTAATAGTGGGGTACAATATACTACAAAGGGGATGAAGCTCACGTCTCAACTTATTAGAATACAACCCAAAATATAGAAAATAAAGCTAATATTTTAATTTCGAGACAGTAGTTACAGAATTTACATCGATTACAGGCATCCTTTTTGGATAAGAACTAAGCCATGGATTTTTCAATAAGCGGACAGGAAAACAATCTTAGTAAAAATTTCTTTTGAAAATCAAAGTCACGATTGCGTAATTGATAACAAAAACAAATACTACAAACCCGAAAAGTAGAATTAATTTTGAAACGAAAAGGAACAAAAGCTGAAAGACTCGTTTCCAATATCGTTAAAGTGAAAGGTTTATATCTATACGATACACCAGTGTAGTAAAGTGAGAATTACTTGTATCAACTGCAGGGTACCCAGTTATCTACCAACCAATTTCTTTATTGCAAGGAAGGATGAACAGCTGGGTTTTGCTGCGCGCTGTCTACCGTCATCGGGTCTCGATCCCGGGGCCGATGGATTTGTAGTCAGCGACGCTAATCATTGCACCACCGAGGCGTATTATATATATATATATATATATATAATATATATATATATATACAGGCCCTCTCAGAGGTCCAGAGAGGCCCGGGCCACTTCCAGCTTTTGAGGCCCATAGCTAAACCCAATTATTACTTTCACTGCAAAACATTATATTCAAACCTAAAAGTTTCTAAATTTGAGGCCCCCTTTAGGCTTGAGGCCCAGGCTAAATGGCCCTCCTAGCCCCCCTCTAATAGGGCCTGTGTATATATATATATATTATATATATATATATATACTTGAATGAAACTATTAATTTTTAAAAAGGCGAAATGAAAACAATTACAAAGTAGACAGATTTATGACAGTAAATTTGCCAGTATAATCCTCCGACAATATTATGATTACAATTTAAACTGAGTAAAATTCCCCATGCGTTGAATCCAGTGAAGGTCGCAAAAGCGGATTTAACAATTGGGCTTAATCAGTATCATTTGGGAGAAATCCTTAAAATCCTTAAATAAATAATACACACGGATACAGAATATATCATCATCCACAAGATTTGAACACTGCAATTTGAACCACAATTGTTGAGGAAATAACTACAATTAAGGCAAATATTACGTAAATAAAGGAAGCTTCGTTAATGATCTTCATTACCGTAAATGGAAGATGTCTTACAAAGGATACTCATAAGTTAACGAGATTAATCTTTTAATCTTTTCTGCTTTAGACATGTATGACCGAGCAAAGAATAGTTATATACGAGACATCCTTATATGTCGGAATATGGATCAGTATATATATATATATATATACACACACACACTTGGTTAACCTTGGTTTTGCTTCCGCCCGAATTGTTTATTCTAACGAAGGTCAAGCTTGTCACTCCACCTTAGACGTACAGTTTAACGTGGAATCCGAACCACGGCCTACCAGCAACCCAGCATCTTAAGCCATAGGTTACCTAGGGTACCCATTTATCTACCAACCAATTTCTTTTATTGTGTGGAAGGATGAACAGCTGGGGTTTGCTGCGCGCGCCTGCCATCGCCGGGTCTCGATCCCGGGGCCGATGGATTCGTAGTCAACAACGCTAACCACTACAACACCGAGGCGCCTATATATATATATATATATATGTAGGATTGACATTTTTTTTTAGTGAAAAAGAGTAGGCCTAATAAGACTTTTTTTTTAAAACTCCGGACTGGCCCAGCTTATTCCTTAATCTAGAGAAGAATAAGTTTAATAAACAAATAAATAAAAAATAAATTAAATAAAAGCATATCCGCATGCGCAAGCAACATAAAAAAAAGTTCGGTGCTCTTCCAATACGTGCTCTATCGTAAAATTTACATTCCAATATGTGCTAACTAACGAAAATATCACGACCTAACCTAACCAATCGTCAAGGGCGTACAATTGACCTAACGATTGGTTAGGTTAGGTTGTGATATTTTCGTTAGTTAGCACATATTGGAATGTACATTTTACGGTAGAGCACTTATTGGGAGAGCACCAAAAGTTCTATACAACATTATAAAAATTTTTGAAATACATCAAGAGAAAAGAAGGGTGGCGACCCCGTCGTGGCCCCGCCTCAGGAGGCGCTGAGTGGACTTCGTGGGAGCAGCGCACCCTTGAGGCAGAAGCGCTTTAAGGTAAATTTAAGGTAAATCATATACTGTAATGCAACTTAATGAAACAAAAGTGAGATTTCTGTTTCATTTTTTTCTTTCGCGTACGTTTTTGAAAAGAAAATTAATTCATTTTCATATTAAATCATCAATAGTTTGTCCGCTTTTAAGCATTTTCCGGGTTCCATCTTTGCGTTGTTCCGTGAAGGAAATTTCTGACACGCCAAAACTACATTTTTCTCACGTTCAAAGTCGATGCCGGGAATGGTGTCTCTCTCTTGTATCTAAACTTTAGTTATATTCTCACTTAAAATGCTGTACTATAATTTATCCCAAAGTCCCTCATAAATTTAAATAAATTTAACGAATGGACTTTATAATGCATTATATTAATAAAAACTCTTAAAATGGTATCGTTATACTTATAAATTGAAACGGAATTCCAGGTTAGCAATAACTAAACAAGTTTATTATAGTTACCTCTGACATTTGCGTTTTCTTTGTTCAAGTTTTCCAATGTCATCAATACCAAATAACCATTTTCTTCAGCGATAAAAATCATTGGGAAGACTTCTATAATTCTTAAGTCAAAATTAAATTAGATATGACGACTTTAAGGAACTAATAAAATAGAGTTGAAGTATTAAAATACTACTACATTTTGTTTGTTTGCACAATTTATTTATTAATTATTATTATTATTATTATTATTATATTTGTATTTACTTCAAAATTACACAAATATATCTTTATGAGTTTGGTATATATACAGACTGTATTTACTGTATAATACAGTATATATATTCGTTTCTGTTTATCAAGAATTCCTCACCAATCATTCAGCTGCACGAAGATCAAGCTTGTTGACCCCATCTTTGAACTCCCATTTTAACACGGAATCCGGACCACGTATATGCCTATATACACTCGCCAAGGAAGACCCAAACGCCTTGATCGATGAAGTGAGCAATTGCGAAGACCTTCGATTAGCAGATTTGCCTCTTAACCTCTGGTATTCCTTTTTTGATTAGTGATACTCTAATACATATACGCATCACGTCAACATTCGTAAATACTGTATATTTTACGCAATACACCCTTATTTGTTTTATGTATACATCGTATGATTATCCGCCACAGTGCATTTATGATATAAAAGGTTGCTACACAATACTCACGTGAGTAAAGTCAAATTTCTTAAGAGTCGTCATTCGACCTCATGCAAGTTGATTTTATTCCAATTTGACTTTATGGAGGTACGTAGATACAGTTCAAATTTTAAATGAAGATGATTAACTTAATATAACCCAACCTAAACTAACCTAACTTCATTAAAAAGATCCGTATAAAATCGAACTTATCAATGTTTAGAAATTATGCATTTCGACTTTGTTCTTCGAGATCGGCGGATGCTCACGTTACAAAAGCATATTAAAAATGTATAAAAATCAGTCTAAAGAAGTTGATTCAATCCAAAAAATGTAAGAAATTAGCGTCAACAAAATTTAAATGTTTCATCAGATTTGTTTTGCTTAAATTTAAAATGAAAACATAAAATCGAGAGACAAAAGTTGATATTAAAAAGATTTAAAAATATATTCATTCGATTAATCACACTGGTTGACAAAATCGAAGTTTTTCTCATCAAAGATGTATACTGTACACACTTTTGTAGACCACTTTTGTGCGCTGATTCCAAATCTGCTTTCGGTTTTCCTCTAGCACATCTATTTATCGAAATATGACTGGTGTTAATTTAAGCACAATTTATCGTAAAAGTACAACTTTATTCATAAAAGAAATGTACACCAACCTAAAAACGTTCTGAGTACGATTTTCTTTTGTAAACCTTGTCCGGATCGTCGCGATACAACATCCAACAGTAGTCTGTCAGTATACTTTCGTTCCGGAAACCTTGTTAGCGATTTTCCATTGACTGGCTGTCTTGATGGAAGCGTTCCCCCTGTTCGTCACTCACCGCGCCAAGGTTTTTGGGAAAGAAATCTAGATGCGAATGTAAAAAATGTATTTTCAAGGACATGAGACAGCCCATTTCTTGATATGCATCGAGCAGTTTCTGAACTCCATCTTTGTATGCGGGAGACTTGTGGTTACCCAAGAAGTTTCCACAAATCCATTTGAAAGCCTGCCATGCTTTTAGTTCTAAGGCATTGAGACTTTCTTCAAAGCCTTCAGAACCTCCCTGATTTGGGGCCCCACAAAGATTCCCTCCTTCAATTTCGCGGCACTGATGTTTGCAAATTTCTCAACAAGGTATCGAAACCCTCTCGAATTCGCCTTCCTCATCGCTTTCACAAAATTTTTCATTAAGTCGAGCTTAATATGGAGAGGTGGCAGGAAAATCTTCTTTGGATCAACTAAAGGAACACACTGGACACTGCCCGTTCCTGACTCGTATGTGCTTCTTTGATGCTAGTTACGTCTGCTGTAATGATCCGCGGTAGCACGACTGTCCCATAGGCATAGGAAACAACAGTATTTTGTGAACCTTCCTTGCATGCCCATTAACATACCAATGACTTTGAGATCACCAGATATTCCATTGATGAGTGCTATATTGGATTGCTTCGAGTAGTATATTCATGTTATCGTACGTCTCCTTTAGATGAACGGAGTGGGCGATCGGGATGGATGGCTTTAAGTTTCCGTTATGCAGGAGAACCGCTTTCAAGCTTCGCTGTGAGAAATCAATGAAGAGGCGTCACTCGTTGTGTGTACCTGTGACAAGTTCTCGAAAAGTCCATTGATATCATGGCAATAGCAGAGCGGACTGTCTACTGTAAAGAATGTCGCCAAATCATGGTTTCGTTTCGATAGTGACACAATCGGACGTTCTTCTCAAGTAAGTGTTTCTGCTTGAGTCTCGAGGAGAAAAGTTCTGCTTTATCTTTGGAGAGGGCTAGGTCTCTAATGGGGTCATTCAACTCGTTTTGGGTAAGCCTCTCCGGCTCCGATTGCTCTTCGTCAGGTGTGTAGTCAAGATCGGCCGAAGGTCCCGCATCTCTGCCAATCGCACCTTCGTCGGATTCCCTTTCGTCTTCTAAAGAATCGAGTCCATGCTGTGGAGCAGTGCTCTTCAACCTGGGCGGTACCGCCCACTAGTGGCTCAAGGATCTCATTAATCTAAAGGTAATTGCAATTAATTTATTGTTTTTATTCAGGGTATATAACTTTTAGTTTGAGTTTTTGCATTTTTAATTTTGGTGGGCGATACGGAGATTCAAAAGTTACAAAAGTGGGCGGTAAGCATAAAAAGGTTGAAGAGCACTGCAGTGTGGAGGTACCGGACTCGGCATCGTGTCATCGTGAGGAAACAGTCTGAGCGCGGAGTCTACGTTCAGATAAACAATGTTATGCCTTTTCTTCACGGAGAATCCAGTTATGTTAATATTGCAAAGTAACAATCGCCATAATGGTCTCTCGGCTCCCTCCATATCATGGGTATAGCGAACGGCGTCGACTTTTTCCTTTGGTTCAACCAGTCACGTAATCCATTCGACAAGTGGTGCAGATAACATGTGGCGCCCAAGCCTTATCTTGGTCACCTAGTGGACAGCCGAAGTATAACCGGTAAGTTTTCCGAAGATCCATCGTGATTGTACGCCATTGTGATTTAGTCACGAACGAGCCGCACACGTAACAGAAATTGTCGGAGTGATTTTTACACTTTCGACGCATGATGATCGATGAGTGGGTTGATGTAAATCACCTAAAAAAATAAAATGTGTAAGTGGGCGACACAAAACAAAACAAAACAAAACACAACACACAACTAGACATGTAACTGTTACGCCAAAGAATAAAAGGGTGTACGTGTGCAACGTTTGTAAATTTGTGGCCAGCAATTGCTTTCACCTAAAATACCACAAGACAACCTGCAGAAAGCCTAAGTTGAAACGACAAAATGCCATATATGAGGGTAGAGAAACGGTAACGCAAAAACCTACACCTAAGCTGCAACGACAAAATACTCCGCTACGTGTATAAAGGACGCATATTATATATTGTATATATATAGTATTATATATTATATTATATATAGTTATATGCATATTATATATAGTATTATAAGTATTATATACTGTATATATTAAATATATTATGATCGGTCTCATCTCGAAAACTAGACGTGCTAGAGGAAAACCGAAAACAGATTTGGAATCAACGTCCCAACAGCTATCTAGCCCACCCATAATTATATCTGATGAAAAATACTTGTTGGTCAGTGTTATAATTTAAAATTTATTTGTAATTTATAATGTATTTATATGTCGTTGCAACGGCGGAAGAGCATTCCTAATCCTTAATTTAACAAACGCACACTCTATCTTCAGCTGAGGTACAGACCCGCCTAACTAATTTATTATATTGTTTATAAATAAACCACATCTATAATAATAATAATAATAATAATAATAATAATAATATAATGATAATAATACAATTTAATTATACACGTATTTATACATGCTGATGATATACATCAGGTGCAACAAGAAATATATATACGTACACATATACGTAATATGCACACACACACACACACACACACACACAGACACACACACACACACACACACACACATATATATATACACACACAAGTATATATGACCCACTATACATACAGGTAAATGGGACAGTAATGCCTTCCTATACATACATAGCATAGGCCATAGAACGACCATTTACAAGCAAGCAAATTTTATGCTTTATTATAAAGCAGAATGGAGTTATCAGATAAATCTCGTTAGATAATGTAGAGCAATGCGTTTATTTACATTAATTTTAAAGATATATAAAAATAAAGCGAGATAAAGTACGTACAGACTATCTGTGTTGTAAGTTTTAGACATAAGTTTATATTAGAGTACGTATAGAAATTCAGCCAAGATTACACATTCTTATTTATTGGTTTCTAAAAGAAGATAAAATATTAAATATTAAATAATTAAGTATTAAATACTTTACTTAATGAGTATCTCGATACCCTTAGGTACCTCGACCTTGCACATATTTACTTTTATTTTATTATTTATTTTTATTACTTTTGTTTTGTTATTTAGGAATAGAGATTATTATCGTGAAAATATGAAAGAAGATACGGTGTTATCGGTTGTATGATTTCATGAATTTGTTCTTTTACTTTTCTCTGGAAGGCTTTTAGTGTTTGAGATTGTTTTAGCTCCCGATCGAGGGTGTTCCAGAGATGAGGTCATGCGGAGGATAAGGATCTAGTCGCAAAATCCAGATGGTAATTCGATTTTCGGATGTACGGGTTTGGTTGTCTTGTGTTAAAGTAGTAGTGTTCTGGATGATTTCTTGCGCAGTGTTATAGACGTATATATGAAGCAATGTTTAGTTTGTAGATTTTTACTCGTTTGATAATTTTTTAACTCGTGAAACAGTTTGTCTGTACTTTCATTTTATTTGTTTGATTTATAGATTTTTCTATTTATTCTTTTCTGCCTTACCACCATTGGCTGCAAAAAGTATTTACGTGCGCTCCCGTAAGCACTAATGCAGTACTGTAGGTATAAGTACACTATGGTGAAGTATATAGATCCGAGAACATGTTTTGGACGAGTGCTGCACCTACTGCTACTATATACAAATGAAACCTTGGCTAATTTGTTGGAGATATTCAGTGTTTTTTTGAATGAGAGGGTTGAATTGAGGGTAATTCCCAGAGGTTTAGCCGATTGCACTCGTTGAAAGGAATTGAATTTATGTTTAGGTCTATATCTGACTATACGTGGTCGATGAGACAGGGTTTTTTTAAGGAATTTTAGAACTGCACATTTTTTTGCCCACAGATAGCTGAAAATTAACTTATTCTACACTGTCCAGTATCCTACTCACTCATCAATGTTATTTACTCATCAATCCTACTCACTAACATACTGTATGTGTTTTCAATAAAAAAAATTTATGGGGTAACATACCTTAAATTAAACTTTACAGCAGGTAGCAATATGTCTGTAAGATTATTTTCATATGCACGGCGGCGACTATATGATACGTTATTGCTGGAATAATATTCTACATATCAACTGGAAAGAGGTGATTTAACTTTAATTTATGATAACTGCTCTATTTGTGATTTAGTAAAGCGTACAAAATACAGCTTTGAACTGCACACATTTGCCTACAGAACTGCACAATTTTTTTTAGAACTGCACGTTAAAAAAACCCTGCGATGAGGAAGATTTGGTAAGGTCGGTATGAGGGCTCGTTGTTCTGGTCACGTAGGTGCAGTGGTGGGCACCGTTAACCAAAAAGTTAACTTCGATAGCGATAATCCGTTAACCCCAATTTTTAACTCCGATAACGATAATCCGATAATTTTACTACAAAGTTAAAGGAAGTTAACGATAATCCGTTGACGATAACTATTTTCTTTACTAACATTTAAAAAAATCAAGGAAAAAAGCTTTAAAACCCATAGAAAATGTTTATTTATGCAAAATCCAACAATAAATAGGTATTTAACTATTTTATCAAGTTTTGCAACTTTTTTGCTTAATAACTTTTTTTTTTATTTTTAATAAAAAATGTACTGATTACATGTTTTGAAACCCTTGTAACCACTAACCATTAACTAAATTTTAATTTACCAGAGAATTATTATGGCGGGAACTGAAAGGTAAAATTAAATGACTCATCGCAGTTAACGTGTTAACGGACTTTAACAGACTAAATATCGAGTTATCGGAAGTTAACTGGTCCGATAACGATAAATGGAAATTAACTTCCGTTAATAGTCCGTTAAAAAAAGTTTACTTCGTTAATTAACTGTTATCGGATTAACGCTTTAGTGCCCAACACTGCGTAGGTCTTATATCCTCGGCTGATCATTACGTTCCATAATGAGTTGGCAATGCAGTCTGTCCCTGTTTTCCTTAAGTCTATATTGAAATCCCCGAGACAATATTTATTTATCTTTCCAGAAGGCTTTCGCTAAAGTACTTAAGTTTCATAAAAGATAAACCCAAAATTAAATGTGGGTGGGAGTGATCATAAAAGCCGGTTAACATTTGACTATAAGTATATACTGTCATAATAACATTTATTGCGTTTCAAATGTTTAACTCTGTATCACCCTCCTTTCGGAGCGATGCTAAATTGCTTCTCTAAGCATTAAAGGGTTAAATATAAGGGTCGAGGACCTGCCCTCTATAGCAGTGTTTCTCAAACTAAGGGGACGCGCAAGTTTCTATAACTTTAGTTACTGCAGTAATGATAATTTTAAAAATAATTAAAGATAATGAATAAAATAGGAGAAGAAGCTTTTAATCTCGTCTCCTCTTTTCAAACTTTGGATTCAAATTCTTTTACAATATTCAATTAACGTAACATCCTAATTTGTCAGACGACGCGACCTTCTTATATTTAACCCTTAACCGGTGAGGTGTGGGTTAAATACATCTCACTGGTTAAGGGTTAAGGTGGAAACGATACATTATTCTCTTTCTCTAAAGGAGAATTTAAACAAAAAAGTTTGAGGACCACTGATATATATATATATATATATATATATATATATATATATATATGTAAAGAACGACGCTTGTGTAGAAGAACGTCCGCACAAGATGAGGAGAAAGAACGAACAAATGAAAAATGATGCACCTCCCATTTTTCATTTGTTCGTTCTTTCTCCTCATCTTGTGCGGACGCTCTTCTACACAAGCGTCGTTCTTTACATTAATTATACTGTGTGTTGTTTGCAGTTAAAATGTATATGTACGCCATGAGAAGGTGCCCCTCAGGGCATTCGATTCCGCTGGTATGTAGGAGAATTACGACTTCTGACTGATTGGGGACCTTGGTGTAGTGGTTAGCATGTCCGACCAGCAATTGGATGATCCCGGGTTCGATTCCTGGGAGGTGCCTCATTTTTTATTTTTTCGTTCTTTCTCCTCATCTTGTGCGGGCGCTCTTCTACACAAGCGTCGTTCTTTACATTAATTATACTGTGTTGTTTGCAGTTAAAAAATATATATATATATATATAGTACCAGGCTCGATCCAATGATAGAAAAGCATGTGGCACAGTGCGTGAAAACAGTATTTAACTGGATTAAAGAGAGCAAATTCATCTTCTTAGATAAGATAGCAGAGGGGTCAGACGCGAGAAAAGTGAAATGTAGCATACATATTTACTGGAAGAAACATTACAGATTATATGACGAATAACAGATAAATGGATAGATTTGGGAGCTATTACTGGTAAGGACGTAAAATCGTCAAACAATGCATTATTTTCTCTACGGAAAAAAAATATAGGCCTCGCATTTAATTTCGAAGGGCCTTAATTATAAGTGAGTTAGCGTGCGCGCTGCAATTCTGGTAAAAAGTCGTTAAAATTAGGAATGATTTAGAAACCAAGCGAAGAACAACAAAAGAACAACAAAATTACTGCCAAAATTACTGCCAGAATTGCTACACAAATGAACCGAAGAAAGACTCCGAGACGTAGGCCTATATCCTTGGTTTCCTTTAAAATTAAGGACATTGAGAAGAGATACAGTCTGTTCGATTCCTTAAATATTAAAAGGGATCTTTTTGAAATAGTTAGAGACGTATAACGACACGTTATGGGTTGAATTAAAGGAAAAGAAACCTAACACTGACGTAGGACACTTTTGTCCTGACAGTAGAGTTGTTGATGAGGGAAATAAACTTCAGAATAAGTCATTTTTATTGATACAATAAATACATTTAGAAAGATTTTAGAAAAAGACTGTCGTTGCATTGTTTAAATTGAGTCGGTAATGAAGTTTTAATGTTTGTGAATGACCAGTACTGGGGCGGATCCAGGATTTGCTGGAAGGGGGTTCGGTACGAGCGCCGAGGCTTCTAGGGGGGTCCGGTGGCATGCTCCCCCGGAAAATGTTGAAAATTAAGGCTCTCAGGAACGCGTTTTTAAGCAATTTGCGGGGTGTTTGTTCAAGTTTATTGACTTTTACATCTAAGTTATGTACTGATTTGCAAGAAAATTATACAAGGAAAGCTAAAATTGGTGATAAGTCTCAAAGAAACACTGTTTACGAAAATTTCACAATATCAAAACCGAAATTTCTTTTGAAAATCATACTTTATCATTCTAGATTTGTTCATTAATATGTATGTTCAGTCAATTAGCTTTGGGAGCGGGGCTTTCTGGACTAGAGTGATTCTTCGTTTAGGGGGGTTCGATCGAACCCCCCGAACCTCTTCCTGGATCCACCACAGCAGTAGAGATACAAATTATACAGACCATCATTGCATCCTTGTTGAAGACGATCTGCGGACCAACAGGTCGGCTCTTTTTCTATTGTCGTACGACCTTCTTCACAATACATTTACGTGTATACACTTTTTCTAAATAATTATAAGCCATAAAATTTTCAAACATTCACGATGTTCTGTCAATGAAAAAATAATGAACGGTTTAAAATAAGTGATGAACGGTAGTTATCATTAAAATTAAAACGTTCATGAGTTAGAATTAATAAATAAACTTGCAAACACGCGTAAACAAACGAA
This sequence comes from Bathynomus jamesi, assembly GCA_023014485.1. Lineage (NCBI taxonomy): Eukaryota > Metazoa > Arthropoda > Malacostraca > Isopoda > Cirolanidae > Bathynomus > Bathynomus jamesi. The sequence continues at coordinate 673,068 of JAJOZX010001052.1, read as the reverse complement.
CGAAAACACACACGCACACACACACACACATATATATATATGTATGTGTGGTGTGTGTGTGTGTGTGTGTGTGGTGTGTGTGTGTGTGTGTGTGCATATAACATGAAATACTATCATGACTCATACTCGTACAGAAGCCAGTTCCTGAAACATGTCAATGGTCCGATCCGATGTCAAGTTTTTCTTCACTGAAAAGGTAAAAAAATATTATTTTATTCTGATGAAAAGCTGAATTTCCCGAAAACATTCCAAGAAATTGGAAAAGTCAAATTTAAGAGCTGAAAAATTAATGCTATGGAGGAATTCTACGCAGTATCTTATAGATGAAAGTATATATAAAAAAAACAATAACACCAGTTCCTGCTCATAAGAAGAAAAACAATTTAAATGTCCCGGAATGTAAATAGAATTCCCAAAAGATCAAAGTTACTCTTAAAAAAAACATGCGTTAAAAATTCCGTTTTTCAACGAAGGACAAGTCAAAAAAACAGGTTTCTGTTTTTTTATGTTTTACGTTTTATTTATTATAGGCTTTGTGTGATTAAATGAGTCTCTCGCTTCGTATAAAAGATCTTGAGTAGCTGTGCATTCGTCAGTTTTAAGCATTCACAATCACAACCATCCATCATGATCTCTCTTCGCTACTTGGTATATATACACGTGTGTATATATACAGGGTGGGCCGTAAGTTTCCATACATAGGAAAAATAAACATTTTTTTATGGACAACCATTTTTATTTATATAATATGCTCTACATGGTTGCCATTGTTTTAAAAACACATTTCAATACGTGTTCCCCACTGTTGATGAACACGCATTAGCACAGTTGACGTTATGCTTGTAATGGCGTTGGTGATACGTTCCTTTAGATGATTTATGTCTCGTATCTTTTCCTGATACACCAGGCCTTCAAGTGCCCCCAAAGATAGAAATCAAGGGGGGTGAGATCTGGGGATCTGGGAGGCCACTCCACAGGACCACGCCGACCAATCCAAGCATCCGGAAACTGCTGCTGATCCAAATACCGACGCACGTGAAGACCATAATGAGGTGGAGCTCCATCTTGCTGGAAGTAAACTGGGAAGTTACCTTCCTCGTTTAGCAGGGATGGGAAAATCTCTTCTTGCAACATGTTAAGATACCTTTCGGCATTAAGATTTCCACTGACAAAAATTGGTCCAATAATTCTGTCACCCCATATCCCGGCCACCACATCACTTTACCGGCACCTTGCATCTTCGTCGGACTCAGCCAGTTAGGGTTAGCATTACTCCAATAACGTATGTTTTGCCGATTAACCTCTCCATTGACGTAAAAATTTGCTTCATCAGTAAACAAGATCTTACGTCAAACGCATATTCTTAGGGTATCTGAAACATAAAAACAAACGTTTAATTTTTCCTATGTATGGAAACTTACGGCCCACCCTGTATATATATATAATAATAATAATAATAATAATAATAATAATAATAATTCCTTTTCAGGGTGTGTTCCTTCTCGTGTTGGGGGTGATTTTCCCTTGCGAGGCTTCTCCCCAGTCCTACCGTCGCCGATTCTCAGGGGGACGATTTAATCCAGGATTTTACCGTCGGAGTTTCGTCCGGCCCAGAGTCTACAACCGCGGATATAGGAGGATTCAGAGGATTTGGAAGCATGATCCCTTCTCGGCAGAAGTGTCAGTATCTGCACTGATTTGGGAATTCAGTAAAGTAGAACAACATCTCAATCGAGATTGGATTTGGATTTCAAATTAAAATTAGGAACATAATTAGGATTAACATTAAAATTATTATTATTATTATTATTATTATTGTTAGGATCAAAATCGTTATTTGAATCAAGGTTTTACGATTAGGTGTGGAATTGCGAATGCATTACGATTCCGAGGAGGATTAAGTTAATAATTACAGTAAAATGTAAATTTTTTTCGTAAGAACTTCGCTCATTTTGTATTTATGTAGAATTCATTTGAAAGATGAGGTCGAGGCTTTTCATTCCGTTAAAACAATTACACATTTTCACATTAGTTAATTCCACTTGAGATTCACACATCACACACACACCACTATAATATATATATATATATATATATATATATATAACGTAAAGAACGACGCTTGTATAGGAGAACATTCCGCGCAAGATGAGGAGGGAGAACGAACAAATTAAAAAATGAGGTAACCACCCGGGACTCGAACCCGGGATCTTCCGATTGCCGGTCAGATATGATAACCACCATATCTGACCGGCAATCGGAAGATCCCGGGTTCGATTCCCGGGTGGTTACCTCATTTTTTTCATTTGTTCGTTCTCCCTCCTCATCTTGCGCGGAATGTTCTCCTATACAGCGTCGTTCTTTACGTTAATTATACTGCATGTTCTTTGCAGTTGAAATGTATATTATATATATATAATATATATTATATATATATAGATAGATAGATAGGGTGGTGCAAAAGTAGGTATACAATAGTTCAATAAAATAAATAGCTAAATGTATACCTACCTTTGCACCGCCCTATATATATATATATAATATATATATATATTATATATATATATATATATATATATATATTATATATATATCGTAAACATTTATGTTTTTTCAGATTTGGCAACAGCTTCGAAATCTTTGGTTAAATTGTTATAAAAAGGGAAGAGAGATCAATATAATCCTTTGGATTATAAAAATCTTTAAAAAAAGTAAAAAATTAAATGTATATTTCAATATTAAAAAATAATAAAATATATTAAAAAAAACGTTTTTCTTTTTCCTTTTTTTGTTCTTATTTATATTATTATTTTTAATTATTTAAAAAAAAACGTTTGCAAACGTTTAATTCGCTTCTCTTTTATTTTGACTTTTATCATCGTTTCCTCTCTTAATATACTGTAAGTTTCTTGTTTTTGTTTTTTTGTCTTACTTTCTGTTCATTTTTCTACAAACATTCCCACGTAAAGCTGTAGGTCCCCTCCATCATATGACCTTAGATGTTGCGAAGGAGGTTAAACAACCCCAATTATTATTATTACTCTCATACTGTGTAATAAGTTTGGCTTCAAAACGAGTATCTGGACAAATTGGAGCCTCTTTGCGTAATGAAATACGATAACTGAAAACCATTTACTTTTGCGTAATAAAGCCAAATTAATGATATAGTTAATTACAGCGTAATTTATAAATAAACAGTATTTACTGCGAAGTGAGTAAAGGCGTTCTTTGAGTAATTTAAGTCCTCAAGATGAGCACGACAAAGATTCTCGCGATGATCTTACTAATTTCTGTGTATTGTGATTGCTGTCTAATGCGTTCATTGCTGCTACGGTTGACTTTTCTGTAGAGAACCTACAGTAAGATAAAGGGACGGCAAAAGTGCAACGTCTTAAAAAGGCTTTTGTAGTTTACTAGATCGCTTATGCATACGCTTTGTTGCCGTACGAACAACGTAGGAACTACGGTTGACATATTTCTCTTGTTTTGAATTTTCTTTCTCATATTCTTTATAATTACTGTACTTATATTTTTCTGTTTTTCCGGGAAAAGGAGGGAGATTCGTATGTCTTAGTTGACAACGTTCAATTTTTAAAGGTTCTGACCTTGAAATCGCGGCGCCTCCTCTTGGGGGGATCCAAAGCCGGAATGGAGCGATAGGACAGGATACAGATGAGATTGTGGTCGGTGAGGGGGCAACAGAGAAAAAAGTTTGATAGAATAAAAGGAATTATGAGTTGTTAGAAATAAATCCAGAATGTTGGGTTTATCTCCGAGGCAATCGGGAATCGGCTCGAGTCGGCTGTTGTACAATTTATTGGAATGAAAACATTGGCCTGAAATTGAGCATATACAGAAAGTAGGAATGCACAGAAAAAGGGTTGCTGACAGTTGTCTCAGACACCTTAGTTTCAGTAAGGAGGAAAAAGTAAGGTTTAGAAAAGGAGAGGTGGTGTTCAACAGATTGGAAATTTGAGGAAAGGCCACGAATGTTGCACAAGTTTATGAAAAGTGAATCTGACAGAGGGGAAGGACATCTCAAATGGGTAGTAGCAGAATCAGTTTCGCTGCCTGGGTCTGCATTCCCGGTATCGGCAGCCAGGGAGCCAGCAATGGGAACATTTATGGTCCCTCCCCCAGGTGACTCCGAGGCTCTTGAAGACGATGCCATTTTTATTTTTAATTTTGAAAAGCTCGTGTAGTATGTAAGATGCATGCGTGTGTAATGAGGAATAGAGAGAGAAGTGTGTGTTAGAAAGTATGCTGCAATGCTTACAGACAGTGCTGTGCCCGCTAAAGCTAACGCTAACTACCATAAAATTTAGCGCCGCTAACACTACCGCTAAGCATTTCAACAGTTAGTGCCGCTAACGCTAACGCTAATTTTGCCACTATTTTTTTCTGAAACCACTCCAATTTATATATGTTCTGCCTTCCATAATTTACTTGCATATATTAGCACACACCTTGATATTATTAGTTTCTAAGGTAGTCTATGAAAATGAAAACATCTTTATGTAGGAGTCGAGTTCCTTTTGTATATATTAATAGGGAAACAAAACAAATGAAGAATAAATTTTATTCAATTTATACAAGTGGTTTTGAAAAAATTAGCGATTATCGGTTAGCGATTTATTTTCTCTTAAAACTTAGCGCCGCTACCTGTTTCGCTAACAATTTTGAAAATTAGCGGCGCAAACAGTATCGCTAATAAAAAGTTAGCGTCGCTAATCCCAGCACTGCTCACAGGGTAGATGAGACACGGAAATTTGCAAAGAGATGAACTTAAACTGCAGCCCAAACACAGCCAGCAACAAATTCCGTGAAGTTGGAATCTCTTACCTTGACTTCCTATTAAACTGACACTCACTAATCTTTATAAAGAAGCAAGAATGACCTATGCTTTGCAGTACGAGTACGAGTGCGAGTTTTGGAAGAAAGTGGTCTATAGCGATGAGAGACCTTTTCTGCAGATGATCATGGCACTTTTCATTGCTGGAGAAGAAAAGGCCAAAGATTTGAGGAGCAAAATGTTTTTCATGTAATATCGGTGCTTGGGGATTGATGGCCGGATATGGGCCATGAGATTTAGTGAACATTGGGGAACGTTTTATAGCGGAAAAGTATATAGAACGCTTACAAGGTGTAATATTACCCAGTGTTTGGGCGTATTAAATTCTTGCACCTGATGACAAGAGCCCTGTGCATCGAAGCAATTTAATAAGAAAATGGTTTACAGGTCATCCTGGAATTATAAGTGGAGTTACCTCCCAAATCACTTGATTTAAATCCCAGAGAACACTTGTGGAGCATGATACTGAGAGAGTGGGATCCATGAAATGAGAGAAGGAATAAAATGTGTATTGCTCCGGCGATGGAGATAAGGGAGAACATTACAAAAATTAAGTAAAGTAACTCAGGCACGAGGCGGAAGCATGCACTACTAAATTATGTACGAGCATATATACTGTATACGTATATATATATATATAGAGCGAGAGAGAGAGAGAGAGAGAGAGAGAGAGAGAGAGAGAGAGAGAGAGAGAGAGAGAGAGATATGAACAGAAGAACCACCACATAAATATACATTAATTTAATAGCGCTAAACGTTTCGAACACTTCGATTTCCACCTTTTGTAGCTAATACAAAAAAGGCAAAAGTTACTATTAAAATTCAAATTAAAAATACAGTTAAAAATTAAAAGTATTTACAAGTAAAGTTACCACTGTAACCAACCTGAGGGCTTGAATATTAAACTATAAATGAGAAACAATGAACAGAATATGTCCAGACGAAAATGTTGGTTGGTTATGCTGCATATAAGTGGAAGAAAAATGTTCATTGAGAGTTTGAGTTGGTTTATGTAGAGGGATTCCAATATTGTAAGATCGTTAGTCTGAGGTGAAGATGTTAGAATTCTAAAATTAACTAAAATAACAAGATAGGAATATTAATCAGAGTGGTTTCTAATGGACGAAAATTCCGGTTTTGTTCTGAAAGAAACACCTCTGTGTTTGCAAACACTCTGCTCGAGATGTAGGAGACTTTTACCGACGTAGCTAGCATTGCGTCCAGCGCAAAGGAAGAGATAAACAGCAGAGGTTTTCAGATGCTTTGGGAGGGCTTCTTTGTGTTTTAGAATCGGCTATATGGAGGATGGGTAGATATAAACTGAAAATTACACTGGGGAAAGGCCCGGACGAGGACAAAGTTTAGTAAAGATATCATTTTATAAGACTGTATTCCAATGTATGGCAATTTGGGGACAGCTGCAGTTGGGGATTTTGAGCGATAAAGGTTTGTTAAAAAATCAGTGACGAGCTTGTTAAATATGAAAGTAGGGAAAAATTACAATTAAAAAGATTCATTGGTATTGAACTTCCTTATGGAACAAAATCCGCAAAAGAGTTTAGATCTGATACTTAGAAGTTTACATTTAAAGGGCATAAGGTGAAAAAATTAGTTCTTTAAAGGGTACACATCATCTTTATAAAAAGTGAAGTGGAGAATGAATTCCTACGTGCACGGTGTTACTACTTTTTTAAATATATATATATATATATATATATATATATATATATATATATATATATATATATATATATATATATATATTATTTTGTTAATACAAATGCAAGTTTAAATTATTTTATTAATATAAATAAAATTATTAAGTTCAGAAGCCAATCAACACTCCTCACCGCCGTCAACATACCTTATCCATTCAGATAACACCACGTCACGTCTTACCCCGCCCACAACCACGACCCAAAATCTCACGACCAAACACCCACAACTTCACAGCCCACTCAACTTAAATGCTTTTATAATTATTATTATTATTATTATTTCAGAAAAACTTAAGAGTTTAAAATAAAAATACATATTATTTCATTTAAAATAAAAGTTTATATTATTTAGAAATAAATTATAGAAGGACACAGCCTCCTTCGCCCGAACTTACAGTCAGAATGACAATTAAAGACAATAAAGCCACATAAAGCTTGTTTAACTGGATGAAATAGCTGAAAAAGCCGTCTTGGTTGCCCTAAAATGGTGTTGAGTTTGCAAAACTGGGGGTTTATTAATAATATAAAATATAGTAAATTTTTTATATAAATAAATAACATAACGAAAATAGGCCATCATTTAAACTAGCTTCACATTGGGTCGACATTCTAACAAAAACAGCGCACAAGTTTATAATTTGTAAGATCAGAACGAAACTGCGCATGCGTTAATGCCTATCAAACCACATGAGCTTTTTCACCATTGAGATGTGAGGAAACTGAATAGGCGATATAAGCTCCAGGGTTGCCAACCCAGACTCACAAAATGTCGCTAAATTCGCTTCAAAAAGTAGCCAAAATATTGATAAAATTTCGAGTATAGTAGCTAAAATGGAGTAGACAAATCACTTCAAAAAGAAGCCAGAAAGTCGCCAGATGTGGAAATGTGGTTTGGTTTGGTTTGCTCATTGTATCAGTTACTCGGAGACACTAGCACCTGAGCCATTCCACTCGAAAACGTTGACTATATTTCTTGCTCATTGGTCCTTTTATGTAAAAAAAAATGCTATACTGATAGTCGCACAAACATAACTTATAAGGTAATATAACCCATAGGAATGGACGAGACTGGCAGCTCGACAAAAAGTAGCTAAAATTACGCTAAACGCTAAAAAATGTAGCCAAAACTCATCAAAAGTCGCTAAATTTAGCGACAAAATCGCTAAATTGGCAACTCTTGATATAACACCCATATTTTCACCCAATTACGCACCTATAAACACTGGCGCTAAAAAGAAAATAATGAAACTTAATCAATATACACTGCAGTAATTTTATCCTTTTCAATGGCCGTATTTAAAATATTACGTTGATTTAACCATAGAAATAATATAAAATAGTTGGAATATTTAACAAAGGAATTTTTAAATGTATTTAAATTGTTTTCTCAGTTTTAGGATGGAATAGAAAAAAAGAATTAAGAATATCATTCCGAACGAGAGATGAAAACCTGAAATCTCGAGTTTGGACGGGGAAAGAGAACGTGCAAAGAGCTCACTGGTCTACAGCCAAAATGCTTCGGAAATAAAAGTAGTCAATCTTTACTAATTTTGGTCACTGAAAATGATGCCTAAAATTGCCAATTGGCTCTATTTATAAAGATATCAGGCAACCCTGCACCCTACTAACTGGACTGCATCTGTCGCGTAATATGTAACGCCCGTGACACATCGACGCATTGACTCTACTGCGCATGCGCGTAGTTATATTTTTTTATTTTAATAAATTAATGTAAATACACACACATATATAAACACAATAATATGTAATTTTAAATTTATCTATTACATTATGTATTTGTAAATTATTTATTAAGAAATAGATTGGATCATTTTAACATATTGCTTCCCATAATGTTTTTGATATTAATATAGATGGAATACTAACCTAACTTAGCCTTACCTAATTTAAAATTATTAAAATGCAATGTAATTACATTAATTTATTAAAATAAAAAATATAACTACGCGCATGCGCAGTAGAGTCAAGGCGTCGATGTGTCACAGGCGTCTACATATTACGCCACAGCATCAGTTCATTCGCGGAAGTCATACAGTGCACCCTTGTCAAACTCTTTTTAGTGTTTGCTTTTGAAACTGAATTTTTTTCAGCCTAATTTGAACAAAGACGCCTCGTAATTGCGTGAACAGTGTAGATAACTTCTGTTATGTTTGTGGAGAATTGACTTTTGCATCACAGAAGCGTGCTATAACCGCCGTGATTAGGAAAGCCTATCACCTTTATTTTGGCTGCAAGATTGGAGATCAGGACAAGAGCTGGGCCCCACACATATGCTGCAATACTTGTGCAACAAACCTTCGCCAGTGGTTGAATCGGAAAAGGAAATCTATACCTTTTGCAGTGCCAATGGTGTGGAGGGAACCAACAGATCATGTTAGCAATTGTTATTTCTGCATGGTGCCTCCAGTCAAGAAAGGTATTTGCAAGAAGAAAAAGTGGATTTTACAATATCCGAATATACCCTCTGCTATACGCCTGGTACCTCACGGCGAAGGACTACCCGTTCCTGAGCCCCCACACTCATTCTCCCTGGAATCAGAGGACGAGGAGAATGAAGGAACCTGCGAAACTTGTGAGCCTTCAACTTCACAAGACCCTGAATTTGTTTATAACTTGACATCTTCTAAACCGCACATGATAACTCAGAATGAATTAAACGACCTTATCAGAGATTTAGAACTGGCAAAGAGTAAGGCAGAGCTGTTGGGCTCCAGATTGCAGCACTGGAATCTCCTCGCTGAAAATGTTAGAGTGTGTAAGTTTCGTGACCGTCAAAAAGATTTTGTCCCATTCTTCATCATGGAAGGTGACCTTGTAGCTTGCAACGACATCGATGGTCTGATGGCAGCTCTCAACATTATTCACAATCCTGATGAGTGGAGACTGTTCATTGATTCATCGAAGTTGAGTCTAAAAGCTGTTTTGTTGCATGTTGGCAACGTATTGCCATCAATTCCAGTTGGTCATGCAGTCCACATGAAGGAAACATATGACAAGATGAGAATGCAACTTTAGAACTGCATAAACTATGACAAACATCAGTGGCAGATTTGTGGTGACTGACAAGTTGTAGACAGATCTTCGACTGCAGTCGGAATACACAGAGTATAGAAAATTTTCTAAATCACTTTAAAAGATGGACTATGATTTCAACTCACATGACTAGATACTGTGTATGATGGATTGGCCAATCAGATTAAATATATCTTTGTAATACGATACAGTTTTGCCGGCAAATACTAGTTCTGGCAAGAAAATAAAATTCATGTATGCTCGATATGCTTTAACAAACATAAATATGTAATGAGCAATATCACGTATATAAATGTAATCGGTCGAATTCGACAAGACTCAAGGTCATAAGTAAGACTATATATAATCGAGACTAATTTAAATGTCTAATACACTCTTTAAATAATGACTTTCTTGACGGAAATGACGGATAAATATATTAAAGATCCATTTCCGGAGGTATGGTGCAATCTGTTACTATAAATAGACCGGATGATGACTCATAATAATGAAAAAATAACTATATACATAACGAGTGAACCGGATACAGTATTTAATTTATCCTCCACCAGTGCGATGTTGCTGGAGAGCGACAGGGTAATACTATGCCTGTCGCAGCAAGATTTTACCAATTTGCGTGGACACCTAAATAATGACCGTAGAGAACGGGATAACGGGGAGGGGGGAAGGGGGGACGGGGGTACGGGGGTACTGGGGAAGATAGAAAATAAAAATAATAAATAAATATTATAAATAAATAAAATAATGCGATAAAAATAAATATTATAAATAAATATTTAAAAAATATAAAAATAATACTGAGATAAGGAAGAGAACGAAATCACATACTATTGTAGACAATCCTGATTTCGCTTAGCTGTTCATTGATTCATCGAAGTTGAGTCTAAAAGCTGTTTTGTTGCATGTTGGCAACGTATTGCCATCAATTCCAGTTGGTCATGCAGTCCACATGAAGGAAACATATGACAAGATGAGAATGCAACTTAAGAACTGCATAAACTATGACAAACATCAGTGGCAGGTTTGTGGTGACTGACAAGTTGTAGACAGATCATGGACTAAAGTCGGGATACACAAAGTATAGTACATTTTCTATATGAATTTGATAGTTGGGCTATGAATTGAACTCACTTGTAACTAGATACTGTTTATGATGGATTGGCCAATCAGATTAAATATATCTTCGTAGCATGATACAGTTTTGCCGGCATTTTCTCTAACTCTGGCGAGGCTCTAACACTGGCGAGACTCTAGCTCTGCGAGGCAGCCATGAGATGAATTTTTGCAGGGCAATATCACACTGATCAAATTTATTCGGTCGAATTCGACAAGACTGAAGGACATAACTAAGACTGATAGACGTAATGGAGACTGACGTACGAGACTCATATAATATACTGTACTCAATGATGTTCTTGACGGAAATGAGCCCCGGTGATATAAATGACTTACTGACGTCATCCGGTTGGGAATAAAAAAGATTATGACGTGCCAGTAGTAAGGACACTGAATAATTTATTGCTCGTAAGACCGGAAATGGTGGCCGGAAATGGTGAGTTACGTACGGTGGAAAAAGTTGCTGTGACGCAGTCGACAGGGTAATACTAAGGCTGTCGACAAAAAATACTAAGCCTGGTGCATCCATTAGTAGTATGGGTGCAAAATATTATTTGCACGACGTATAGAGATGTGATATTAAATACGGTTAATTTGAAAAATAAACTAGAGAAAAAATGAAAAAAAAGGAGATAGCATATATTTTATATATATGAAAAGAAAAAAAAATTAGTTAGGACATTATATACAAAAGACATATCTTACTTGCATGAGGAGAGGCAAATGACCATCTATTGTAGACAATCCTGATTTCGCTTAGCTGTTCATTGATTCATCGAAGTTGAGTCTAAAAGCTGTTTTGTTGCATGTTGGCAACGTATTGCCATCAATTCCAGTTGGTCATGCAGTCCACATGAAGGAAACATGTGACAAGATGAATTTGCAACTTAAGAACTGCATAAACTATGATAAACATCAGTGGCAGGTTTGTGGTGACTGACAAGTTGTAGACAGATCTTCGACTGCAGTCGGGCTACACTAAGTATTGCTGTTTTCTGTGTGAATGGGATAGTCGGGCTAGGACTTCTCATTACATCAAGAAGGATTGGCCACTCCGACACTCATTGGAACCTGGAACAAAAAATGTTCAGTATCCTCCACTTGTAGAATCGAGCAAGATTTTGTTACCACCCTTACACATCAAACTAGGTGTCATGAAAAATTTTGTTAAGGCTATGGATAAAACGGGGCAGCTTTTAAGTACCTCGGTGGTAAATTCCCAAAGCTCAGTGAAGTAAAAATCAAGGAGGGTGTATTTGTTGGTCCACAGATCCGCGAGCTTCTTAGAGATGAGTTCGACCGTATCCTAGGTGGTGAGGAGAAGACAGCGTGGAATGCTTTCCGGTTAGTAGCAACCAATTTTCTCGGAAATACCAAAGCTGACAATTACAGGGAGCTGGTGGAAAACCTGCTGTTGTCCTATCAAAAAATGGGCTGCAATATGTCTTTAAAGATACATTTCCTCCATTCGCACCTGGAATTTTTTCCGGCCAACTGCGGAGCAGTCAGCGATGAACATGATGAACGTTTCCACCAGGATATCTCAGCGATGGAGAAACGCTACCAGGGGAAATGGAGTCCATCATTGTTAGCAGACTACTGCTGGACAATAACAAGAGATGCTCCAGAAGTTGAATACAAGAAACAAGCAAAGAAGCGACGGGTTGAATCAATATAAGTGACTGCATTATACAGGTATGTTACTAATATATGGTATACATATACGCAGCAAAATGTGTGACTGAAATTTTCTTGGAAACTGTAGCCAATCGACTTTTTTATGGTCATATTCGTTTTCAGCACCCCAAAATCCATAATAGGAAACACATTTTAGCTCCGAGATATTCGAGCAGTGAGGAGTTGAGGACAATCTATCAGTGATCTTGTGACGGACGAGTCGAAAGGATATTTTATCGGTGCTCACTTGACATTTTTTTTTATTTTAACAGCTCGACCTAGACAGTCGGTAAATAGGATCTACTTTCAGTATGAACTTCGGCCAGTCATTTTCATTATCCAATTCCATTCCCCCAAGGGCACGTGAAAAGGGATTTCCTTTTCAAGACCTTAGGCTTCTTCCTTTCTGTTCTAGGCCTACTTCATTCTCAAATAAGGCGTACTTCCCAATTATATTACTATATAATGTAAGTTTACTGTAATTATTTAACCTGTGAAACTTAAAGTTCAAAGTTATAAAACTTCTTAGTGTTTTATAAAAAAAGTCAAAGGTATATTTAAAAAAAATAATGGTAAACAATGTTAGCATACTTAGTTGAGGTTTGGGTACAAAGAAAAAATAACTGGTACCACGCTACCATTCACTATAATGTCCTTATTTTGTAAAATTGGTTCACGCTACCATCTTCATCTCTATTAGTGATGTAGCGGATGTCATTTTTTTCACATCCGCGGATGCGGATGCGGATGAGGATGTTTGATTTCAACATCCGCGGATGCGGATGTCTACATTTTGGTTATGTTTTAGGATATATTCGAGATTTGTTGTGTTTAACGTATATAATAAGTTATTATATAGAGAGAGCTGTAGCTATAATGTAGTATAATTGATTAATTGTACAATAATTGCTGTACTTTTCCCTGAACATATAAAATAATAGCAAGCATCTAACTAATATAGAAATCAATTAGTGAATTCGTCTGCAAATAAATTCGTTATATTTTGTTGAGTTTCAGCCACAATTAGAAACCATAATTGTGTTACCCGACCTCTTTCCCCAACCTCCACCCTTATAGAAAGAGATCTTTAATTAGCTTGATAACTATTTATATTAAGTTTAAAGTTTTATTAGGCATATTTATAAATGAGTAATTAAAATAAAGTAAACTAAGATGTTCATCTTTTAATATTCAAACTTAATTATAGGAAGGTTATGCTTAAGGAACATTAATTTTTCTGCATTTTCTGCTGCCAGTCTGTTTCTCTTTTCATCATATATTAATCCAGCACTGCAAAATAATCTCTCGCTTGGTACGCTTGTTGGAGGACGTGCTAAATGTTTCCTTGCAAGTTTACTCAAGTATGGATAGATATTCTGCGTATTTTTCCACCAACTAATAGGATTGTCACATGCAGCCAGGCGTTTTTCTTGGTGATAGCTCTCGATCATTTTTACTACATCTTTTGACATCGCGTAGGTCTCGTCATCGCTGCTTGACTCAAGAAACTGAGAGAGAGATTCTGTGATAGATTTGCTTGTTGAAGGTGTTGGTTCTGTCACTGAAATTTTTATTCTTTTGGTGGGTGGCGAAGCGACAGATTCAAGAGATTGAAGCTCTTCAACTGCTTTGCCAAGTGATGATTTAACTCGTTCTAATGTACTAGGTGAAAATAACTTAGCTTTGTAGCGTGGATCTAAGTAGGTTGCAAGAGAGAGTAACTTCATACAAGAACAGCCTCTCGTCTTGTCGCTTGCATCACTTTTGCGCACAATGAACTAGTTCTATTATTATAGTAGAATTTGATAATTTCCGCTTATTAATGACGTTTTATCTCAACGGTCCACATCCGCACGACATCCGCAGTCCAAAGTGCGGATGCGGATGCGAGAAAATGTGCGGATGTTCCGCGGATGCGGATGTGACCTACATCACTAATCTCTATTATAAACAATGTAATGCATCAAAAAAAATTGTGAACTTAATTTGGGTGGCAATGCAGATCGATTGTAAAAATGTCCAAGTTCGTTCCTGAGAGTGATCGTCACAAACAACGTTGCCACCCACCCACGCACGAACGGAACAGCCACCACTGACATTCAGGGTTACCGTGGGAAGGGACCTCAACCCAGGATAGAAACCCGCACCCAACAATGGCTGAAAAAGCCAGTCTAAGCACCGATTTCGCTGGGTAAACAGCCCATTGTAGAACTCATAGTCATCAAAACAAAGCAAACTTAAACAGGTATTCACCAGCCAAGATAACTGATAAACACGTGTGTGTGTGTGTGTGTGTGCCACTCCAAATTCTGCACTTGCCGCCTAAATATATGTACTCATTCATCCAAAGCGTCGCCCATATCTTGGAAAAAATACCCAAGTTCATTCAGTATATATATATATATATATATATATATATATATATATAGCACGCGAGTTCCGTTCACTTTAAATGAAGCATGAAAGGAAAACAGTAAAATCGAATAAAAATGAAATTACAAAAATTTATATTAAAATAAGTTATTTCGAAATTGTTGAAAACTTATTTTTAAAAACATATTCATATTTTAAATTAAATTATTTGAATTAATTAAATGTATAAATTATGAATGCAAAAATACTTTTACACAAATTTCTATTATAATAATAAACTTTGATTTATCAAGTGCCAAAAAACTTCATAAATTCTTTTTGTTTATAAATTCGTGCTGTTCCCGGTGCGTTAAACTTATTTTGTTTTTATATATTTCTAAATTTATTGTGAATAATAAAAGTAATTTCTGTTAGAACTTCGCACATAAACTTGTGGATAAAGAGAGAAGTGCTTTGTGATTTTATTTTAAATGTGAACTGCTATACATCTGCCAGGGAATGAAAAGAGATTGTGCTTCTGATTTTATATTCAACCTTTATTTTTGTAATTATTATTATTTACGATATTTAAAGCGTTTGCAATATATATATATATATAATATATATATATGCATTAATAACTGCAATGACCTCTCAGGGCATTGGTTTCTGCCCTATGTAGGAGAATTTCGATTTATGATTGATCGAAGTCCGTAGTGTAATGGTAGCGCATCCAACCGGCAATTGGAAGGCCCTGGGTTCGTTTCCCGGGCGGTTCGCCTCATTTTTCATTTATTCGTTATTTCTCTTCCCCGTGTGCAGAGACGCTCCTTATTTACGTCGTTTCTATTCATATATATATATATATATATATATATTACATTTGTGAATTTATTTTATTTGTGAGCGAATGAGGGACCGAGAGAAATAATTTATTTTTGTAATTTTATTTTTCCAAAGTTCATTTTAATGAATGTAAATTTTTAATCTTAAAGTTTTATATGTTTAATTCAAATAATTTAATTTAAAACACGAATATGTTTTTAAAAAGTTTTCAATTTCGAAGTAACTTATTTTAATGTAAATTTTTTATTAAGTTTTACTCTATGAAGTTTGGACAAAGTTTGAAATTGACTTTTTTAGTCGCGCTTCATCTAAAATGGGAAGAACTTACGTGCTTATATCTATACACACACACAGTATACCTTCATTAACATTGGTTTTTCTTCCACCTGAATTGTTCATTCTGAAGAAAGTCAAGCTTGTTGCTCCACCTTAGACCTACAGCTTAACGTGGAATCCGAACCACGACCCACCAAGGGTGGTTAGAAATTAAAAGTCCTCGCCCGGACTCGATCTCATGACCTCCCGATCAGGAGCCCAGCGTTTTAAACACTTGGCTACACAGGGTACCCATTTATCTACCGACCAATTTTTATTGTATGGAAGGATAAATAGCCAGTGCCGTAACAAGGGCGAGGCGAGTGAGGCACTTGCCTCGGGCGCGCAAAGCTGAGGGGCGCAGAAAAACTATGGAAAAACTGTACACGCTAACAACATGGTATCGTATGTGGTACCTTTATTTCTTAATTAAATATAAATTATTAATTAATTGAATTAAATATCTACAAAATTGCCTCGGGATTGGCGATATAGCGTATTGAGAATGAAATGATTGCCATACGTACATACTGTAGAACCCATATGTAGGCATCGGGCCTGCATGACAACAAGAAAACCAAATTTATGATCTCGTGTTCAAACTTTTCTACTGCCAACTCATGAAAATTACATCGAGAAACGAGTTAACGACCTTTGCTAAATCAGCAAATAATAAAAATACGAAGATTATATTATAGCGGTTCACTGGGAGCTGCTTATGTTACAGCAATGCTTTAAGCAAGGAAGATGTGCTTTGTCTTCCTATAAGTTCTGAGTGAATTCCTCTTGATATAAAACTTAATAACTATGAGAAGGATAGGCCTGTTCCTTCAGGTGTTTAAATAGTGACTGCCTATATTAGTTACATCGAGTCAACTCATTGCGTAGTTCCATCGTACCACGGCCCTACATCGAAAAAGATCGTCGCGCCCTACATCGAAACAGAAGCGAGGCCCAACGAAATAATAAGGTAAGGCAATTCCTTTCTTTACCATTAAGCAGCGCAAATACCGAAGGCAAATAAACAGAGGTCCTTTGAAGACCTACATGTACGTAACTCTCTAATGAAAAAACATAGGGCTTTTGTCGTTAACTCTCCACTGAAGTCTGCTGGAAATTTCCAACGGATGAGGGTATCAGGCAATCAACCCATAGCCCTATATAGTTTTTTCACAAAAACTATATAAAATATGGGTGCTTTCCTGTTAACGGGAATACCCAACCGCCCGCCACCAAACTCTTTGTTATGTATGTTTGCTCTCGTCATTTTCGTTTAAACTAACGAAAATATCACAACTTAACTTAACCAATCATCAAGGGCGTACAGTTGACCTAACCGGGCATTGAATTAATCTAACAGGTTAATATAGCGGAAACTTCCCGGTTAGGTCAACTGAATGCCCAGTTAGGTTAATTGAATGCCCGGTTAGGTCAACTGTACGCCTTTGATAATTGGTTAGGTTAAGTTGTGATATTTTCGTTAGTTTAAACGAAAATGACGAGGGCAAAAATACATCATAAACAGTTTAGTAGTCCCGGTAATACGTAAGTACCGAATTTATCAATCATTTAAATGAAATTAGTTAATATGTAAGCGATAATCAGTTAGTAGGGGGCCAAAATGTTTTTATGTCATCTAAAATCGCAGAAAAAACGTCGCTGCTCTCGGTATATTGTCGCCACATGAATTCCACAAGATACGAGTCCAGATGATGGCGGGCGGTTGGGTATTCCCTTTAACAGAAAAGCACCAAAATATGTATCTACTATCCTAAGCACGCCATGCCATTACGGAAAGGGTGCATTTCTATAAATTTTCAGTACTTTTCAGTACTTTATTTTCTGTTTTCCATCCATATTATTCGATGAGCGCTTTTCCAAACCGAATATTGCAAATCAGAAAACAGGATTTAATGACTGGAAAAATTGAAACCGTTTTGTAGAACATGAAAATTCAACTAATCATCGTGGAAATTTCTGAAAATGGAAATCTCAACAAAAAAGACTATTGTGCGGACAATGTATCGATGATGTACTACAGAAATTTAGCACTTAGAGGACGTGTAGTGTTATAGGAATAGAGGGAGGCAATTTTACAGGGGGGCGCAAGTATGGGGGGGGCGGAATTTTATGATCTTGCCTCGGGCGCCAAATTAGCTAGTTACGGGTCTGTGACCAGCCGTCACCGAGAATCGAACTGCTTAAGTTTACCCAACGAAACTGATACCTAGACCGCTTTTTCAGTCATTTTAGGATAATCATACCCGCTTTTTCAGCCATTTCAGTCAATCAATCAGGCTTTTGCAGCCACTGCAACTAGTCAGAACGGCTTTACTTGGCTTTACTGTCTCTAATTGTCCCTCAGTATGTCTTTCTAACTACAGACTCTGGTGAGGAAGTTGTGTAAATGTTCTATTTTAAACTCTTAAGTTTTTCTTAAATAATAATAATATATATTTTGGTATTCTTCTCGTTTTCTTTTTTGTATTCTGCTCTAAAACTCTAAGTTGTTCTGAATTAATTTATATCGAAATAATAAATAATAAAAACATTTAAACTGAATGGGCTCTGAAGTTGTGGGTTTTTAGTATTTTTTGAGTCGTGGTTGGAGTTGTAGATTTTTAGGGTTGTGGACAGGGCAAAGCGTGGCCACCTCAACCCCATCCACTTCCCCATCCCACCCCTTTGCTCCTATCCCCTCCCCCACTTGGGTTAAATGCGCCAATACTACTAAACCTTTAACTTTTTGGAGTGACAGAAATGATTCACTGAGAAACAACACGCATTTCGATCAGGAAGATCATACCTATCACAGCTAATAGAACATTGTAACACTATCATGGTATGTACTTGAAAAATGAAAATTACGATGCAATATACACAGACTTTGCTAAAGTATTCGACAAATGTGATCATGAAACATGAGAAAATAGGAAAAATGAAAAATGGATATATAACTTCCTCAGAGGACGACAGCAAGATGTTATAATCCAAGAAATATAATCATTAGAATCTGGGGCACATAGCTAAGTAGCACAGGAAACAGCATCAGCCGCCACTCCTATTCATTATCATGCTAATAATCACAGACAACGAAGCAACTAGCAAGAATACCATAACATCATTCACTGATGATACAAAAATTAGCAGAAAAATTAGAAACTCAGAAGATGTAGAAGAATTACGAACGGACACAAACAGAATGCACGGATGGTCGGAAGACAACATGAAATTTAATACCGTAAAATTTGAGCTCTTAAAAGATATGGAAAAAAATAAGGAACTTTTTTAGTTCCTTATTTTTTTCCATATCTTTTAGATCGACCTTTTTTTTAAGACTTTTTTTTCAGATAGACTTAGATATCTCTTTTAGATAGACTATGTCGCAAATAGACAGGAAATTCAGAAATACAGAAGCAAAAGATTTAGTTATAATGATCGATGATACAAAATTTGAGATACAAAATCAGATAGCGATTAACAAGGCACAAAGAATTACGGGACAGGTAGTGAGAACCTTTAAAAGAAGGGGCAAGAAAGTAATGATTCCCTCGCTGAACACGCTAATCCATACGAAAAGTAGAATATAAAAAAGAAATTAATCAGCTAAAAGATATTCAAAGGAATTTCAGAGCCAAGATCAACGGCTACAAAGAACTAAATTACTGGTAAAGATTACGTAAACTAAATGTATATTCGCTGGGAAGAAGGGAGAGGTACAGTCCCCTGCAATAGTTCCGCCTCATCCTCTCCGAGATGTGGTAGCAACGCAGTTCCTCGTCCTCCCCCACCCTTACTCCCTCCCTCCCTCTCCCCCTCCCCCTATCTTTCGCTATCCCCCCTCTCTCGTCCTCCCGCTCTCCTTCCTCCTGACTCCTTGTTATTTTCTTTAAATTTACCTTCATTCTTATTTTCCTTTGTCCTTTTTCTTCACCTCATACTAATACATGACCCTTCTCTTTCCGCCCCCCCCTGCTATTATTACCTCCTCCCATGTCTCTCATTCCTCCAACCCTATCCACGACTACTGTCATTTGTGTTTTTGCTTCTTTCCTTTTTACCTTCTCCTCTGAATCCATTCTCTTTTACATAATAACTGACTCACTCATCCAATCACGCATTTAATTTTTAATAAAACTTCGTCTATAAATACTAAAAAATATATTAACAGCTTCCGAAAATGTTCGTGTATATCAATAAGCCTTTTTTCTCTTTTAAATAATACGCCAAAAACGACGATATTACAAGATCAAACCGTCTACATGGAATCACACAATAGCTGAAATTAATCATCATAATGTAGAGGAATACAACACTTATTTGTAAGTGTTAATATCGAATAACGATATGACAAAAAGTATTGTATTACGAATGATCCCAAAATTCGAAGAACACTGTAATTCGGTGTGTTAGATTACTATTCGAAAAACATCAATTTGAAACTGTGATTTGAACTCAGTGACGAAATATATTAAATAATATATATTAACATATGTAAAAATGAATAATTCTAACACTCATTTTTCCATATAAAGTCCAAACTCGCGTGACACTCTAACTGTATATAAAATGCAAGTTTGGAAATTTTTTTAATTTTCTTTCTATTTTATTTTTGCTAACTAATTGAGGAATTATTGCTTTTTTAAATTACCTAGCCATTTTTTAGATAAAGCTTAATCATGTAATCGGGTTAAATTCTGCAATATTAATTTTTTTATACATTCTCTCTTAGCTGTAAAAGATGAAGTCATAACTTGCCAAAACTCTAAATTAACCCTTAATTTTAAATTTTAAGCATTTAATTTTGGCTCATATACATGTTTAATTTTAATCCATAAAAAAATGCATATTTCAATTTCCAGTTTTAGTTAACTCGGCAAATCATGATAACATCAGATCTGTCAATATCTGCCAGTATGCTGTTACAGCCAAAATTTACCGTTATCTTCAAAGATTTTGCAAAAAAAAAATTCAGCCTATTGAGAATAAAAAACAAAACAGGTCAACATTAAATAATAATGACATCACCAAATTATTAATATATAAACTCTTGTAATTTTTCAAATTACTATTCTGATTATTCTGCTCTGACCGAGAAGCTGAAGTATTACCTGTAATATTTTAGAAGCAGTAAAATTCGGTCAGAGGATCTCTTTGAGCCCTGCTTTCTCCAGAGAACTTACTTTTAAAATGGAATAAATAATTTCCCGATACACTACAAGAAGAATTGGGAACCGTCAGATAATTTAGTAAGTTTTCATAGAATCCTCCAATCCACTACAAGAAGAAATTGGAGTGTAGTATAAAAGAAACTACTGCGATTCTCTACACGGTACCAGCTAACCCAGATTGAGAAAATTCGTTGCTGCCACCAAACCAGAAGCCCCGTCACCCTCGAACCACCCAAACCAGTGGGTTCCAAACCGTGGGGCGCGCGTACTGTTGGCTAGGGAGGCGCAGCCTCACGGGATATTTAAGTCAACGCCGCGTGAGAGTGTTGAAACGCAATCAACTGTTTAAAACCAGCAGCGTTTGAGTTTCTGTGTCAATCAGCTGAAGCTGACTTTGGACTGACAACTTCTGAGAAAGAACAACTCATAGATTTATCAAGTGATGGTTTGCTAAGACAAGCATTTGATCCAGGAAATATGGTTATGTTTTGGTTGAATATAAAAAAAGAATACCCAGTCTTGTCGGACAAGGCTATAAACACTCTTCTCCCTTTTGTTACATCCTACTTAGTATGTGAAACGGGATTTTCTGCTGTTGCTGTCATGAAAATAAAGTACCGATCTCGGTTAATTATTGAAAAAGAATTAAAAATCGCTATTTCATCAATGGCTCCACGATTCTGGAAACTTTGTGCGGAGAAACAAGCTCACACATCACATTGATGAAAGTAAGTGTTTTGTTTAACAATATTATGTTCATTTGCTTTACACATGTGTTTTGTTTTGTTACCTCTAAAAATCTGATTAATAATACAAGTACGAATAATTGTACATGCCATTTTAGTTAGTTGAATCATTGATAACACCGGTCTGCATGAAAATCGATTTCTTTATTTTGAGTTGTGATTCTGAAGCAGTTCGCTGCGCTGAATTAAAAAATGCTACCAGTTTTTTTCTATCACCCACAGTTTTAAAGTTATTAGCAAAACAATTTTGGGGCGTTTTGTAATTTTTTACCTTTTTTATCTTTAATTAATTTTGTTTTTTCATATTTTTCAGATAGATAATTCTAACATTACGTCTTTAAAATTTTAATAATGGTTTGTAGAGGATGTACCCATAGTCCAGACATATTTTGTTATATTTGTGGTCGGTATGTTGTTGTAAAACAAAGGACAAATGTAACGACCTTCATTAAGAGAGCTTATCATGCTTATTTTGGAATTAAATTAGGAGATCAAGACAAAAGTTGGGCTCCACACAAGGTTTGTCTTACGTGTGTTGCGGCACTAAGGAATTGGAGCAAAGGTAAAAAGAAAAGTTTGCCATTTGGGATCCCTATGGTATGGCGCGAGCCTAGAAACCATACCGACGACTGCTACTTCTGTTCTTGCAATGTTAAAGGTTATAATGCAAAGAATAAAAAGAGCCTTCAATACCCAAGTCTTCCATCTGCAATAAGGCCGGTACCCCATGGTCGAGAAGTTCCTATTCCCCGCCCACCCGCGAGTCTGGATCAATACAATTCAGATTCTGATTCAGCTCCAAATCCAGACAATGATGATGTTTATGAACAGCCAACAGCTGACCGAGATCCTCCTAAACCATTAACCCAAGCCGAACTAAATGACTTAGTCAGGGATTTGAATTTGCCTAAGGACTCTGCAGAACTTTTGGGGTCTAGATTGCAGGAGAACAATTTATTGGCATCCGACACATACTTCGCTTGGTACAGAAATCGTGAGAAAGACTTCGTGCCTTTTTTCGAAGAAGATGGTCCCTTGGTATTTTGCAAGGACATCACAGGATTAGTGTGCAAGCTAGGCATCGAATACCAAACCAGTGACTGGAGGTTGTTTATAGATTCCTCTAAAACCAGTCTAAAAGGAGTGTTACTGCACAACGGTAACAAATATGCATCAATCCCAGTGGCCCATTCTACTCATTTAAAAGAGACCTACGATAACATGAAACTGCTTCTGGAAAAAATTCAGTATCAAAATTACAGATGGATATTGTGTGGGGATCTCAAAGTCCTTTGCATGTTACTTGGGCAGCAATCAGGATACACTCAGATGCCATGTTTCATCTGCGAATGGGATAGTCGAGCACGTGACCAGCACTGGAAGAGGAAAACTTGGCCTCCTAGAGAGAATCTTACCCCAGGATCAAAGAACATTTTACATGAACATCTAGTTGAACCAAATAAAATCCTCCTACCACCCTTGCACATTAAGTTAGGCTTGATGAAGCAGTATGTCAAAGCATTGAATAGAGAAGGTGAGTGTTTCAAGTACATTTGTTCAAAATATCCAAAGATTAGCTACGAGAAAATAAAGGAAGGTGTTTTTATAGGTCCTCAGATTAGAAAGTTATTGAGAGACGATCATTTCCTGAACACAATGACCAATAAAGAAAAAGAAGCATGGCTTGGTTTCAAAGATGTTGTTGAAAACTTCTTGGGAAACTACAAAAGTCAAAATTATGAAAGACTGGTGGAAAATATGCTTAAAAAGTTTTGCGCCTTAGGCTGCAACATGAGCCTGAAAGTTCACTTCTTATTTTCGCATCTTGACCGTTTTCCCGAAAATCTCGGAGATGTAAGTGAGGAGCAAGGAGAACGATTTCACCAGGACATCAAAACCATGGAAAGAAGATATCAAGGAAGATGGCATACAAATATGATGGCGGATTACTGCTGGTGTCTGCAACGAGATCAGCCTAACGCACAGCATAAGAAAACATCAAAGAAGCACCGGTTTAGTCGTCATTAGTCAGATCTACCTTCGTAGTCTTAAGTCTTTGGAATAAGTCCTGAAATGTTTGCAAGTAAAGAAGGTAAATATATTTTGTTTCTTTCAGTTATTTTTTTATTCTTTCATAAACAAGCAATATGCTTGTCCAAGAGCTAGGAGCTATTTAATTCTGCTTTAATTAGGTTTTCCTCTATCACCTAAAGATTTCGTGCTACAAGGGGTGTTGTAATACCTCATCTGTCCCCAAATGTTAACCACCCATTGATGGGAGGGGAGAGAGTATTTTGCTGGGAACGGGACTGGTTGTTATATATATATTTACCCTACATTATTATGTAAGCGTTACTGTAGTCTATAACAACAAAATTTATGGTTTAGCATGTGCAATCCAATGTTGGTCTCGATAAGATGGTTCACATTTGGGGATAAATAGGGGATTTATGACACACCCTGTAGTAAGAAAACCATACGTGATAGGGAAAAACTAACTATATTTTTTAGATCAGCGCACTCAAATTATATAGAATCACCAACTAGTTTGTAAAAATCGATCGACAAGTTTTCAAATGTGTACTGGTGTAATTAATGTCGGGGGGGGGGGTGCGCAACCATAATTTTGGGGAGTTAGGGGGTAGTCGTAACATAAAGTTTGGAAAACACTGACCCAAGGCCATACACGGAGGGTTAACATATATATTACAGGATAACTGCCCTGTTCATATTGCCAGGATCATCAAACGGTGGTTTCAGGAAAGTAGTATAGCCGCAAAAGGGGAGAGTGCAAGAATGTTGCAGGTTATTATGTAATGTTGCAAAGGGGGAGGGGGTTGTTGTAAGGGGGAGGGGTTGTTGCAAAGTGGGGGATGGGGTTGTTGCAAAGGGGGTGGGGGAAAACTTGGAGGCGGCGTTATCCCCCAAGAGAAAGGAGAGAAAGGAGGAGGAGGAGAGGTGTTCACCTGGCAGGAGCCAACTGCACATTAAGACTTCAGCCGAGTTGGCGTTGTTTTATAGGCTCCTAATCAGCCAGTTGGCGTAAATGGCTTGAGTTGCCAGATACCGCGATACCATTGTATACATTATTATAGACTCCTAATCAGCCAGTTGGCTGTAAATGGTTGTCAGATACCTCTTTTTAGCAGTATTATTGTATACATTATTATTATATACGCCTAATCAGCCAGTTGGCTGTAAATGGCTTGAGTTGTCAGATAGCGCCATGTATTCATTTAATCGAAGACAGAGTTGCCAGATACCATTGTATACACTATTATAGACTCATAATCAGCCAGTTGGCTTAGAAGGCTTAAATATTGCCAGATACCGCAATATCGTTGTATGCATTATTATATTTCGAATACCGGTAGTAGAAGGCATAACAATAAACAACATTGCATCATTCTGTTTATTATAAATATATAGAAAATAAATATACATTTGAGGAATATGCATATAACAGTACAGGAAATATATACACACAATTATGGATATATATAAAATAAAATATACATTTCAAATAAATATACACTTCAATAGAAATATGTACATAACAGTACAGGAGAAATATCACGCAAAATATATACATATAAACACAAATCAATAGAAATATGCGTATAATCAGTACAGGAGAAATGTCAAGCAAAATATAAATACAATTCACTTTTTTTTCAAAATACTAAACTCGGTCTTAATCGAGTTTACAATTACATCATTATTGCTCTGCATTACGCAGTATATGCGGCTTAATAATATTTCACCGCTTAAAGTATAGGGAAACGTGTACTCGATATGAAGGGCTTTCATATCGTTCAGTACTATTTTTGTTCCCACTTTACAACCGGTTGGTAAGTCATCTTTAAATACGTCTAGAATACAATCAAAAGCACGCACAAAGAGTTCATCGTTAGCTACATTATTAAACACAAGTTTATAAGAACGCTTTTCCAATCGAGGGTTTATTTCTACCGACTCGAGCTTTTCAATCGTGAACTCACTCAACATAGCGGCAATTGAAATAATCTTCTAAATCGTTACGACAACTGCGCGTTATATAAAGAAATAGTTCTTCAGGGTGAACGGTGTAGGTGAGCTCAGCCTTGTACCGATCAATTGCTTTGTACCAAAGTTCATGGTATTTCAAAGAGTCTAAACTTTTTAAATAAACATCCAGCACTAGACCATTCTCACCAGCCCTACACTCGGTAAACCCATCGAGCAGAGCGGTGTATGCGTATTCAAGTACTGTATCAAAATAAAACATATCCGTAACACGCGCGTCTAATATAGGTTTCAGTTTACGGAATCCGACGATTTCAAACATTCTGTCGAGGATGAAACAGTTTCGCGTAGGAATAAGAGCGTTATTATCAGAAGCATTCTTCCACATCAACCGTATATCAATGCACGGCCGATCGTTATTTATACACAACGTATATACAACGGCGTATGAGGGTGCGTCACTAATCTGCTCTCTTCTTGTACCTACGTTAGCAGGTATTTTATAACGATCTTCACTCCACTTCTCAACTATCACAAAGATTCTATTCATCTCCTCGATACTTAAATAAACCCGTTTGTTTGTCGGTCTACATTCCGTTTCCAGTAGATAGCTAATGGTACCGGAATTACGCCTGAACACGCGCAACGATTTCGTCACGGACACATCGTACGAGGCGTTGAGAATGCTGCTCAAAGGAAGTTCCATCGTATTCGAGGAGCGCACGTCCACTCGGCTCAAGCTCTGAGATAACTATGAGCCGTGTGAGGCACGCAGGTAGGCAGGAATGGTTCGACGGGCGGCTGACTCGATGATACGTGAATGGGCTTGTTCCGCGAGTCGAATTGTTGTACCGGTACAAGATATCACTACCAGCCTACGCACCAGACATTTTGGATAAGAACTAGGAACATTTTTGTTTACTAAATATCTCCACACTCCGGCGCACTATTTGAGATGAACTATGTTCATATTTTTCCTTTCTGCCCATCAAACGATACTCGTCTCTAAACTCTGTTAAAAATTCACGCAGGGCACTAGCCACAACCTCACTACGAACCTCATCATGATATACGTTAATATAGTGATAAAAATACTTAAGATTGTCCATGATCACGAGATTCACATTTCCAGTTCGTAGGGTATGAGTAATCGACATGGTGTAGCATGACGTAATACCGCTTGTCACACCACCCATCAGCAAGACTCATTATCCATACCTGCTGCTTCTCTTCTGCACGCGTTGTTTCTTTTACTTCACGGTGTATGTGAGACTTTATAAAGTTTAGCTCTGCAGTATACTTCAGCACATCGTCTGTGCAACGAAAGCCTTCAACGGTCTCACCAGAACATCCGTAGAGTATTTGTACATCTTGGAACTTCGCACAATCCAATGTGTTTTTAAAAGAGGCATAGGAGGGATGAATAGGAAGTTTTTCGGTATCCACCACATCCTGGCACTTTACTGAATACCATTTCGTAAACGTTGTACAAGCAATATTAAAGGTAGCCATTTGAATACACGTCTGATCTGAATACACGTCTGATCTCTCGGGCTTACTGCGGTCGACTGACCACGCAGGGATTCCCAGATAGTAGCATGACTCACGGTCTTACAGTGGGCGGAGCTTAGAACTTTCACACACACACACACACACACACACACACACACACACACAAGGAGAAAGTGAAACGCTATTTGAAACATGATTTATTTAATAAACGAGATATTCAAGTTATATATATTTACAAATACGATTTAATAAACGAGATATTCAAGTTATATATATATATATATATATTTACAAATAGATACGATTATATACAAGACGTGTGAGTTAGAATCATCATTGGTATCCAGAGGGTACGGTATCATAGGTACCAGGTATTTGGTAACGTTTCCTATAGGTGTTACGGCACACCATCGTACCCCTAAGTTCCTTCACGCCCCCCAGCTTCTGCGCCCGAAAATTGTGGGTGCCTACATTAGTTGGTGAGGTTGTTCATCCAAACATACTAGATCCTTCAACGACTCAAAGTTAACAACCTCCCGATTCGCATGGTTGAGCGTAATACCCTTTGCCTTCACGATATATTTCATTTCCTCCCCCACCTGACCCGTACCCCATAAGTCTTAGGTCCTGTTGAGGCAAAAGAGTCGGCGTATGCGTGTCCCCATACTCATCCTTGATCTCATCAGTGAGCTCGCCGAGGAACTCCCCAATAGTGGGCATGTATTCACCCTCCCTCTCTGTGAATATCACGCTATCTGTATCGGCATACAATACTCTCCGCCCAAGAGAATGCAATAGACCCCAAAGTTTTATACGGGCGTAGGCTGTTGTGAAGCTGGCCACAGGTATGTTTGTAACCCTTGAGGTATCTGTGGCAAATTCAGTGTTGTTGTACTTTATTACGTAAGTATTACCTACATTTACGATCTCCATGACCTCTTTATCGGGGGCATTGGCATAATCCCAGACATCGCTATAACTTTGTGCCAAATGAATGCTCCCTCTGCCGGTATTCTGCGCAAATTTTCCCCATAGACTGTTTAGACACAACTTTGCACTAAAGCGCTTGCCAGGATTCTTTACAATTTGGACACGATCAAGTTGTATACCTTCGCGGTCGCGGTAACGTTGAATATAGGCAGACTTTTCATCTTCGGTATCAACTCCTCGCGGATACCCTGATGCCTCAACCTTATCCTTCAAAAAGGTGTTTATTATGGTGTGAAAAGGTTGGGTAGCTTCTGAAACCTCCACACCTCATGTATCTTCAGTATTCTATAACCATGGCGCACGGCTATGGCCAACTCAGGACTTGTATATACGCCTCTGATCTTACGCTGGTGGGGTATATGGTTACATTCGCCGTTATCCTCTTCCACGCACTTCACGCACAGGGGAAACATGAGCTTGTAGTCGATAACGACAGGTAAGATCGGCATCCATAAATTGCGTGGGGGGTAGTACGTCTAAGAAAGAGATCCCAAAGTAACGATCATTCAAATTTTTTGAAAATTCATTGATGGATGGTAGGCTAGGTCCCACCAGTTTCTCAGGAGCGCCCACAGGGTACGGATGGCTCTTCATCACGTATGGGTATAAAGAACAGAAATCGTAGTAATGGAGCTTCACGCCCTCCGTAGGTGGGAAGTATAGTCTGAAAGGATTTGTACGTCCTCCAAACAAGCTATCAGCTTGATCGCTTTTATTTCCTCACGGTACACCTCGTCTGTCTCCATCCGTGCATCATATTCATGCTCCCACAAGACTTTGTGAGTGAACTGTGATCCTATAAGTTGATCGCGGGTGCGGGTCGATGCAAGACAGTCGGCAGGAGACCTACCGTGGATATCTCCGGTGACTCCGCACTCAGGACGGGGGCATCCATGCCACCAGCAACCGTTAAAGGAGTACACAGTCTTCACACCAGTGACACGGTTTTCACTTAACCCATCAACCCAAAAAACACGTCCATTAATCTTAATGGGTACTTCACCCGTGTTGCGGGCGTGCTTTATGTATACACCTGTCTGTTGCTGTAGGTGTATGAGCCAGTAAATAGCCTTGTGCCCGTAACTGCGGGGATTGTTTCGGTGAATAATGGCTAAGGTGTCTTTCGGCATGAAGTTATTCTTGAACACCGTAAAACATAATGATGCGATGGTGGTTGCGACTTGCAGTGGATCGCATTTGAAACGGGCTATGTACATCCTTCTAAAGGCCTGGAAACATACTCTAAGCACGCGCACATCATTCACGCAATAACGCTCACATTCATCAGCTATATTATAAGGGTTACTTTCATTAAAACTGTCGTAGTATCGATCAAAGTCTTCACGTTCATCCATACAGTCAAAATAATGTTTGGGGGGTGGTGGGCCTACGTAGTTTAAAGTCTCGCTGGTGAGGAAAGTGTATGGGAAGTATCCTTTGGAAACTTCAGCTGCTACTCCCATCACCTTGGGTAGCTTTGCTAATTTACAAGGTGTGAATAATAAAGTATCTTTAAATTGTACATTGCCTCTTATCTGCATCTGTATTAATTTGTTGCCTCTTTTCAATGGATCACCTGTAAATATCTCAGAGGATTCGTGTTCAAGCAACTCCTTATAAAGGAACTGCGTGTCAAACTTTGCCCCGTTATGGGCGAGAATATACACAGTCATTTTTTTGAACTTGTCGGCTAACTTACAATATAGGACACAAATAGTTTCACAGGACTATCGCTGACATTCGTTTTAAAAACGTTTGTCCGTTTACCACATTTGGGGCACTCGTCACATTCGATATCCATACACTCATCACAGATAGTCTGGCTCACAAGTAAATGTGGAATTACCTCTTTGGTTTCAGCGTTCGTATATGTTTCTATATCGTAGTATACAGTTATACAAGGGTTATTTTTAGGCTTAGCATCTTTCATATAACATACATGCTTTACTCCATCCGCCTTATATTCCTCCTGGCATGTAGGACAGTGAATTACGTCACACTTGTGCTTAAATTTTCCCCAATTATCCATTGTGTGAAACATACCACATTCACAGATTCTCATTTTCCTGCACGTGCCAATTGATTTATGGAAATCAAAACAGCTATTATTGAAAAATGTGCGTCTACACACATCACAGTCTCTCTTCTCAGCTTCAACTACACGGCTTTCACATTTGGTGCTTTTACACTGCTCACATACCATGTGACATTCTTTACAATGTCTCACTATATCATCCGCAAACTCGAGGCACCCTTACACAAATCATGATGTCTCCCATATTTTCGACTTTTGTCATAACTCGCGTAAAGCCACCTTATATTACGGATGGGGAGATACGTTGTCCCTGACAATCCTAAAATAAGTAGGGGCCTTGTACGATCTCTCACACAGCTTTTAAAAACATACACAGTCCTACGACGATCATCCAACCCAAACACAACTATGCGGACATTCATTTCCTGTTCTACCCTTCTCAGCTCTTCAGGACCCATATTACAGTCAAATTCAAGTTCACAGTCTACAGCTAGTTTACGGCACGCTCCACGACTGTAGGCAACCAAATTTTTTGAGTTCGTGTATTTTGTACAGTAAACATACGTGCTAAGAGTACTGCTATAAAGCCGCAACCACGATCGACGTTTATATGCCGTCTATAAATAGCTTGAGAATTGAAGTTAAGAGTA
Organism: Bathynomus jamesi; assembly: GCA_023014485.1. Classification (NCBI taxonomy): domain Eukaryota; kingdom Metazoa; phylum Arthropoda; class Malacostraca; order Isopoda; family Cirolanidae; genus Bathynomus; species Bathynomus jamesi. The sequence continues at coordinate 642,029 of JAJOZX010001052.1, read as the reverse complement.
TACGGTATGGCACTATGACCCGCAACACGGTATACATGGTCAATATTTACCGTGAAGTTGTCCATATTGAAGGCTATACTACTTTGGGCGGCTTGCATTATACGCCCTAATATATATTCTACATCTTCAGCCGCCAAACGTCTAAATGGCACTATCACCCAATAATCGTCTACATCACCGTCATCTGACCCGAATCCAAAGGACAGACTCGTCCTGACTTCACGCTCGTCACGATTCTGAAGAGCAAACTCTATAATATGCTCTACAACCCGGCGTAGTCCGCGCTCAATTCCACTGCTATACATGACTCTAGGGTCGACCCTGACTCTATACCGATTTCTAGTCAAGGCTGGGGTGGGGGCTGCGGATCGCACCAATTCCAGTGTTATACCATCCTCAACAGAACGGGGGGCGGCGGATGAATTAGTGGATATATTAGCCGAAGGTGCTGCTGATGGGGGCCCTGTTGCGTAGGAGGTTGATGGTTGGGGCTCTATTATTGTAGACTTAACAGAACGGGGGGCGGCGGATGAATAAGGGGATATATTAGGTGCTGCTGGGGTTGTTGTTGCGTAAGAGGTTGAGGGGTTGGGATCTATTACCGCTGCAACAGACGCGTATTTCGGTCGCTTTATACCTGACGTGGATATCTCATACCTCCGCTTTGGACGTGTTACCGGTATCGCTGGTGAGGGTTCAGGGGAGGAGATCACAACTACACTGTCGTCGAGGTCATCCGTAATGATGGGCTGCTCTACCTCATCGTCATTCACGGTTCTGTGGGAGAAGAAATATAAGGATCAGCACTCAAAATTTGTAATATTTTGTAAATGACTCACTTAGGAGTGTGACGTGTTAGAAATGGACTCTGTAGAAAAATTCAGATTCACGAGCCCATCCACATGTATTATATCTGGACCTACAGGATGTGGTAAAACTGTGTTTATGCTTAAAATCATTAAAGAAAAGGGGGAGATGTTCTCGAAATTTGTGCATAAAGTTATATGGTGCTATTCGACGTATCAATCAGTGTTCAACGAGTACCAAGATGATATTTTGTTCCACAAAGGCGTATATGACGTTAATTCGTTAAAGGGAAATGAACATACAATCATTGTAATTGACGATCTCATGTTGGAGATGGATAAAACGTTTGCCGAGACATTTACAGTATTCTCCCACCATCTTAACATAAGCGTGTTCTTCATCAATCAGAATCTATTTTTCAAAAATAGATACATGCGCGATGTGTCGTTAAATACGCAATATCTAGGTCTTATTCGCGCAACGTAGAGATGTATCACAAATTGGGGTATTAGCCAATCAAATGTTCCCGAATCAGCGTAAGGAGTTTTTGGAAGTTTATAAAGAAGCTACAAGCACGCGTTACGGATATTTGCTTTGCGACCTTCATCCGCGAAACACGTTTAGAGTGCTTCTACGAACGAATATATTTCCAAACGAGCCTGAAACGGTGTATATTCCAGAATGACAAAGAGACTAAAGAAATACCGTGAATTAATAAAAATCTATCATCGACTGCCTCGGGCAATGCAGCAGATGTTTATTAAAAATATCGATGCCGACTTTTTAAAATGCATCTGTGAAATCTGTCTTAACGTTATAAATTGCAATGTATCAATGAAAACCCATCAGAAGGCTCGCCTACGCCGCTACAAGAACATAATACGTGCACTCGCTCGTAAAAGCCAAACTGTAGCGAAGAAAAAACGAATTATTGTACAAACAGGAGGGTCATTTCTCCCCATCTTATTTTCAGTTTTGCGTCCTTTACTGACTAGATTAATATAATGAAGAAAGTGGTAGTGATTCCCCACGAGGTGTACGCCTCACTGCAAAGGAATCCAGACACGTATCTAGATCCCCGTAAAAGCAGACTTAAAAGAATGGAAAGCGAATTGTTAGCCCTATTAAACAGTGAAAAAACACCTGATGAGAAAAGAATCTTATACCAAGAAGCTCTGCAGAAATTTCTTCACGAGTACGAAAATTATAAGAGCCCTACAGAGATTCCTGTGGTTATTAGGCACAGCACGGGGGACGATGGCGACATAGGATCTGTACCCGACGACACAGCTGACCAACCAAAAAGATTAGCCACACAACATATCGAACATGTATTAAAAATACCCTCCCACTTACATTGAGGAGTAAAGGCTTAAGTCTTTATAATCTATTGAATGAGGATCCCGCCATACAATGGACCGATACAGGGGAGATCATTGTGGAAGGATCAAAGGTACAGGGATCGAATATCGTAGACATTGTCCATGATCTGGTGAGAAAGTGGGATAGGCCATCACCATCAGGATGGAAGCATATTAAAGCAAGACTACAACAAATAAATGTCCCTAAAACGTTGATAGGAAATCTGAACAGGTTAAAAGACTTGAAACATGCAACGCCTGTGACACAATTGAAGGCGCCGTCACCCCCGGCGGTAACACCTTTGAAGAGGAGCAAGAAGAGGTTAAACCAACCCTACCCACGTGCCTCTAAAATACGCAAATGGCTAACGTATTAACTAAACGCTATTATGACATTTCTACCCCATCCTCTTACGGCGGCGTAGATAGACTGTACAGAAGTGTTTACGGAGTAGGGAAAAAAGATGTTGAAAGATTTTTGAGGGAGCAGGACGCTTATACGCTTCATAAGCCTGTGAGAAAAAGGTTTAAAACAGCCAAGACAACGGCTTCCTCGATTGATTCTATTTGGCAAGCAGATTTAACAGACATGCAAAGATATTCTGTGTATAACGATGGTTACCGCTACATTCTATTCATAATAGACGTATTCTCTAGATATCTGTGGCTAGTTCCTCTGAAAAATAAATCACCTGAAACAGTTGCTAAAGCCACCAAAACGCTAATGTTAAAAGAAAACAGGGTTCCTGGCTATTTTTGTACGGATATGGGGAAGGAGTTTATAGGCCGTGCTTTTCAGAATATGTTGACAGAGTTTAATATCAGCTATTACACAACCAATTCTATACATAAGGCTTCTTTAGCTGAAAGAGTTCAGCGCACCATAAAGGAACGCATGCACCGTTATTTTACACATAAAAACATACAGATTTCTAGACATTCTGGAATCATTGGCATCATCCTACAACCGCTCACACCATCGCACGATTGGGGCAACACCTAACGAAGTTTTAGAAAGAGGTACGCTCCCGAGAAGAGATGGATCACCACCACCACCACACTCTGCGCGCTTCAAAATCAATGATTATGTAAGGCTGTCGCGTTCGGGGAATAAATTCGCAAAGGGTTTTGAGCAAGGATGGACACGCGAGATTTTTAAAGTTAGGGCTGTGAGATCTAAAGGTGAGATAATGATGTATTACATTGAAGATTTGAATGGGGAAGAAATCTCAGGAGGCTTTTACCGCGAGGAATTGCAGAAAGTTGCGTTTAATTTAGAAAAAAATGTGTTTAAAATTGAGAAAATTTTAGGAAGCAAAGGTTCAGGAAGGAGAAAAATGTACCTGGTGAAATGGCTAGGGTACCCAGAAAGCTTCAACACCTATATAAAAGCTGATGCAATAATGAAGCTTAAATAGTATGCAACATGGCTCCTAACCATTTCTACGTCACACTCCCGTCCTCCTCGTCCCTGTCTGTACACCCTAACAACACGCTAGCCAACTTTGTAACAGAACTCCATGGGCACATTGAATTGGGTCGTGATTCGTATGAGGTGGGGATATGCGAAATTCAGCTGGACACCGTCTTTTTAAATATTGAACATAAAGAAACCGTTTTTACGATTCTTAGAGACATTGACGAGTGTGAAAAAGCTGGGGTAGCTATGGATGAAACTATGCGCATCGCTCGGACTAAGATTGCACGGTATTACAGTACAGAAGTACTGTAAGACTAGGGCCGGGTCAATATGGTTCGGTCGAGGATGTTGTGAGAGGATTAAACGTAAGTTTAAGAAACTCAAACCTTACGAATGATTTAGTATATGAAATCGTAAACAACCCTGCACATACACTAATCCTAAAATCAAAGACTAACAGACGTCTTAAAGAACATAGAAAGTTCAAAATTCTAACCAACGGCCGATATAGCGCAGCCTTCCAAAGAGACACATTTCACGAGACACAGTATAACTTGTCCAGATTAATGTATCAATTGAAGATGGAGAAATTGGCTGAAAGGTCCCCAGACATGTGCTATATTTACAGTAATATAGTGGAGCACCAGTTTGTTGGGGATACCCAGGCACGCCTGCTGCGCATTGCTCACATCCCCAACCATAGAGGAAGGAGTTTGAGTATTACATATGACAGACCCCATTATGTGAATGTCGCAACTAATTTAATAACCAATATCACAATATATATAAGAACGATTGAGGGCGAAAACTTCCCATTCGGTAACGGGAGCTTAACAGTGAAGCTACACTTTCGACGCACTGAGTTATAATGGATAGAAAGCCTTTCACCGTCTATCGAGGGATGCGATACCAGCGCGGTAGTGGACTTGGATCCATTTTTTTATCCATACTACGTACGGCTGTTCCTTTGCTGAAGAGGGGTGCCAGATACCTTGGAAGGAAAGCGCTACAATGAGGCCTTAACACTGCAGAAGACATATTGGCCGGGGCTAAACCTAAAGAGGCTCTAAAAAAACATTTAAAGCGTACACGGAACGAAATCATCAAAGATGCAAAGAGAAAAATGCGTGGTGGCGGGAAGAAGAAGAGGGCTCCCCGGAAGAAGAAGGGGTCACGTGGTATTAAACGTAAAAGGCTATCAAAAAAGAAATGCTGTAAGCGAATGAAACCTATGGTTGACCACTTTTTTGACTGATATAAGCTAAGGATATTGATCTCATGAATCATAGTTTGTTTACCACTTGTCGAGAGAGGAGTCACTATTTCGCCATGGCACGCTTCATCCACCCATGTAGTTCACAATGCTGTAAATCGGAGCTGTCTTTTTTTGAGCTCCCGCCAACCCAAGTTTCTATTGAGCACAGTGACTTTATTACAATTAACCCTTTAAACACAATTAGTTCCCCGAGTGCACCTATAGAATTCGTGATACCCAGCTCAGGTCCTTACTTTTTTGATCCAAGCTGTGTGCACATGTACGCTAAGCTACGTATAGCCCATTCTGATGGAACGGTCTGCGATGACAAATATGCTGTATACCCTGAAACAAACTTTCTGCACGACATATTCAACCAGTGTGACGTATATTTAAATCAGACCAACATATCGGCAGGCACGGGGTACTATCATCTACGAGCCTATTTGGAAAATGTCCTCAACTTTTCCAAAGAAGCGAAGGCTACCTTTTTAAGTGCGGAGGGATATTATCAAACTAAAGATGAAAATAGTATAAAGGACAAATTTAAAAATTCTAAAAAGAAAATATACGAGTGTTTTGGACGGTTGCACACAGATTTCACTTTCCAGGAGAAGTTGCTTGTGAACGGGGTGGATATGAAAATAAAGCTCACCCGCACGAGTCCTGAGATCTGCTTAAATCTGGATGTGAATCAAGAAGAGGGTGCAAAGTCCGTTGTGGTTCACATTATGGACACATACCTCCGCGTACGGCGAGTGAAATTAAGTTCACCAAAACAACTAGAAATTGAGAAAAATTTACTAAACGCTACAGTGAAATATCCTATTAACAGAGTGCAGATCAAACTATATACGGTTCCTGCAGGGTTGGCATCGAAGCAGATAGAAAACATTGCCCTGGGAAATCTTCCTAAAAGGATATTAATCGGCATGCAGGACCACGCTTCGGTGAATGGAAAATATAAAAAGAGTGCCTTTAAATTCGAGAATTTCGGACTTAAAAATATAACTCTGTACGTTAATGGCACTGCTTTGGTGGAACAATGGGTACGGACTATTCATCAAACGCTGTGTTACCGCTTTGTGCCAGAGCCTATAGTAATCTGACCCATATTGCAGGTGATTGTGATGAGCTTGGTAATGGGGTAACGCAGGAAGAATTCATTGATCAATTTAACCTTTACCCGTTTGACATTACACCTGACTTATCTGCTAGCGTAAATACCCATTTAACACCACAGCAGAGCGGAAACATCTCAGTGCGGCTGGAATTCGCCAAGCCTATAGACGCTCCTATTAGTGTACTAGTATATCTCGAATCGCAAGCCCTAATAGAAGTAGATAGATTTAGAAGCGTTATCACTGACTTTTAAAATGGATGCTAATACACTTCAGAAAGTAATGGAGCGAGTCACACGTTCCAAATTTATCGGCGTGTTTGCGAAGAATGAAACATTGAGTTTGCCAAGTACGCGAGAATGCGGTAGTCTTATTGTGAACACAGACATCATCGGTAATGAAGGGATTCACTGGATCGCTGTCTATTTTAAAAATAGACAGCGCCTGTACTATTTTGCTTCACTCGGTACTCAACCCTGGAGTGACCCTATTATTGTAAAATTTCTCGCTCAGTTACATATTCCCGAAGTTGTGTGGACCCCATTTCGCATGCAAGGATATTTTACTAATGTTTGCGGAATGTACTGCGTCTCATTTCTCATGCATATGTCAAATGATAAAGAATTTATAAATTTTTTAAATTTATTTGACCCGTGTCACACTCGCCGAAACGATGAAATGGTATGCAGACAGATAAAAAACCGTTTTCCAATTGTACGTACTCGTTGTATATTATAATGTTTTTGTTCGTATATTTGTAACGATATATTCGTTTATTGTACTGATTTCTTTCATTTAATAAATTTATGAAAATATATTGTGTCTTCTTATCACAAAAAGATCGAAAAACACCTACATTATTTCGGTGTGACATTGTTGACTGATCAGTATACCCTCCCTATTCCGAGATTCTTCAAAAGATTGTATAACTCGTGTCAAATCCTCATCGGACCTTAAAGGAATAATGCTTTTAAAACATATACAGAGTATACAGACAGATCCCCATTATGTGAAGATATCTTTGGTTCGAGGAGTGAACGCCATAAAAATTTCGATTTTAGCATAATGGGGATAACCAAATAACACTGATTGACATTTTTGGCGAGTATCTATTTGACAAGATACTACAACTCTCCATATATATATAAAATTCTAATTACAGACACTTACATTTCTATGGTAGTCCCTTGCGTCGGGTTGTAAGGAGCGTCACTGCAAATATCTTCTACGGTTTGCGTTGAAAATAATTCGCCACGATCAATCGCATTGAAAAGACTAATTGCGGTTAATGCTGCAGTATCACGTTCTTCATACAAGTCTGGGGAGACGTACAGGTCCATGGTGGAGGGAATGATTATTCACTGACGCGAAAATAGCTACTGTTACTCCAAACTGAAAAATATCCCCTTTTATATGCACAATCGCCAAGCTCCGCCCCAAAAGACCAGATGTTCGTAGTGATTGGCTGCCGATGTAGCTGGGTGGAGCTATGACGTGTACCAATCCGCTATAACGAGACCGGACGAGTAACATATATATAAAATCGAATTATAGGCACTTACATTTCTATGGTAGTCCCTTATATTATATTTTTTACTTACAAATTATTAGTATTGTTTGTTAACATAATTGTTAACTTATTTTATAATAAAGAAATTATATCCTAATTATATTTTAAAAAGAACATTCGGTTTCAATTAAGCTGTGGTCTAAGGCGGCGTGGCATAAATAAATACTAAAATAAAATTAAATGTTAAAAAATCTTTATTCATACGTTATTAAAAGTTAAAAATCTTTATTAATAAAACAGGATAGAAGCATATGAAAGTCAAGGTAAACTATAGTTGTAAATTATAGTTAGGTTATACGATGTTTTTCGGGCATACTACTGCCTCGGGTTAAATGATCCTGTTATTTTAAATCACGTATTTGAAAGAGTTAATCATTATTGCTACATAGAAAAAATCGTGCATTACGATGTTTTTCGGGTATACTCTTGCCTCGGGTCAAATGGTCCTGTTATTTTAAATCACGTATTTGAAAGAGTTAATTATTATTGCTACATAGAAAAAATCGTGCATTACGATGTTTTTCGGGTATACTACTGCCTCGGGTCAAATGGTCCTGTTATTTTATATCACGTATTTAACGACACATCGCGCTCATTTCCATTGCTACATATGGCTCTAGGATCGGCCCTGACGAGATGTATTTCGTAGGTTAGGTTAGGTCTCTTACATATAAAAGTCCATGTGGTAGAGTAAGCAACGAACCCCATCGACGAGATGTATTTCTGAATCCATGTTAAACTGGAGGTCTAATTTACGAGCGAGTGCACGTATTATGTTCTTGTACCGGCGTAGGCGAGAAAGAGTTAATTAGTATTGCTACATAGAAAAATCGTGCATTATGATGTTTTTTTCGATTATTATTTATTGAACAAAACTCTCGCTCTCTTTCTATATATATATATATATATATATATATATAGAAAGAGTGGTCTGGAAGGAAGTTTACCAATGATTAAATTCTCTTTGCGAGTGACCCGTTGCCCGCGTCGGGCTAACCTTTGGTTAGCTTCCGCCCGAATTGTTAATTCTGACGAAGGTCAAGCTTTTCACTCCACCTTAGACCTACAGTTTAACGTGGATTCCGAACCACGCCCCATCAGCAGCCCAGCGTCTTGACCACTAGGCCACCTATGGTACCCATATATAATTGTGGGCATATCTAAGAAATAGAGTCGAGAGAGGTTTTGTTCAAGATGTCTGTGAGAAAGGTCTTTTACGGTCAGAAAAAAAATCGCCTCTGGCAATAGGTGAACCGATTTGAACAGATTCTCGGAAATGTGTCTCGTAAATTTTCATCGATACAACTTAGATATTATATATATATATATATATATATATATATATATATATATATATATATACGGGTTTGGGGAATGACGATCGTCGAATTGTTTCATAAATTTTCATATTGTTTCAATTTTTTTCGCATGGAAAGAGACTCGTGTGTTTCGTAAATTTTCATCTCGATGCAACTTAGATATATATATATATATATATATATATATATATATATATATATATATATATAGAGAGAGAGAGAGAGAGAGAGAGAGAGAGAGAGAGAGAGAGAGAGAGAGAGATAGGATCTGTAGTTAATCTTACGCGAGGTATGAAAATCAGGAAAAAATGCCAAATGTGTATTATTTTAAAATGAAACTGTAATTAATAATTAATGTATTTTTCTAACGAAGACTGATTTACCAGATACCACTTTTTACCACAACTCGCACACACACACACACACACACACACACACACACACCGGAAAGAGCTTAATATCAGCTATTACACAACCAATTCTATACATAAGGCTTCTTTAGCTGAAAGAGTTCAGATATATATATATATATATATATATATATATATATATATATATATATATATATATATATCATAAGCTGCTTAAAAAACTGTGTGTATATAATTATAGTAAACGAAATAAACTAGTTAACCATAAAATCAATTATTTTCTATTATGACGTTTTCGAAGGTAAACTATGATATTTGTTTCTTTAAGTTCAATGAAGTTAATGTTAAATTTGCTTCTAAACTAAAATTAAATGTTATAAAATAAATTATATATATATATATATATATATATATATATATACCTAACATAAGAAAAGAATGTGTATATATATATATATATAATAATATATATCTAGCAACCGATCATTGCAAAAAAAAAACTGGAAAGGTATGCAATTAATAAAGGTGTATTTAAACAGAATTTAATTGGAATAACTATCGTCATATTGTGTTACACAATGGATGATTAATATTTCTGGAATACATGGCGCTATCTGATGGTGCAATCTGGCACATCAGCACCCGATTACATGGCTTGATGTAGCAACTCTGCATCTGCATACATGGAGCGATCTGACAACTCAGCAACTGAATACATGGCACTATCTGGCAATTCAGCCAGAATAGAGGCTTATAAAAGACCGCGAAGTTGGTGAAAGACTCATTCCACCTCGGCTCCCAGCCGAGGAAGGACCTCTGGTCCTTCTCTTTCAGGCCCTTTGGTAAAACCCCTTAGTGGCCTCTTAGGTTAGGTAAACGAAAATAATATGCCTTGCTATCAAAGGCAACTACTCTCTCTCTCTCTCCTTCAGGTATCTCCCTCCTTCAGGTGTCTCTCTCTCTCTCCTTCAGGTATCTCCCTCCTTCAGGTGTCTCTCTCTCTCCTGCATGTGTACCTACTGCATGTGTACCTCCTGCATGTGTACCTCCTGCATGTGTGCGTATGTGTGTGTACCTCCTGCATGTGTACCTCTCCCCCCTTGGCTGATTAGACGTATATAATAATAATGTATACAATAATACTGCTAAAAAGAGGTATCTGACAACTCAAGCCATTTACGCCAACTGGCTGATTAGGAGCCTATAAAACAACGCCTACTCGGCTGAAGTCTTAATGTGCACTTGGCTCCTGCCAGGTGAACATCTCTCCTCCTTTCTCTCCTTTCTCTTGGGGGATAACGCCGCCTCCAAGCTTCATGGCTGCACCTGCAGCATCCCCCCCTTTGGGTTAAATTTTTTTTCTTCTTTTTTTTCTTTTTTTTTCTTTTTTTTTGCAACCCCCACCCCCTTTGCAACAGCCCCCACCCCTTTGCAACAACCCCCAACCCCCCTTTGCAACATTACATAATAACCTGCAACATTCTTGCACTCTCCCCTTTTTCGGCTATACTACTTACATTGAATACACCAATATTTAAACTTATTTGGACTATATTCGACCATATTAAAAATCAAGGAAATTAATTGAAAAAAATCTTTATTCATATCTGCTATACATAAATTGTAGAATACTTATAATCGGAAATTGCACGAACAATCTAGGGAAGATGCATTTATCATGCACTTTTTATCATGTTCACCTACTACACGCTATGTACAACATACTACATGCTAAAACAGCGTTCATTGAACAGTAAACGACCCGAAATAATTCCTTCTTCTTTCGTTCCGACTGGCAAATTCCAATGCAATGTTGTTCAGAGATAATTCGTCGTTTTTTTCTTATAAATATTGAGCATCATGCAATGATTTAAGCGCTTTTGTGTCATAGTAGTCTTCATATAACTCTTGATGCGTCGTAGTACTGAGAATGTTCTCTCGGCAGTTGCTGTCGTTACTGGAACTGTTAAGAACAATCGTAACAGTTTGTCCACTTCGCTCAACATCCTCTGGCAAACAGGTTGGGAATCCAGAGCATCGCAGTGTCTGAAGACTAGTTACCTGAAAAAATAAAAATTCCCATTAGTGGTTTCATTTTCCTTGTTGCACTTTTGCTTGAATTAAAAAATCAAATTTCAATTCAATTTTTGGGCTATGTTTCCCCATGTGTTTCATTTTCTTTATAGGTAAATATTTTTCAGTTGCTTTTTCGTTCTCGAACAATAATCTATTTTATGCTCGAATGATAATTTTAATAAAACGCAAACACTAATGACAATTACCTCCTTAATAGTCGACCAATCGAGAATATCATACAGCATTGGAAGTTGAACGGATAATTTCTCGAAGTCGATATCTTTTTGATACAATTGTACAACAAAGTCACGAACTTTGTGCTCCTTTCCGTTAGCTGCAGACAGCAAGACGTTTTCGATGTTGACCAAGTCATAGAAATTATCCTGCTGAAATCTTCTGTTTAATTCTCCGCTCATAGTGTCGAGCACATCATCCAATTACAGTAGCCGGTTTTGCTGAATGCTGTCTCGGACTTAGATGACAATCTAATCAACTCGTGATCTTCATTATATTTGCAATAAAAGCAGAATACTTTTTTGAAGTTGTGCAGAGATGCAGCCATGAAGGTAAAAATGCAGCCATGAAGGTAAAAATGCACGTCGTCGAGAGGAAAAAAAATCTTGCTGTAGCATTGATGATAGATTCTGAAGTGGGTTGTGATGGCTTGCACATTTGCATGCAGCAATCTGCATTGCAAGTGTCTTCTGTCAACTGAAAAGTAAATATAGAAAAGCAAAATGTGATTTCAGCGATGTCATAGTCATAGATTTGCAGTGTCATAGTTACACTCTTTTACTTATTTTCTTCTTCTTTGCTTTTTGTTGATGTCTTGTTTCAAATTTTGTTTTAGTTATACTTTTACTAAGGTCAGTTTTTGGTTTTTCTATTACTTTATTTTTCGATTCTCTTCTTTTTACAAATTCGTTTTTTTCGTTTTGTTTTTAGTGTTGTGGTCAGTATTTACGTTAAATAAAAAAATCTAATACTTACATTTGAGATGAGCTGTGAATCAGAATCATCTTGAGGGGTTTCTGAATTGTGAGCAAATGTCTATTCGCTGAAGACAATTCAGAAGTTGACGAATCCGTTGCTATATCAACATTATCTGTTATAAAATTTATTTTTTTAGAATATTACACTTTGGAGATATGCTAATGATTGCCTATATTGTATACTAATATTGAACTTTGTGACCCTGCTTCCTCTTTATATCACAGCTGAACAATGTAGTTTGTTGTTTTTCTATTTTCTTTCGCTTTTCATGATACATCTTGAGTCCAGCTTGAAATACAGTACGTGTACAGGGTGTCCCATAAAGTGTGATCCTAAAAGAAATATTAATAACTTTTTTATTAAAGGCGCTAGAAGTAAATACTAAAAACTAAAATAACAAGTGAAGATGTAAGTTTTTGATATTGTATACGTAATTATTATCAAAAACATATCGTTACTTTAAAATGTTAGAAAACAATTCTACAAAATTTTCTCATAAAAGAAATCATTTATCGTGAAGGGTGGCCTAGTCTAACCAAAGGCCTTGTGACGGCGAATCCTACGGACCGGATTAGACTAGCCTAATCATTCACTTGTTCGTTCCGGACCTAGTCTAATCACTCACTCGCTCGTTCTAGCAAGTTGGCGGCCAAAAAAACATCTTATGATACAAACTACAGAATTTCACCCACCCTCAGATGACGACACCACAAGGAAAAGCTGAACTAGTCAGGTATGTTTACGAAAGTAAATCAATCATCACAGCACAAAGAAGATTTCAAGTTAAACACAATAAACAGGCACCAGGAAAGAAGAACATAAAAAGATGGGTGAAAACGTTTGAAGAGATTGGATCCGTCCCTAAGAGAAAGAGTTGTGGACGCCCGAGTAAGTCTCTAGAAAGGTCGCAAGCTGTTATGGAAGCATTTCACACGGATCCAAAAACGTCAATAAGGAGAGTTTCAGTTGAGTTAAACATCCCACGATCGTCGGTTCACAGAATCCTTCACAAAAATCTGAAATTAAAATGTTACAAAGTGCAAGTGCATCATCAACTTTTTAAAGAAGATTACGCAGTAAGAATTGCTACTTGCCAGGAACTAATCGAGTTCATTGATTCAGACTCAAATTTCCTGAAAAACGTCATCTTCACTGACGAGGCAACGTTTCATACATCTGGAAAACTTAACAGCCACAATTGTAGAATTTGGGGACCAGAAAATCCACGTGAGACCTTTGAATATGAACGTGATTCGCCCAAAGTGAATGTTTGGTGTGGAATGTCAAGTTCTCGAATTTATGGTCCGTATTTATTTGAAGAACGGACTGTACAGGTGCCTCGTACTTAAAGATGTTAAACGATTTCTTTATGCCACTACTAAAAGAAACTCCTGAATCATTTCAAACCATAATCTTTCAACAAGACGGAGCCCCCACCTCACTATGCTAGAGTCGTTCAAGAATTTCTAAACGAGACTTTCCCAAGACGATGAATTGGTAGAAGAGGACCAATGAAATGGCCCGCTCGCTCCCCCGATTTAACACCTTTAGATTTTTATCTTTGGGGTTATATTAAGTCTAAAGTTTACCATAACAAACCGAGAAACATTGTGGAATTGAAACAGCGTATTCAGGAAACTATCACATCCATCTCCCCATCTGTACTGGAGCGTGCCATTGAAGAATTTGAACGTAGAATTCGATTGGTTATAGTAAATGATGGAAAACATGCAGAGGTTTACTGGTGCATGGGAATATAACTTACACCTTGGCTTGTTATTTTAATTTTTAGTATTTACTTCTAGCACCTTTAATAAAAAAGTTATTAATATTTCGTTTAGGGTCACTCTTTTTGGGACACCCTGTATATAAAATGGATGAATTATTTTTAATGTATCAACAGCACTAAAATGGTATAGTGTTGCTTTTTCTTACGATTTACGACAAGGAGATTTTTTAAAGACCTATATAAATAGCTCAAATTGATAATTTATAATCTAAAAAAACAGAAACTTACATAATTACCAGATGAACCATTCAGACACACACATATCCGCAAAGAACACCAATGTTGATGAGCCGATAGACGCTTCAGATTGAACAGTATATTAAATTTAAAATTTTATTAAATGAAGCATAAAGGATTGAAATTAATTATTTTTCCATTATTTGTAATACTTTTGCAAATTAATATTATTGGATGTCATTCGTATTATTGGGGGGGCCAAAACATATCTTGGCTCCCCCAACATTTTTATTGCCGGGGCCATGGCCCATGCGGCCTCCCCGGTTCCTACGCCGCTGCGCTATGCTTTGATTCGTACGTTGAATGCAAATTATTATAATTTTGTTCGTTTCTCCAAAAAGAGAAAGTTATTTTTTAAATTAGCAGATAAAATTACAGTAGAAAAATGTATTTTTATTTAAAAATTTTACAGTTCATAAAACTGGAAAGATCCCTGGAAAGATTTTACCTTTCTTTGAGGAAAGCTAAGTCTTTAGTCTTAAGCAGGATGGAGCACCTCCACACAATGCTTGTGAAACTCGCAAAATTTTGAGGAAACATTTTTCTGAGCGACTAAGCTTCTTTCATGAGCTAGTGGAATGGCCCCCATACTCACATTACTTCACACCCACTGACATTTTTTTTGTGGGATTACATAAAAGACAGGACCTATTTTACCAAGTCTCAGGTGTCACCCCAAAAATGTCCCTATTTCTAAATACATGTTCTAAGCTAAAAAAGAAAAAGGAATCTAGACACGAAGACAAACGCAATAGATACGTAAAACAACAGGACTTTATTAACCTTAATTAAACATATTCAGTGTAATTACCATTTTTTTCAAACACAGTATTCAACCTCACACAAATGCTTGACATAATTTCTGGAAATAACTCAGCTGTGATGTTAGTGATTACCTCATAGTCTTCGAGTGTCTTTGGCTTGGTAGAATAGATCCCGTCTTTTATGTAACCCCACAAAAAAAATATGTCAAGAGGGTGTGAGGTCAGGTAATTATGGGGAGTCATTCATTCCATTCGCTCATGAAGGGAAATTAGTTTCCGGGAAAAGTGCTTCCACAAAACGTTGCGAGTTTCACAAACAATAGGTGGAGGTGCTCCAACCTGCTGTAGTAGTAGTAGTACCATCTTTTCCTAAGTTCTACGAAATTATGAAAACTTATTGCTTTAAGTATGAAATGGTGAAAGAATGGTTTTAATATACTTTTTATTAGTTATTAAGTAATTAAAAATTAGAAATGTATAGGTATATGCATATATGTAGGTACAGTGGCGCTTATAAGTTTTCTTAGAGAGAAATATTTCGGTTATATTCGTCCTTATCTTTTGTACTATACACAGGATAATTATGAAAAGTTTACGTTCGTTTGCAAAAAAATAACAAATGCACTTACTAACAAAATTATTTAATATTTTGCGGGTCAACTGTTTGCTTGAATGATTTCATTGATTCGTTTTGGGTATTTTTCTACAAGGTTTCTTTATTTCTCAGTAGAAATTTTAGCCCTTTATTGTAAAGAAAGTTGTTGTAATTCATTCAGATTCGAAGAGTTTCTTGCGGACAGTTTTCTTCAAATCAAACCATAAATTCTAAATGAAATCGAGATCTGGGCTTTGACTAGGCCACTCAAGAAGCTTTAAATTCTTTTGTTGAGGCCATTTCACAGTGTCCTTACTTTTATGTGTTGGATCATCTTGTTGCAGTACCCAATTGCGACCCATTTGCAACTCCAGAACTGAGAGGAGCCATTCTTTCAATCCGTCTAGCTGTACGTTCTGAAATATTGCGAGGTCGTCCACACCTTGGTAGAGTTTTGATTGTTCCAAAGCCTTTACATTTCCTTACAACTGCAGCAACCGTCGTAAATGGAATTCGAAGCTCTTCTCTCTTCCTATAACTCTTTCCAGACTCATGTACAGCAGTAACAGATCTCTTAAGATCTGTAGACGGCTCATTACCAAGACGACCCATTGCTTACTAATGGCTTGTACACTGTACAGTCATCCGTTTTCCATGAAGATTCACAGCGAAAATTCTACAATTCAGAATTGCCAACAGACTTGCAAATCAATAAGTAGCCAATTACTGATAAAAAATTTAAATTCTTCAAGCCTAAAGTGGACACACAAAGTATTAAATAATTTTGGTTCTTTCCTGTTATCCCGGACCCCAGACTTTTTGCCAGTTGCCAGACTTCAATTTTGACCCAGAATATTTTTGTTAAAACTAACGAAAATTTCACGACTTAACCTAACCAATTAATTATCAAGGGCGTACAGTAAGCCGGGTCGAAAATGGTAAATTTTCTTATTTCTTAAAAAGTACACTATGTGACAAGTTTCATTTTATCGTCTGAACAAAATATTAAAATATCAAGCATGTGATACCCATGCTACCCCTAGCACATAACCCCACCCCTTTTTTACCCTCATATTTGCATATATATAAATGGGAAACAATGTTATTTCTTAAAAAGTACACTATGTGAGAAGGATTTCTTCATCACTTTAACAAAATATTAAAAATTCAAGCATGTGCTACCCTACTACCCCTATCACATGCACCTCCTCCCTTTTTTACGTTCATATTTGCATATGTTTAATGTTGTTATATGTTACATGATAAGTTGTTTGTTTAATACTTAATATTTTTATGTTTCAGAAAAATAAAAATAATTTTTCAGATAAATAGAAATAATTTGCGTTTGCTTTAATTATAATTTGAATTATCATAAATTATAAATTACATATAATTTGATTTTACTTCCGAATATAAACTATGACTACAAGCAGCAAGTCCTCAAGTGAAGCCTTTGGATATCCTACGGAATTCCCAGCAGCCATGACTCCTTCAAAAGCAGATGTTGTGAGACACTACCTTTTTGTGCGCCGTCGTGAAGAAGCTAAATCAAAAGGATCAGCAACTGCTAATGATTGTTACAGGGTTGTTGTAAAAGATATTGAAGACATTTAGATGAAATTTTCTTTTCCTACGATTAACACCAAAGGTGTCTACCTTAAAGTCAGTCGACTAATAGAAGAAGCCTCAAAATTGAACAAGGTGCCGTTACATCGGAGAAATGAAAGTTTTGCCTTAAAAGTAGCTCAGTATGATGAAATGTTTGGTATATCTTCTTGTGAATGCTATGATAAGGGAATTGATAGGAAATCTTGTAGGTGTAAGGATAAAATACCAATGGCAGAATGGGGTCTTTTTTGGGTCAAAAACAAAGAAAAAAATCAGTTAGGACCAATTGATCGCATCGCTAGTTCAACAAAGAAGAGATCTTTAGCAAGAGCCCAAGAAGCACAAAACCGTCAACTAAAAGCACAAGAAGTGACTGAAGCCACCAATGGTTTACCATCAGAATTTATAGAAAATACCGAAGACATGGATGTAGATTCAGAGAGTCAGGATGTAGATTATGAGGCCGATTCAGAGAGTCAGGATGTACGGGGCTCCAATAAACCTTAGCCCCCCCCCCCCCCGCTCATGGCCTAAGCCATTAGAGGTACAGTAAAAGGCAAAGCTTTAAACCTTGCCTATGACGGTACAGTCGAATGATCTCACCACTAACGATCTTTCCTCTCAACACTTCGATCTCTCTGGAAAGTTTAGCACAGCTGTTTTTCCGCTTACGCGTACCGCTTTCAATGATGTCCTTTGTTTCCTGAGAGAGTGGCAAATTTGGGCGCCCAGATTTGGTTGTATCCATTTCATATTCATCCAAAGTTTTATTCCAATTTCTTTTGACGAAGTCCTCACTTCTTCGCAACTTTTTGGCAACCCATGAACGTGTTATAAAGGTGGCTCCAGCATCACGAGCTTCCCGAAATGTTATTGCTCGTATGCGATCTATCACACGTTGCCTCTCCGAATCACCAATTAATTGAGAAGCCATTATATTATCACTTTATCAGCTAGAGTAATTTTAATACCTGCAATAAATAAAGAATTTTATATATTTTTATAATCACTAAAAATTATTTCGATATAAGTAAACATGTTAGCTGCAAATGGGGGGGGGGGGCTAAGGTTTTTTGGAACCCCTTAGATTATGAGGCCGATTTAGAATTGACAGAATATGCAGAACAGGCACTCCTATAAAAATCTAGCATTAACAGCAGATCGTCAATGCAGTCAATGCAGCTTTAAAAGATATAGGGATCCTTAACCACACCAACATGCTTGACAGAAAGAAATTATAAAGAGAAAGAAATCGCTTGGGTGAAACAAATACTTTTGGGTCTAAATCCGAAAATCTGAAGATGGAGTGTCTTGGATTTGATGGAAGGAAAGATAACACATTCACTAAAAGTGGAAAGATAAAAGAAGAACACTATGTTATTGTGAAAGAACCTGGAAGCATCTATGTAGACCATGTCACACTAGATAATGGAACTGCTCGCTGCATAGCAGAAGAGTTAACTATTATTACAGACTCGAACAGCACAGATACTATCAAAGCTTTACTCTATGACGGTACTCCTGTAAATACAGGAAAAATTGGTGGAGCCATAAAACTGGTTGAAATTCTTCTTAACAGACCTGTGCAGTGGTTGGTGTGCCTCTTGCATTTGAATGAGCTGCCTTTTATGCACGTCTACAAAGCCATTGATGGTAAAACAACAGGTCCAAATACTTTTGTGGGTTCAATTGGGAATAAACTGAAAACAAATTTAACAGAATTGGAGGTAGTCAAATATTCTCGCGTAAGGGGAAACATTAAAGAAATTCCAGCAAATGTTGTGAAGGAGACACTTCTCAAGATCTGTCCACTCGATCCCCAGGTATCCTTCACCATGCTTGCTGGCTAACTCTAGCCAACAGGGTCTTTCGATTATATATCTCAACGCCAAATCCCGATAAAATCCTTCAAGATATAGTGAAGATTATTATGCAGTTCTATGCTCCAGGGTGGTTTTGGATAAAATCTCATCCTAATGCAACTGATGGTGCATATAACTTTTGGCATTTAATGTGCTTGCTTCGAAATTTAGATGAACAACATAGATCAATCATAGAACCAGTATTAAAGAATAACGCCTACTTTGCCCACCCAGAAAATATAACGGGTGTCCATAAATGTTTACCCTGAAAACAGTATGCTCTCATGTTTTAATGACGAATCTTACATCCGTTTTCTTTTTCCAGGTGATCTCGTACACGCTTAGAGTTTCTGTGTAGTGTGTTTCGTCTACCGCATTCGCCGCTAGGAGCACTGTAGTAGCTGTTCAGTTAAGATGGCGTCTGTGACAGAGAAGGCACAATGTGTTGTGTGCAGAGGCGTACCAATACTTTTTGCCGCTCGGGGCGAAAATGCCAACGCCCCCCCCCCCCCCGCAACAATTTTCAATTTTAAAAACAATTCCTTTACAAAAATACACTTCTAAACAAAACTTTTATTGGAAGAAAAACTTAAATAAAGCAACTTCAATTTTAACAATACTACAAAATGTACTGTATATAATAATACACTACATAATTTTAACAATAACTATATAATGTATAATGCCTAGTTAAATTTTCGGACTTTCATAACAGAAAATTCATGAATGATTTTTTCTATGTCCATTGTCTCTGCAACTTCGCGTTCAATTGAAATAATCGCCAAATTGCTCAGTCTAGATTGACTTATAGTTGACCTGAGGTAAGTTTTTATAAGTTTCAGTTTCGGGAAACTTCGTTCACAACTTGCCACGGACATGCATGTAGTTAGACAGATCCGGAGGGCAATTGTTATATGAGGCAAAGATTCCACTAGATCCCATTTAACGATCCACTGAAGTAGTTTTAACATATCCCAGTTCTTTGGATCATCGTCGACGCTTATGCTTTCGAAACTGAGCAAATGTCTGCGCAAACGCTTTATTTCTTCCAGTTGACTTCCTGGATTAATGTCATTGTAGATGGAAGAAAAATTATTGACCTTGGTATTAATTTCTTCATCTTTGGACTGATTCAAAAGGTACGAAGGAGACAGAAATTCAAAGCGATCATTCATGTTTTTAAGACAAACTGTGCGTTTTTCAATTTCTGCTAATAAACGATCCATGATTTTAAAAAATTCTCTGCGTACATCCTCTTGCACGGTCAATCCAGCATCACGAGCCTGCTCTCCAGGCATTCTTCTCCGTCTCCTGACTCTGCGGTCTATACTGATATCCATTTCATTACAGAACTCTTCGGCGGCATCTGCAGCGTTTGATACTACTGCCTCTCGTTCATTAGTTAAAAACACGGATAAAGAGTTCATTTTTAATGCACACTGATCCAAAGCAAGTCCCTTTCTTTGAAAATATAGCTGAGCATCATTGATTTCTTTCAGCACTGGATCCCAGAAAAATAAGTACACAATGAATATGTATGACATGATGGAGGTCAACAGAGCTTCAGCATCGCCCTTTGTGTCCAGATTTTCGGAGACCCCTTCACTCAGTTCTTCCAAGGCACTAACAACGTGAGTCAAGTTCTTCTTAAGACTAGAAACAGCATCATACTTAGCACTCCACCGCGTATCAGAGACTCGCTTGACAGTAATTTTGGAATGTTTTGTTAAGACATCCCAACGATGAGTAGAGGAAGAAAAGTAGACGAAAATTCGTTCAATTGCTCCAAAGAAAGTTACAGCATTAGGACTCAGTCCCGCGGCATGAACTCCAGCCAAGTTCAGCGAGTGGTTATTAGTGTTGAAAACCGGTTTGTAAAAACCGGTTTTCAACCGGTTTGTAAAATTCCCCTAAAAATCGAAAACCGAAAGAAAAACCCGGTTTTATCGATTGATTTTTATTTGGCTCAAACTTGCGCGAACGTGCAACTACGCGCTACAGCGCACAAAAAATAACTTCGAATACATTACCTATTAAGTTAAATTGTGACAAACTGGCAACTGCTCTTCAGGATAATTTTTGCCTATCTGGCAACTCGATCTTCAGTTTGTCTCATCATGTAGGCTGTAGTGTAGAGTCAGTATAAGACCCTTAATGCCCTTTGTTTCTTAAGATGTCATTTCCAAAATAGGGATAAAATCTAAGTTAATTTATATATTTTTTCTTACACGAAGAGTCAATTTTCTGTTTTCTAGGTAAAGTTTTTTTTATTTAAAAATTTTATTTCAATGTTTTTTCCAAAATAGAGATAAATTTTATTTTTATTCTTTATAATTTTTTTACAAAAAGAAGTTTATTTCTTTCTAAGTATAGATGTTTTATTTTAAAAAATTATTTCAAATCTAAATTGTTTGAATAATGTATCATTTTGGCTAAAATAAAATATGTCAAAGTTGTCATTTTCTTATTCATATGCATACATATGATGCTGCAGTTTTGCATTCTTTTGACCAAAAAATAGGCGATAAGCTGCGCTTGTTAAGAGTTAAAGTCAGTACCTTTCAATTGTGGCTTTTAAAAATTACTATACTTTTCGGTCATAACCGGTTAAAACCGGTTTTCAAAAAACAGATGATTAAAAACCGGTTTGTGAAGTTTCGATTATTTTTCAACACTAGTGGTTATTGCAAGGAATGAAAACAGCGTGTTTGCTAACATCAAGAATTCTGCGTTGAACTCCAAGATGAATACCTGCCATCGTAGCAGCATTGTCATACCCTTGACCATAACAAATCTGGATATCCAGCCCATCCTCACGGAGCTTAGTGACAATGAGATCAGTAACTGCCTCAGCAGTCTTCCCCTCTAATTTAATAAAATCAACGAAGGATTCCTTCACCTCTACATTACCATCTTTAATCGACACATAGCGAATTACCTGAGACATCTGATCAATATGCGATATATCTGGTGTACTATCGAAAATTATTGCAAAGTACTTTGCACTAGACACATTATCAATTATACATTTTCGAACATTACAGCCGATTAGTGTGATGAACTCATTTGAATGTTAGGTGACAAATACGTAGTGGATATCTTGTCAGTCATTCGTATTTTTGTAAGATGTTCCCTAATTACTGGGTCATATTTCCCCATTAGTTTTATTAACTCCAAAAAGTTTCCAGAATTGCCAGCTAGCCCAGCTTCTTCATTTAAGTTCTCTCGGTGCCCTCGGAATGCAAGATCTTGTTTTGCCAAGAACATGATGCAGTCATAAATTCGTCTCAGTATTTCTTTCCACTTAGCAGTAGCATGTTTTATTTGCAACTGATGTGCATTATCTATTGTAGCATTCAACTGAAGGCGCATAGACAACTCTTTCCATTGTTCAAAGCATCGGGTATGATATGGACTGTTTTCATGTTCAGGTACTCTTGGATTCAGTTTCCTCCAGGCAAAAAATCCTTCTTCTTTTCCAAATGCACTGGAGATGTTGTTGAAGAGACGACAGCAAAAGCAATGCAAGCTACATTTTGAAGGTGAGAAGATTAGCCATGACCTTTCAATTTTTTCGCCATTTTCCAAAGTTTTGAAATACCAAACTTTTGACATTAACCTATTGTTTGAATCAGCTGGAAAGGGTCCATTCATGTTTTTCAAATGTGATGGTCTACGTTTAATGAGTTCGATTCTCAAATTGTCCGTCACTGGAACGGGCCAGTTGCCAGAATCGTTAAACAGACTCTGTGGGTGATGGGTGGGTGGGTGACTTTGTGATGTAGATGAGGGTTGATCCTGATTATTTGGGGGTTCACTTGAAGTTGCCGCTTGAACATCTATCTCTAAAGATATATCACATTGCGGTTGATCTCCTTGCTTCCAAGAAGGCACTGAAGGTGTGTCTGAGAATCCCATTAACTGATGAAATCGCTTAGCAGCACGCTTGCCTTCCTCCTCTTTTTTTTCGCGAAGATTCTTGTATGCAGCACCACTCAGTCTCTGTCGTTTGCTCATGTTTGCTAATTCAGTAGGGTATCTGCAAAATAAAACAACCATTAATTATTAACATCATCAAAGCTCAAAGAATGCAAAGCCTAACCTAAATAATATAGGGAAAGTCTGAAAAATAGGGCTGGCAACCTTTCCGATGTGAAAATTTAACGCAACTATTTGTGGAAATAGTGGCATTGAGGTGGCATATATAGCATTTAATGATGATTTTTCATCAAAACCATGGATATTTTGTACACAAATAACGCGCGACAATGATGAGATATAATTTTTTGGAGGGTTGCATTTTAAAACATAAAAACCCAAAATTTTGTATACTGCGCCCGCCTGACAGTAATTTGCCGCCCCTCGGGAAGTGCCGCTCGGGGCGGTCGCCCCTCTCGCCCCTCCCTTGATACGCCACTGGTTGTGTGGCTTGCAGAAACAAAATCTCCTGTCAGTGTTCAGCGAAGGTTCAGAACAAAGTATGGAAAGAATCCACCTGATGTGAAGTTAATTAAGTCGTGGATGAAAAAATTCTTGGAAACTGGAAACGTGGAAAAGGGAAAGAGCAGTGGTAGACCATCAGTTTCCGATGGGACGGTGGAAAACATTCAAAGTGCTTTCACACGGTCACCAAGGAAATCGGTGAAACAAGATTCATGCCAACTAAAGGTACCGAAGTCTACGGTGCACAAGGTGTTACACAAACGTTTGAAGTTACACACCTACAAGGTAACAAATGTTGGAAAATGTGTGGCGTGAGTGTGAATACCGTTTAGACATTTTACGTGCCACTAGGGGTGCACATGTGGAAGCTTATTAAGTTCATTAACTATGTTTCAAAACTTTTTATGTTTATCTACTTATGATTAAAACTGTGTTTGAATACGAGTGTTTATTTAAAAGTTATAGCATGCTTTAATCAGGGTAATCATTTATGGACACCCTTTACTCATATCAAGTACCAGAAAGTTTGAGTTGCTTCGAACCCTCAATTTCCAATTTACTGACAACACCGAAATGATCGATTGGCAAAAAGAGATCATTACTCCTCCACTTCTGCTAAACAATTTTAGCGACGATGAGCTACTATAGGCTCGATATAAGCCACTGGAGACAGCTTCTTTTCCATGCCACAGTCAAAGTGTGGAAAGGGCAATGAACCTAGTAACAAAGGCATGTCAGGAAAGAATAGGATATGACAACCGTCAAAAGTTTATCTTAAACTCATTAGAATCAAGGCGAAAACCGCCCAAGTTTGAATGGAAGGCCCAATGGAATGAGTAAGAAACATGTGAAATAAAATTTCCTAATGA
Source organism: Bathynomus jamesi (assembly GCA_023014485.1). Taxonomy (NCBI): domain Eukaryota; kingdom Metazoa; phylum Arthropoda; class Malacostraca; order Isopoda; family Cirolanidae; genus Bathynomus; species Bathynomus jamesi. Next base: position 617,569 of record JAJOZX010001052.1, on the reverse strand, counting down.
TATTGAAAATTTCCCTTTTGATGTGATAAGGAACAATCAAAAAGTGAATTGAATTTTAGCACATTTATTATGCCTCTAATTTTTTCTTCTGAATATATTGTTGTACTTAATTTGACTAATACTAATCCTAGTCCTAATATTAAATAAAATATTATACATTAATAAAGATTTATGTTATCAAAAAACCTGAATGTAGAGTAAGTCTCGTATAAATGGAATATTCTTCAATATAGGTCAAAAAGTGAAAAATTGTGCCAGGGATAGAGGCTTTAAACAGCGAAAATAATTTATGAGGGGGTTCCTGTGTTCCATTCAAACCTCTCACAATATGTACCTTTTCAATATAAAATTTCGACCCGGCCTAGCGTACAGTTTATCTAACCGGGCATTCAATTAACCTAATTAGTTGGTAAGGTTAGGTTAGGTCGTGATGTTTTCGTTAGTTTTAACGAAAATATTCTGAGTTAAAATTGAAGTCTGGCAACTGGCAAAAAGTCTGGGGTCCGGGATAACAGGAAATACCTAATTCTGTAAATATATTTACAGAAACTTTTGTATTTTAACTGTTTTATTTTTTCAAATTCTTTGACGTCATATTTTGGAGTTAAACTAATTATTTTATTTGTTAAGCTTTTCCGAACGAAAGGTAAACTTTTCATAACCATCCTATGCATGGACGAAAATAACTGAAATATTTCTCGGTACGAATGCTTATGAACGCTACTGTATGCGGAATAAAACCCCCGATCTGTTACCTTTCTGAAGAAGAAATCCCAATAATAAAATATACTGTACAATGTACATCTGTGATAAAATAATTATAAAATATCGGGCGAATAAAACTAGGGACATTTTTTAAGACGCACACACACACACACACACACACACACACACACACACACACATATATATATATATATATATATATATATATAGGTAGAAGAAATGAAAGAGGAGTAAAGCTACTAGAATTTGGCAGAAGGCAAGAACTTATGGTGACTAATACTTCGTTCCAAAATCACAGAAGGAGATACACATGGAAAAAACCAAGAGACACTGAAAGATTCCAAATTTACTTTATTTTGGTAAGAACTCGAAAGCTTATTCTGGAGCAGATGCTGACTCCGATCATAAGTTGGTGGTAATGGAAAGTATGGTGAGGCTAGACTCTAAAAAAGAATAAAGTAGGGAAGAAATGGGATGTTGAAAAACTGAAGGGAGAACAAAGGATAGTTTTTGCTAAAAAGGGGAATGAAGAGATAAGGAGGCAAAGAAATGACGACCACATTCATATGACAAATTAAGAAAGATGGTGTAGACTGAAGGATACAATAAAGGAGACTACACAGGAAAATATCGGTTATGCTTCACAAAATGGAAGAAGAAAATGGAAGAGTATAAATACAGAAGAAGGGAGACAACGATACAGACAGATGAATAACGAACTGAGAAGAGAAACTGATAAAGGAAGAGAGATGTGGCTTGGAGAGTAGTGCAGGGAATTGGAGAAATTAGAAAGGAAAGGAAGAACTGATTTAATGTACCAAAAAGTTAAGGACATAAAGAGATGGAAAAGAAGTAGCTTGGGAGTACGAGAAATAGAGGGGAGAAATGGAGAAAAATTTAAAAGACCAGAAGATATAAGAAAGAGATGGTTTGAATATATTGAAGAACTGTATGATAAAGAGAACAAACCTAATAACATCGAAATGGAGGAAGCAGATGAGATGGAAGTAGATTGTATGGGACTGGACATATTGGAAAGAGAAGTGGAGATGGCTGTAAAAGACCTAACAAATGGCAAGGCCCCAGGACCAGATGATGTACCAGCAGAACTTCTGAAGAGTCTTGAAGGTGATGCTAGAGAGGAGGTGAATGTATTGTGCAGAAACATGTATGACTCTATGAAAGTCTCTATGATTACTATCCCCAAGAAACCGAAAGACACCAAATGTTCAGAATTTCGAACCATAAGCTTGGTCAGCCATGCACCAAAAATAATGCTAAGGATACTTACCAGAAGACTAACGAACAGAGCTGAGCAGTACATTGAAGAGGATCAGTTTGGATTTAGGTAAAAATGTGGAACGAGAGAAGCTATTGGTATTATGAGAATGATGGGAGAGAGAGAGTGCTGGAACATGATCAGGAAATGTTTGTTTGTTTTATTGACTTTGAAAAAGCTTTTGACAGAGTCCAATGGAGGAAACTAATGAAAATATTAAAGAATATGAATGTTGACTGGAGCGACCGTAGGCTGATAAAAATCTATCTGTTGGCCAGACTGTGAATGTTAGACTTGCAGGAGAATCGGAGCCTGGATTGGTTAGGAGAGGGGTCAGGCAAGGATTCTCCCTGTCCCCCCTGTTATTTAACATCTATGCGGAAGCAATGATAACACTGTGTAACACTGATTCTGTTTATATAGAATTTTTTATGTTTTATATGCATTTATGGGCGCTGAGTCCAAATCTGGCCTTGGTTTGTGTGTATCATCAATGGTTTCAGAGATAATCCATTTTTCATGTTTTACCAGTATAATGTTATTATGGGCGCAGCAATATCAAAATAATCAGGAATTGTTGAGAACATTCCGGATGTTCGTTGACAGTTTCTTGCTCTAGAAATTGCCCGAAACTTCCACTGTGCTATAAAAGAAGAGCGCAGAGTCTGAGAAGTCAGTAAGTGTGAGCACACAAAGAAAGCAGGTTGTTTGTCTGATGGTTACCAGCACTGAAGTACTGTGTTTCTGTGCTTCTCTGTGATGACGATTTGAGTGTTATCGATCCTTTTTTATTGCGAACATTATTTCAGTGTTGTGAACACATCTTTTTTCTGGAATCTGTAATCTGTTGCAGATTTAATAACTCTTCTCTCTATATCTGCAGGTTATGATTAATGTAGTACAGTTTGGTAAAGAGAATGACAACTAGAGCTTGTAAACACTCGCCGGATATATTCTGCTACGTTTGTGGGTATTAAATAGGCCCCAAGCAAGTATCGCACAAGATTGTGAAAGGCACCAAGTTCTGGATCGCGTGTCGGCTCTATTTTGGTATGCCTATGGGTGACCAAGATAAGCCCTGGGCACCCCATGTGATCTGTGGAAGCTGCCGCTCCACACTTGAAGGGTGGCTGCGGGGAGTACGCAAGGCAATGCCCTTTGCGGTACCCAGAATGTGGAGAGAACCAAAGAGCCACCACGACGATTGCTACTACTGCATGGTAGATGTTTCTAATTACAGGAAAGTTGAAGGCAGACTCTTCAGTATCCAAGCATAGCGTCGTCCATAGCTCCTGTACTACATGGCGAAGGTCTTCCAATACCACGTCCACCAGAACAGGTATCTATCCATTACTTTACCTTCTGTATTTACAGACTGTGGGTCATTATGTGTCGATTTTTCTTAGTGCTGATGCTCTTCTACATATATAGCTATGCCTATATTTTGTTTCTTTGCTTTGCAGGTTGAAAATGAGGATGCAGCTAACTCATGTGAGATGTAGGCTGGTGAAAACAGTCATGATGAAGAATATACAGTAACTTTCAGTACAAACCCTCACTTTCCAAATCAGAGGGAATTGGACGACTTAATTAGAGATTTGGGTCTGACGAAATCAGGGTCTGAGCTTCTGACCTCCAGACTCAAAGAGTGGAATTTGCTTGGAGAAGACTGCAAGAGCACTGTATACCGAAAGCGGCATGAAGAGTTTGCAAGGTTCTACGATGTCAATAGCTCTCTCTGTTATTGCAGCGAGGTTAATGGTCTATTCACAGCTACTGGGTTAACACATATACCCTCAGAGTGGCGCCTGCTTATTGACAGTTCAACTCGGAGTTTAAAAGCTGTTCTACTCCACAATGGGAACAAATATCCATCTACACCAGTTGCACATTCTGTTCAAATGAAAGAGGACTATGAAAATGTCAAACAACTGCTCACTCAAATCAGGTATCAACAATATAACTGGGACGTGTGTAGTGATTTCAAAATGATTGGTTTCCTGTTAGGTTTACAAGGAGGGTTTACTAAATATTTATGTATTCTTTGCCTGTGGGATAGCAGGGCTTCAACTGAGCACTATAAAACAGTTCAGTGACCTCCACGTGAAGGACTGCAACCAGGAAAGTACAATATACTCAGAGAACCTCTTGTGAAGTCTGACATAGTTCTGTTACTACCTCTCCATATTAAGTTGGGTCTAATTAAGCAGTTTGTAACTGCGTTAGATTTTGGAGAAGTTTTCCAACAGATTCGGGTCATGTTCCCTAAACTCTCTGAGGCGAAAGTCAAGGCTGGCATCTTTGTAGGACCACAAGTCAAGGCGCTGTTGAATTCAAAGAACCTTGAAGCCAAGATGACTCCGATCGAAAAAGAGGCTTGGTGTGCTTTCCGTAATGTGGTTCGTGGGTTTTTAGGCAACCATAAATCACCAAACTATAAGAAGTTAGTGTCAAACTTCATTAAGTGCTATGGCAAAATGGGGTGCCGTATGTTTTTAAAATTACACTATCTGCATTCACATCTAGACTTTTTTCGTGATAACCTGGGCGATGTGAGTGAAGAACATGGCGAAAGATTCCATCAAGATATTCAAACGATGGAGAAAAGGTACCAGGGCCATTGGGATGCTTCCATGATGGGAGACTACGTATGGTCGCTGATCAGAAAGGATAAGCATGTTGATACGCGGAAGTCGCGTTCTTCAGTGCATTTTTAAGGAACGCACACTGCATAACGAGGCTTGTTATTCTCTTATCGGTTCTCCTCATGATATATATTATTTCCTTTGCACCATTTTGGGTTTGCCAAACAATTTTGGCTCAATAAACATTAATTTCCAATAGTGATTTTATTTTCAGAAAATATTTATGTTAGCCTTCTTTATATACTTTGCCATATGAAAAGTATGATAACCTATATTTTTGAAACGGTTGATGATAGAGCAAAACCAATATCATTTTTGGAATCAGCGCCCCGAATTCATTAAGAAACGACAGAAAAATCACAATAAACAGAAATTTTTTAAAATTTTGTTACCCAGTGTAATAGAAGCACTCTGAGATCTGGAAGAGGGAATCAAAGTGGGAGGTAAATTGGTCAAATCTGTAAGGTTTGCAGATGACAAGGCATTTGTTTGTAGTGCTGAGGAAGGACTGCAAAGAATGATCAATAGCTTGACAACAACGGCGGAAGAATTCGGAATGAGAATTAATGAGAACAAGACAAAGGTAATGAAAATTGCAAGAAGGAAGGGAGCACAAATGATCCTAACGATAGGAAATCGGACCTTAGAAGACGCTGAGCAGTTTAAATATCTGGGAAGCTTATTAACCAACAATGGAGATTGCAATAAGGAAGTAAGATCTAGAACTGGTATGGGTAAGGTAGCTTTTGAGAGAGAGAAAAAACTACTTACAGGTAAACTCAACTTGAAGCTGAAGAAAAGGTTAGTAAAAAGTTTGATATGAAGTGTGGTACTGTATGGAGCAGAAACATGAACACTGAAAACAACTGAAAAGAAACTCCTGGAAAGTTTTGAAATGTGGATTTGGAGAAGAATGCTAAAGATAAGCTGGGGAGAACACCAAAGTAATGAGGAAGTACGGCAACAGGTGAGGGAGGAAAGAAAACTCATTAAAGTGATAAGAGAAAGACAGAAGAAGTGGATCGGACGTGTGTTGAGAGGAGAAGGATTGTTGAAGGTGATAGAGGGTAGATATGAAGGTAGAAGGGCGAGGGGAAGGAAAAGGAAAGCAATGCTGGATGATTTGAATGCAGGCAGGAGCTACCATGAAATGAAACGGATAGCTCAGGATAGAACACTTTGGTGGGACACATGAGTTGTACCTGCCTGATAGGCAGAACACGATGTGTGTATATGATAATATATAATATATATATATATATATATATATATATATATATATGTATATGTATATATGTATATATATATATATATATATATATATATATATATATATATATATATATATATATATATATATATATATATATATATATATATATTAGACTGGTCCAAAAAACAAAATATTTGAAAACATAACATGGTACCTCAAATTGTTGGGAACCTTTATAAGAATAACTTCTGACAAAAATATCAGCTCATTTGAAGTATACTTAGGGGTGCCGCACTACTGTCAAAAATATCAGAAATAAAAAAAATTAGTAATATTATATGAATCGTGGAGTAGTTATCTTCTGTAGGTATGTTACTTGTGTTGTTGAGATGATAGCATCATAGCAGTGTAGGAGAGTGTCAAATGGCATCATGCACAAACAGGATGTAAAATATGGCAAGTTCAGTAGCGACTAGAAAATCAACAGAAATGTGGCTTATTGGACAAACAATTGAGACAATATGTGGAAGAAAGCTACCATCCTATGGTGACGTTCTGGGGCTTATTTTTCATCATCTACATGCCAAAAAGACGTTGAAAGATGCATCTAAAGCTGTTTGCGCTGAAGTATTGAAATTTTGGGAGATGGCAAATATACCAACTGCTGACTATCGCAATGTTACGAAAAAAATAGAAAAGGAGTATTTTAATTATAGAGGACTTCAAAAATCTAAATCTAGACGTTCACAGACACAAATAGATAAAGAAACTTCTTTTCAAGAACGTTTGGACGATTTATTCGATATCGCCCATGCCAATGCTCTGCAAAAAATGACAGTAGAAGAAGACAGAGCTTTTCTACAAGCTCAACGAGAGAAGGGGAGGAGAGGCCACATACGAAGTGTGGACAAAATATGTGCTCTCAAACAATCTAAGAGAAGATTTAGAGATGAAGCATTTCAACGCCAAGTTAAGAAAGAAACTATGAGAAAGAAAATGAACACAACAGTGACTCAATTTTCGTCAAATAGTAGTTCCTCCGAGGAAGAGCCAAGTACATCAAGTACACCAGTCACCATAAAGAAGGAGAAACTTGGTAGTCATAAACCAGCAATGGTTGTATCAACAGAATTAGCAATGACACTGGACAGAAACAAATTAAGTGATCGCCAAGCAGTATCAGTAGTGGCAGCTACTGCATCTTCTCTTGGATATGAAGGTGATGATATTGTTCTGAGTAGAAGTTCAATACGGAGAAAACGAATATCAGTTCGTCAGCAAATTACGGATGACATCAAGCAATCATTTGAAACTGATATTCCTCTAACAGTTCATTGGGACGGAAAGCTTATCCAAGATCTTACTGGTGATGATAGTGTGGATAGACTTCCAATTATTGTATCAGGCGGAGGAAAATCTAAGCTTCTCTCAGTACCTAAACTTAAATCTGGCACAGGAAAAAATATTGCAAGTGCTGTGGTCAAAGCTTTGGATGACTGGGGGCTACGAGATTGTGTGCAGGCAATGTGCTTTGACACAACTGCAAGCAACACTGGCGATAAAAAAGGAGCATGTACTCTTATTGAAAGCATACTTGAACGGCCGCTCCTCGGACTAGCTTGTCGACATCACATTCTCGAAATAGTAATAGCATCTGTCTTTGACAAATGTCACGGCGCTGCCACTGGTGGTCCGGATATCTTGTTAGTTAAGCGTCTTAAAAATAAATGGAAGACTTTTGACACAAACAAGTTTGAAATTGTTGAAATCGATGTACCGGAAATGCCCAGTATAATTGAAAATTGCAAGCAACATTTGACTAAATTACAACCTCGAGCAGATTATCGAGAACTCTTAGATTTGACAATCATATACCTTGGAGATGTTTCCTTTTGATGGCATTAATTTCCATCAACCCGGAGCGTTGCACCGTGTGCGATGGATGGCGCGAGTGATATATGCAATAAAAATTTGTCTTTTCCACAAACAAATGGAAGTCACTAGACGTGAACTAGAAGGGATGCAACGTTTTGCATTATATGCTGTTCGACGCTACGTAAATGAATGGTTTTTAGCACCCATTGCTTCCTCTGCACCAGCTAATGACCTATCTCTTCTCAAGAAACTTCAATCCTACGATGATAAAGAAATATCTGTAGCTGCATCTAAAGCGCTCTCTCGCCATCTCTGGTATTTGAATGAAGAGCTCATCGGACTTTCTTTTTTTGATGAAGAAACGTCACTGGAAGTCAAGCGAGAAATGGTGAAGGCGCTGGATGTGAATGGCTCTCAAAATCCTCCTAAACGGATAAATTTGAATGTGAATGATCCTAACCTACAAGACAAAACACTAGCTAGCTTCGTCAGTTCAACAACTCGCAACTTCTTCACAAAATTAGCATTGTCAATGAACTTTTTGGACAGAGATCCTGCTGATTGGAACGCTAATGCTGACTACAAAGCTGCTAGCTATTATGTAAAAAATATGAATGTTGTAAATGACAACGCTGAGAGAGGTGTTGCTTTAATTAAGAACTTCAGTGGCCATCTTACGAAAAGTGAAGAACAACAATATCTTCTACAAATTGTAGAGCAGCACCGTAAGCGTTTTCCAAACGTAAAAAATCTACAATAAAAGAGGGACTTAGATAAAGGAAATAAATGGAATAGAAACAAAATTAGAGGACTGTGGATTAAGCCTATTGGGGATACCACATTAAAAAAAACGCACCGTTAACAGCTACCTCAGGGGTAAAAAATATTAATATAAATAATAATCCGATTGGAGAATAAAATAAAATGTTTGATCTCCGTGCGGCACCTCTAAATATTATTCGATTTGCATTAAAATTGGTATTTATAATTCTTTAACCATTCTTTATAATATCCAGGGGTACCATATCAAAAATAATAAATTTGAAAATTCACCCTTATATGTTGGACCAATCTCATATATATATAAAACCTTCGTTAACCTTGGTTTTGCTTACGTACGAATTATTCATTCTCACGATGGTCAAGCTTTTCAATCCCCCGTAGACCTACAGTAGTAGTATGCCTGCATTTGGGTAGAAGAAATTGGGGAGCTGTGAAACTTCCTTCTCCTGCGTTAGGAGGGGGGCCCCTTCTTTAGGTCCCCCCCTCCCTTTTTTTAGGCTGACCGTCTTTTATGAGGGCATTAGTGGGTTTCACCCTTGAGGGGGCCTCACCTCCTTCTCCCCTTTGGTTCTTCACCAGAGGGGTGTATCGGGGCCAAAAAAAGTAACGTGATATGATATTCGATACATTGGCAAAAATGTATCTCTTTACGATACTAGATATAAAAATAATATATGTAGGTCTTAAAAGACGTGTTGCAGCAAAAAAGCCACTTTTAAGGAATGGAAATAAAGAGAAGAGAAGAAAATGTGCTTTGGAACACAAGTATTGGACAGCTGAGACCTACTGAATTAAGCTTCCTTCGTACAGTAGAAGGATCAACTGAGACACCTGTTGTTTTTTCGAGATCCGTTGCAAGTGAAGTGCTGGATTTGTGTCTGTCTCGAAGGGAAGTAATCTTTAGATATTGTAGATCAGATGGAGAAAGCTGAGAGGGCCTCCCTGATCTAGGGCGATCAGGTGGGGTTCCATTTGAGCTGTGACGAGCCAAGATTTTTTGTACACCAGTTTTGGAAACACCTGTAGATTCACTTATTTTTCTTTGACTCAGTCCATCACCATGCAAATGTATTATTTTATATCCAATCTCATCAGAAATTGTACTTTTTGTTATTTCTTAAGCCTGTGAAAGAAAAAAACAGCATGAATTAAGATTATAATGAGAAACGTTTTGGATAAATTTGTTTTGCAAAATTTAAGTGAATATGTCAATACTTTTAATTGTAAAAATTGATATAACAATAGCTTAGGAGCATTTACTGCAGATCCATCATCAATAGTTCGCTAGATCTTTAAACACATGCGTTATAAGTAATATAATGAATCAACCCTCAAGTCCAATTTATGCAGACTAGAGGGTCATCCAGCTTATACAACTTTACAACTTTATACACTTAAGTAATAACTTAGTTATACGTTAATATGAACCAGAGGTTCTAGTTAATATGTTAGTATCAAAACCAATTTTCATACAACAGATTATCTAATAGTTATCAGATCGACAGTGGTCTCTGACTTTTCCACAGTACCGTATATATATATAATATATATATATATATATATTATTATATATATATATATATATATATATATATATATATATACAGCATATGTGACATATGAAACAACTGAATTACTTTTATTTTTATTGAAATTTACAAAAAGGGACTTCTCAAACAATTCATCAGACATTCTGTTTCTCTTTGAAGGAAAGAGATTTCCAGCTATGCTAAAAAGCCTCTCAACCGGAGCGCTTGATGGCAGTGTAGTTTTGTATTTAACGAACAGTTCTTTTATCAACAAGTGTTAAAAATCGGGTAGCAACGAGTAATATTGTAATTATTAGCTAGTTAACTAATATTATCATTATTATCATCATCATAACTAATTACACCAGTACACATTTGAAAACTTGCCGATCGATTTTTACAAACTAGTTGGTGATTCTATATAATTTGAGTGCGCTGATCTACAAAATAGAGTTAGTTTTTCCCTATCACGTATGGTTTTCTTACTACAGGGTGTGTCATAAATCCCCCATTTATCCCCAAATGTGAACCATCTTATCGAGACCAACATTGGATTGCACATGCTAAACCATAAATTTTGTTGTTATAGACTACAGTAACGCTTACATAATAATGTAGGGTAAATATATATAACAACCAGTCCCGTTCCCAGCAAAATACTCTCTCCCCTCCCATTAATGGGTGGTTAACATTTGGGGACAGATGAGGTATTACAACACCCCTTGTAGCACGAAATCTTTAGGTGATAGAGTAAAACCTAATTAAAGCAGAATTAAATAGCTTCTAGCTCTTGGACAAGCATATTGCTTGCTTATGAAAGAATAAAAAAATAACTGAAAGAAACAAAATATATTTACCTTCTTTACTTGCAAACATTTCAGGACTTATTCCAAAGACTTAAGACTACGAAGGTAGATCTGACTAATGACGACTAAACCGGTGCTTCTTTCATGTTTTCTTATGCTGTCCGTTAGGCTGATCTCGTTGCAGACACCAGCAGTAATCCGCCATCATATTTGTATGCCATCTTCCTTGATATCTTCTTTCCATGGTTTTGATGTCCTGGTGAAATCGTTCCCCTTGCTCCTCACTGACATCTCCGAGATTTTCGGGGAAACGGTCAAGATGCGAAAATAAGAAGTGAACTTTCAGGCTCATGTTGCAGCCTAAGGCGCAAAACTTTTTAAGCATATTTTCCACCAGTCTTTCATAATTTTGGCTTTTGTAGTTTCCCAAGAAGTTTTCAACAACATCTTTCAAACCAAGCCATGCTTCTTTTTCTTTATTGGTCATTGTGTTCAGGAAATGATCGTCTGTCAATAACTTTCTAATCTGAGGACCTATAAAAACACCTTCCTTTATTTTCTCGTAGCTAATCTTTGGATATTTTGAACAAATGTACTTGAAACACTCACCTTCTCTATTCAATGCTTTGACATACTGCTTCATCAAGCCTAACTTAATGTGCAAGGGTGGTAGGAGGATTTTATATGGTTCAACTAGATGTCCATGTAAAATGTTCTTCGATCCTGGGGTAAGATTCTCTCTAGGAGGCCAAGTTTTCCTCTTCCAGTGCTGGTCACGTGCTCGACTATCCCATTCGCAGATGAAACATGGCATCTTAGTGTATCCTGATTGCTGCCCAAGTAACATGCAAAGGACTTTGAGATCCCCACACAATATCCATCTGTGATTTTGATACTGAATTTTTTCTAGAAGCAGTTTCATGTTATCATAGGTCTCTTTTAAATGTGTAGAATGGGCCACTGGGATTGATGCATATTTGTTACCGTTGTGCAGTAACACTCCTTTTAGACTGGTTTTAGAGGAATCTATAAACAACCTCCAGTCACTGGTTTGGTATTCGATGCCTAGCTTGCACACTAATCCTGTGATGTCCTTGCAAAATACCAAGGGACCATCTTCTTCGAAAAAAGGCACGAAGTCTTTCTCACGATTTCTGTACCAAGCGAAGTATGTGTCGGATGCCAATAAATTGTTCTCCTGCAATCTAGACCCCAAAAGTTCTGCAGAGTCCTTAGGCAGATTCAAATCCCTGACTAAGTCATTTAGTTCGGCTTGGGTTAATGGTTTAGGAGGATCTCGGTCAGCTGTTGGCTGTTCATAAACATCATCATTGTCTGGATTTGGAGCCGAATCAGAATCTGAATTGTATTGATCCAGACTCTCGGGTGGGCGGGGAATAGGAACTTCTGGACCATGGGGTACCGGCCTTATTGCAGATGGAAGACTTGGGTATTGAAGACTCTCTTTATTCTTTGCATTATAACCTTTAACATTGCAAGAACAGAAGTAGCAGTCGTCGGTATGGTTTCTAGGCTCGCGCCATACCATAGGGATCCCAAATGGCAAACTTTTCTTTTTACCTCTGCTCCAATTCCTTAGTGCCGCAACACACGTAAGACAAACCTTGTGTGGAGCCCAACTTTTGTCTTGATCTCCTAATTTAATTCCAAAATAAGCACGATAAGCTCTCTTAATGAAGGTCATTACATTTGTCCTTTGTTTTACAACATACCGACCACAAATATAACAAAATATGTCTGGACTATGGGTACATCCTCTAGAAGCCATTATTAAAATTTTAAAGACGTAATGTTAGAATTATCTATCTGAAAAATATGAAAAAACGAAATTAATTAAACATAAAAAAGGTAAAAAAATACAAAACACCCCAAAATTGTTTTGCTAATAACTTTAAAACTGTGGATGATAGAAAAAAACTGGTAGCATTTTTTAATTCAGCGCAGCGAACTGCTTCAGAATCACAACTCAAAATAAAGAAATCGATTTTCATGCAGACCGGTGTTATATATATATATATATATATATATATAATATATATATATATATATATATACACAGGCATTATAAAAAAGACCAGGATGTATACGCATATTTGAATACATGCAATTTATATTTCATAAGTTCATATATCGATGTTTTCCTTCATTGTCATATAGTTCAGCCAGTTAACCTGTAACTCTTATTCTAAGCTATGTATCTGTAACATAAATTTAAAGAAATGCTAGTCCTAATCCAACCATTCATCTCACAAGCTGCATCAAGTTGTGTAATGCGCTAAGAAAATTCAGTCTAGTCATGAATATTCGGATAGATTCATGATCAATTACTGAATCATCAAATCTGTTTACCTTCTCTAAACATCCACTTAAACATTATTACAATATTACCTCGTTGCTACGCGATTTTTAACACTTGTTGAATGAAATATAGAAGCTACCCCGAGATTAGTAAATAAAATGGAAGTTAAATAAAATTAGGTAGTTAATATTTTCTGGCTCTAATTCGTAATACAAATATCAGGACAAAAATTTTTTTCTAGGAATTAAAATTGTATTTATTCAACTTTTGTTTTTATGATATCCGCATTAATTAACGTATAAAAACGAAATGATGAATTTACACTCACTCGGCAGAAAAATCATTTTTAATGCCTTATGGCTTATGCGAAGATATTTATTTGTTCAGTGTCTGCTGTATTCTTTGAGACCTTACACGTCTTTGTATAGGTCTATTAAATAGAATAGGTTGTGTTTTCTGGCTGTTAATCCCTCTCATGTTCGAATTACGAAATTGTATTTTAAATTTTTTTCCTGTTCAAGCCAAAATAATTTCTAATATTCAGAACGTAAGGCTGAAAATCGATTGTCAAGTTCATGTTACTATATATATATATATATATATATATATATTAGTGATGTAGGTCACATCCGCATCCGCATCCGCGGAACATCCGCACGTTTTCTCGCATCCGCATCCGCGTCCGCATCCGCACTTTGGACTGCGGATGTCGTGCGGATGTGGACCGTTGAGATAAAACGTCATTAATAAGCGGAAATTATCAAATTCTACTATATTAATAGAACTAGTTCATTGTGCGCAAAAGTGATGCAAGCGACAAGACGAGAGGCTGTTCTTGTATGAAGTTACTCTCTTGCAACCTACTTAGATCCACGTTACAAAGCTAAGTTATTTTCACCTAGTCCATTAGAACGAGTTAAATCATCACTTGGCAAAGCAGTTGAAGAGCTTCAATCTCTTGAATCTGTCGCTTCGCCACCCACCAAAAGAATAAAAGTTTCAGTGACAGAACCAACACCTTCAACAAGCAAATCACAGAATCTGTCTCTCAGTTTCTTGAGTCAAGCAGCAATGACGAGACCTACGCGATGTCAAAAGATGTAGTAAAAATGATCGAGAGCTATCACCAAGAAAAACGCCTGGCTGCATGTGACAATCCTATTAGTTGGTGGAAAAATACGCAGAATATCTATCCATACTTGAGTAAACTTGCAAGGAAACATTTAGCCTGTCCTCCAACAAACGTACCAAGCGAGAGATTATTTAGCAGTGCTGGATTAATATATGATGAAAAGAGAAACAGACTGGCAGCAGAAAAGGCAGAAAAATTAATGTTCCTTAAGCATAACCTTCCTATAATTAAGTTTGAACATTAAACGATGAACATCTTTGTTTACTTTATTTTAATTACTCATTTATAAATATGCCTAATAAAACTTTAAACTTAATATAAATAGTTATCAAGCTAATTAAAGATCTCTTTCTATAAGGGAGGAGGTTGGGGAAAGAGGTCGGTGGGGTGCATTTGAGTTGGGTTCACGTCCCGCATCCTGGTAACACAATTATGGTTTCTAATTGTGGCTGAAACTCAACAAAATATAACGAATTTATTTGCAGACGAATTCACTAATTGATTTCTATATTAGTTAGATGCTTGATATTATTTTATATGTTCAGAGAAAAGTACAGCAATTATTGTACAATTAATCAATTATACTACATTATAGCTACAGCTCTCTCTATATAATAACTTATTATGTACGTTAAACACAACAAATCTCGAATATATCCTAAAAAATAACGAAAATGTAGACATCCGCATCCGCATCCGCATCCGCGGATGTTGAAATCAAACATCCGCATCCGCATCCGCATCCGCGGATGTGAAAAAAATGACATCCGCTACATCACTAATATATATATATATATTAATGTAAAGAACGACGCTTGTATAGAAGAACGTTCCGCACAAGATGAGGAGGGAGAACGAACAAATGAAAAATGAGGTAACCACCCGGGAATCGAACCCGGGATCTTCCGATTGCGGTCAGATATGCTATCCACTACACCATGGGTCTCGATTGATCAGAAGTCGTAATTCTCCTACATACGAGCAGAAACCAATGCCCTGAGGGGGCACCTCCCGCATGCCGCACATATATACATTTTAACTGCAAATAACACACAGTATAATTAATGTAAAGAACGACGCTTGTATAGAAGAACGTTCCGCACAAGATGAGGAGGGAGAACGAACAAATGAAAAATGAGGTAACCACCCGGGAATCGAACCCGGGATCTTCCGATTGCCGGTCAGATATGCTATCCACTACACCATGGGCCTCGATTGATCAGAAGTCGTAATTCTCCTACATATGAGCAGAAACCAATGCCCTGAGGGGGCACCTCCCGCATGCCGCACATATATACATTTTAACTGCAAATAACACACAGTATAATTAATGTAAAGAACGACGCTTGTATAGAAGAACGTTCCGCACAAGATGAGGAGGGAGAACGAACAAATGAAAAATGAGGTAACCACCCGGGAATCGAACCCGGGATCTTCCGATTGCCGATCAGATATGCTATCCACTACACCATGGGCCTCGATTGATCAGAAGTCGTAATTCTCCTACATTACCTCATTTTTCATTTGTTCGTTCTCCCTCCTCATCTTGTGCGGAACGTTCTTCTATACAAGCGTCGTTCTTTACATTAATTATACTGTGTTCTTTGCAGTTAAAATGTATATATATATATATATATATATATATATATAAGCAGAAACCTGATGTGTGAGAAACGCCGCTGCCCCCTGCACGTATAAATGACTTTCTTTGAACGAGACCAGAAGTGCTGTGGTTCAAGTTTAAAACTAACTGGCTGAGCGAAAAACGGAAGCGTCGTGTTACGAGACTTAAAGCGGCAGGCGTTACGGGAGTGTTGACAGCGGGATCTACAAAGACCCTAAGATCCACTCTAAGGTCAGCCCGAGAGAAAGAGAGTAGGGGGTTAAAAGAAGAGAATAAGGGGTTAAGTAAGTAGCAAAACCCAGCATTTGTGCGTTAACATTCATTCAAAAAAAGATAGAAAGATTCACCATCATCATCCGCTTGCCACTGCCGACAAGTCGGAAAAATAGTTGAAAAGAATAGGAAATGGGTGAAAAATGAAAAGAAGTAAAATAAGAACGCTAACAAACCATGCAAACACAGTCTTAACTCAAAAACTGTCATACCATGCAAACTACAGACATGCAAGTAAAGAGAGGATGACAAAGGAAAAAAAAAGTATGAAGAGTATAACAACAAGTGGGTTAGTTTACGCTACGAGCTACATCTAAGTTCGTGTTAGTCTAATTTTTTATTTAATAATATAATTTTATCACTGGCATATCACACGCTGGCATGTCACAAGCTGGCATTAATCGTCAACAGACTCAAACCTCGACCGTCACCCTCAGAGCTCCTGTTGCTAATTGTTTTATTATTTTAAACGACGTTAATATTTTTAAAATGCATATAGAAACGGTTTTTAAATATATTAACGCTGGTAGAGCTCACGACCGACGCGGGAAGATTATTCATTTATCAATTACTTTAAACGTAAAAACGTTTTTAGCGATGTTAGTAATGAAACGTCTACCACGTAATTTAAATCCGTTATTATGAGTATTGCTATTATCGAAAATGAACAATTTGTCAAAATTTACGCTATCGATTTTATTAACGATTTTGAAAACTTCAATAAGCTCCCCCCTTAATCTCTTAGTTTCGAGTGAATGCAAGTCTAACTCTTTAATCCTATCTTCGTAAGACTTGTTGCCTAGTGACGGAATTAGTTTCGTGACGCGTCGCTGAATCCTTTCCAACCTATGAATATCCTCGCGCAAATACGGGCTCCAAAACTGAACGGCATATTCTAAGTGAGGCCTGACTAGGCTATGAAGCCTAACATCCTATTAGCTTTTGCGCAAGACTCCAGGCACTGGTTCCTAATTTTTAAACATTTATATATGCGTACGCCTAAATCTACTTCCTCGTCAACGCTCGTTAACTGTCTATCGTTCATCGTGTACGTTTAATTATTGTTACGAGAACCTATATGCAAAACTTTACATATGTCTATGTTAAATTGAATCTGCCACTTGTCCGCCCACTCCATAATTCTATTTACATCGTCTTGCAGCCTATTTCTATCGTCCACGTTAACAACTTTACCGCCTATTTTAGTATCGTCCGCGAATTTTGACACGTTACTGGTCAATCCTACATCTGTGTCGTTAATGTAGATTACGAATAGCAATGGGCCTAACACTGAACCCTGAGGGACACCGCTACCTACATCCAGGCATCCCGATTCACTACCATTAAAACGACCCTCTGTTTCCTGGCACGAATCCATTCCTCTAACCAGTTAGCTACCTGACCGCGTATACGTGCGCTTTAACCTTCGCAATTAATTTTCTATGCGGAGCTGTATCGAACGCTTTTTAAAGTCTAAATAAATAACGTCAGCCGCTCTATGCCTATCGTATTCGCGCACTATTTCGTTATAAAACACTAACAAATTAGTTAAACAAGATTTATGGCGTCGGAACCCATGCTGACTACTATTAATCAAATCGCGACTTTCTAAGTGATCGACGATACGGTCCCTAACTGCGAATTCCTAAAGTTTACCGACAACTGACGTTAAGCTAATAGGCCTATAATGTTAGTTACTGTGCGGTCGCCTTTTTTTTTTAAACTGGGAGTAACTTTAGCTAATTTAAAGTCTTCAGAAATAATCCCCGCTTCCAATGACTTATTAAAAATTTTTGTTAATGGGCCTTTCAAATGTCTATGATAAAGCCCGTCAGGGCCTGGAGCCTTGCTAACTTTTAGCTTATCGATATGATGCGCAATCTCACCCTCGCAAACAATTATTTCATTGAAAATAGTCTCGCTACTAAATGGAACGATGTCGTCCACGTCGGGAACATTATTTACGTCTTCTACGGTAAAAACTGTCGCAAAAAAGTTGTTAAAAATACCCGCCATCGCCTGAGCGTCGGAAGCCAAAGCGCCATTAGCGTCCACTAGAGGGTCTATGTTATCTTTTATCGGCTTACGATTATTGACGTAGTCAAAAAACTTTTTCGGATTATGTTTACTATCCGCAGCTACAAGTATCTCAAAATTACGCTTAGCATTCCTAACAGATCTTTCAACCTGACTTCTAAGCTCGATATATCTATTAAAGTTAGTTACCGTGCCATTGCGCTTATTAAATTTATACGCTCTGTTACGCTCGTTTATGAACTCACCTATTTCCCTAGTCTACCACTTGGGTTTACCATGATTTCTAGCGCGCTTGTGCCTACGAGGAATAAACTCCTTTCGGTATTCAAAAAACTTTCCTTAACCGCCTCCCAATGAAAATTTGCGTCATTACCTATAAACAAATTATCCCAGTCCACTACTCTCATCCTATCCGCAAAACTATCAAAATTAGCACTACGAAAATCAGGGATTTCTATTACGTTACTATCCTTACTGTTTTCTATTAATAGCTTAAACGTAATAATTTGGTGATGACTACATCCCAAACTCTCACCTACTTACAAACCTTCGACTATATTTTCGTCATTCGTCATCACCACGTTTAAAATATTGTCACCGCGCGTTGGTTCGGTAACCATCTGTCGTAAAATATTATCCTCCATGAACTCAATCAGTCTCAAACCCTCATCATTACCAGTAAAAGTCTCGTAATTAACTTTAGGGCAGTTAAAATCTCCGACAACTACAGTATACTATCCCGATTATTAATAAAGTTACCAAGAAGTTTTAAAATCTAGTATCGGTATCGAGGGGTTGAACGGGAGGTCTATAAACAACAACGAAATTAAGGCTAATACTACGCGCCCTAATTTCAACGCATATCGCGTTAACTGCTGCCGGAAAATCTATGTTAACCTCGATAGCCCTAAGGGAATCACGAATGTATAACAAAACGCCGCCACCAATCCTATGTAACCTGCGTAAAAGAGCCATAATTTTTTTTTCCTACTCAAGTCAACCTTAAGTTAGGTTAACCTAACCTATCCCCCACCTCAAATACAGGGAATGTTTGTTTGTTTGTTTTTTGTTTTTTTCTTTTAAACCTACAAATATATCTCTTGAAAGACCGTGAAGCCTCAGAAATGAAGGTGAGGAACCGAATGAGGGAGGGAAGTGAAGCCCCCTCAAGGGGCCCATCAAGGGTCAAACCCACAAATGCCCTCATGAAAGGATGAAAGGCGGTACGGATTCATAAGCGGGGGTGGGGAACTTAAGGAAGGGGGCCCCCATCGTAACAGAGGCGTGAGCCTCAAGGAGCAAGTTTCAAGGCGCCCCAATTTCCTCTATCCAAATGCAAGCATACTACTACAGTTTAACGTGGAATCTGAATCACGCCCCACCACGGTTGGTCAGAAATTAAAAAGTCCTTCCGATGACTCGATCTCACGACCTCCCGATCAGTAGCTCAACGTCTTAACAACTAGGTTACCCAGGGTACCCATTTTTCTACCACCAATTTTTATTGTGTGGAAGGATGAACAGCTGGGATTTGCTCCTCGCCGCCTGCCGTCATCGGGTCTCGATCCCGGGGCCGATGGATTCGTAGTCAGCGATGCTAACCACTACACCACCGAGGCGGGTGTATATATATATCTTGTAGAATTGGGTAACATGTGCGAGTCGGCCAATTTAAGTATAAGTAATGTAGAGGTATTAGGGGTAACCAGTGGTAATTTTACATACGTTAGTGATATGAGTGGTACCACCAGGTGGATTGATCATTGTCTCACTAGTAATAATCTAAAGGATCGAATTGTTAGAGTTCATATTCTGCATGATTTCCTTCTTTCTGATCATAGACCATTAGAAATATTAATTAACTTTACCAATTTATGCGCAACACGACTTAACAAGAACTCAATAGGTAAGAATAATCGCGTCGATTGGTCCAATGTTAATATGCAGCAGAGAATAGAATATAAAGACAGAACAAGTCACCTTTTTAATAATTTAGAAATTTTGCATCTTGCCTGCAATAATCCCTGCTCAAGTGATTCTCACTGTAAACTCATAGATAGGTATTATAGTAAGATAATATCCCTGTTAAGAGAAGCAGGAAGCCCCCTGATTAAATCTTACAACTATCATATTAGATGGAATGATTTTATTGCTCCCCTGAAGAGGGAATCGAAAGACGCCTATGATTTGCGGTGCTTTCATGGTAGACCCAGATTAGGACCAGTATACATGAATATGTGTAGAAGTAGGGGTCAGTATAATGCGGCCATAAGGCGATGCAAACAAGAAGAAGAGTCTATTCGAGCAACAAAAGTCTGTGAAGCTCGCATAAATAACGATAATAACAAATTTTGGAAGTTTGTTAAGAATCAAACGGGTGTCAAAAATGTCCTCCCTCCGACAATCGATGGGGTGTCGGGGGAGGATGAAATTGCAAAGCTGTGGAAAAACCACTATTCTAAAATTTTAATAGTGTGAGTAGGGATAACCTTAAGATAGATTGCAGTGAAACGATACTGGGAGGGACAAGAGAAAATACTTTGATATCATTTTCTGAAGTAAAGAGGTTAATTAAAGAGTTAAAGACTGGTTCTGCGTCAGGGGTAGATGACTTATCAAATGAGCACTTAAAATATGCAAATGACGTAGTGTGTCTGCATATATCATTGCTCCTATCAGCCATGCTTGCTCATAGCTATATCCCTGCAGAGTTCATGAGGGTATATATCTTGCCCCTGGTCAAAAATAAGTACAGAGACATTCTGTCCAGCAATAATCACAGGCCTATTGCTGTCGCTTCCTCCTTCTCGAAACTACTAAAAAAACTCTTGTTACTCCGATTAATTGATTTCCTATGGACATCTAATCAGTTTGGCTTTAAAAGGTCCCATTCAACTGACCTGTGTATCTATGTACTTAAAGAAACAATATCTAAATACATTGACAGTAATTCAACTATTTATAGCTGTTTCCTAGATATAAGTAAGGCATATGATAGGGTGAACCACAATATTTTATTTGCAAAACTAGAAGACAGGAAGGTTCCCCTGTACATATTAAATTTATTGAAATTTTGGTATTCCCACCAATCTTTCACTGTTAGGTGGGGCAATGTACTATCCGAGTGTTTTGGCTCCTCTTGCAGGGTGAGACAAGGCTCCTTGCTCTCCCCTATGCTGTTTAATATGTGTGTATTGACGGATTAATTGCTTCACTTAACGAGGCAACAGTGGGATGTTGTATAGATAACACAAGGATAAATAACTTAGTTTATGACGATGAGATGGTGTTAAAGGTCTGGATCGGCTACTAAAAGTCTGCGAAGAGTATTCGCAGAAACATGATATTCTTTTTAATGTTTCAAAAACTAAGGTTATGCAATTTTATCCTAAAAGCTGTAATCAGCCAGCTGATATAAGGTTTAAAATGAATGGTGAAGTAATTGAAGAAGTACAAGAGTTTAAGTATTTGGGTCAAACTATTACCAGCTCCTTGAGTGATGACTCAGATATAAGAAAACAATCTCGAAGCCTGTGTGCTAAAGCGAATATGACCATAAGGAGCTTTCGATTCTGTACAGGTGAAGCTAAAGACACTCTCTTTCGTACTTTCTGCAATATTATATACAACTCTGGCTGAATTATAAAAAAGGTTCTGGCAGAACCCTAAATTTGCTGTACAACAGGTCTTTTAGACACTTACAAAAATTACCCGCGAGATGCTCAGCTTCGCAAATGTTTGCTACCCGCAATGTCCCGAGCTTCCCGGAAGTAAGAAGACGTATTCAATACAGTCTAATGCAAAGAATTAAAAAATCAACCAACCTGATCATCCAAGCTATCCATGAGTAGTGCCATTTATCCTCTAAGCTATGGACTTCTTGGAACGAAAACGTCTGTCCGTAGCTCCACTTAACTTCGACATTACAGTATTATTGCTAATCAATTGTATATATTTCTATCCTTAGTATATGAACTGTCATTGTATTAATAATATTTGTGATATGGACTATAGTCTGCCAATAAACCTTTTCATTTTCATTTTCATATAAGGTCTTCCGAAGCAAAAGTAGCACAAGCGCCATTTATTTTAATCGTCAGAAAACGCGTTGAAAGTTATGCGACCTTCGGACAAAGATAACTTATTATTTTTCGCGGGACATTCGACCATACGAACATTGGCGTTTCTGCAATTCATCCATTACCATATGATAGTATACGGTGAAATGTGAAATGGATACAACCAAATCTGGGCGCCCAAATTTGCCACTCTCTTAGGAAACAAAGGACATCATTGAAAGCGGTACGCGTAAGCGGGAAAACAGCTGCGCTAAACTTTCTAGAGAGATCGAATTGTTGAGAGGAAAGATCGTTAGTGGTGAGATCATTCGACTGTACCGTCATAAGCAAGGTTTAAAGCCTTGGCATGAACTTCCAAAGCCAAGAAAAACTCAACTTAACATCGATGACAGAATGTGGTTTGCCCATTATCTTGAAGATTGGGATGTGGATGATTTCATGCATTTAGCTGTCTCCGATGAATTTTTTGTTTACGTAACACGTCGGCCTAACTACGAAAATGATCGAGTGTGGGCCACAACACCAGATGAAATCGATGACAATGAACATTATCGCGAATTATTAAAAAGTCCAGACTGTGTTGGTGTGTTTGTTTTGTTCACTGCAAAGAAGCTCATGTGAGTGCTGAAGCCAAATGGTCAGAGTTGGAATGGACAGTATTTTCGTGATATTATTCTATCCCAGCATGTCATTCCTTTTCTAAGAAACCCAAACAATGTTATGGATGTCGATCAGGTCACACTTCTGCACGATAAGGCCCCATGCTTTAAGGCATTAGCCACTCAACAGTTGTTGCGGAACCATGAGATCGATTTCTTTGGAAATGAAGAATGGCCAGGAAATTCTCCTGACCTGAACGTCTGTGAACACATTGGATCAGTTATAAAGGACAAGGTTGAATGTCTCTTGTTTCAAGAACCTGCAGCAAATCGATTTTCGAAGGATACAATGAAGCAACACATTGAAACTGTTTAAGCAAATTTGCGTAACGATCAAGATCTAATCACGTCACTTTTGGCAAGCTACCCAAAGCGAATTCAGGCTGTCTCGGAAGCCAATGGCGGGAACACCAAGTTTTAATTGTTTCTCATTAAATGCAGGATTAAATTCTCTTTTGTAAGGTATGTTTAGTTTTACTGTACCTCTAATGGTTTAGGCCATGGGCGGGGGGGCTAAGGTTTATTGGAGCCCCGTATATACTGTGTATATATATATATATATATATATTATATATATATATATATATATGTGTGTGTTAGTGATGGGACGATTGTCATATTTCATACAATCGCTGTTGCGATTGCGATTGCGATTGTCAGAATTTGAAAAGCGCGCGATTGCGATGTTTTAGCTTTAGCCTCACATAACGCTCATTTATGCTTTAAATATACCTAAACGCGTTACCTACCTCAGTCAGGGAGTTAAGTATTGATGTAGCTCCTGCTTCAGTCTGTGAGGAAAGTCCAGTTTCAACCAATGGCTTCACCAACTCCATCCGTGATTTTTTTGATACTGGTACTGAATCCTTCATTACTTTATCAACTAAGAAATGAGAGACAATATACCTAAACGCGTTTCAGCCACACATGATCATAATGTGCGTTTCCAGGATGCGGGAACGAGGACCCAACGCGTTATGCACCCCACCAACCACTTTCCCCAACCTCCTCCCTTTTAGAAAGTGATTTTACTGTTTTCTTATAATTTTTTTAATATTTGAACTGTATACATGGTAGAAAATATTTTAAAAACAGCAGTTTCTCCGCCGTCTCACCATGTAAGCGATTCCGTTTTTCATCGTAGATGATTGCTGCTCCACTGAATAAACGTTCACTTGGAACACTTGTTGGAGGACAAGAGAGATAGGTTCTCGCTAACATGCTAAGGTGGTGATATTTTGATTGATTGGCGTTCCACCACAACAGAGAATTATCTCCTTGCCCGATCCTCTTTTCTTTGTGGTAGCACTCGATGATATCCTTAGACGTCTTGCTTATTTCTGACTCGCTCTCGTCGTCACTACTTGAGGCCAGTAAAACAGTCAGTGAAATATGTATCGATGTAGCTCCTGGTTCAGTCTGTGAGGAAGGTCCAGCTTCAATTACTGGCGTCACCAGCTCTATCCGCGGTTTTTTTGCTGCTGGTTGTGAAGTTAGTTCATCACATAGGACGCCTAGACGATTTTTTATTCGCATCACATCTATTGGACTGAAGAATTTGCTCTTGAATTTTGGATCGAGGTAGATTGCAAGAGAATAATTATCATTGCCTTCTAATCCTTCAAACCTTTGCTGCTGGTTGTGAAGTTAGTTCATCACATAGGACGCCTAGACGATTTTTTATTCGCATCACATCTATTGGACTGAAGAATTTGCTCTTGAATTTTGGATCGAGGTAGGTTGCAAGAGAATAATTATCATTGCCTTCTAATCCTTCAAACCTCCTGTCAAGCTCTGAACGCATCGTATCCATCATGGTTTTAACACCATGATCTTCGGGTGATATTTCTTTCAGAGTATGTTTTAATGATGCGATCAAAGGAATAACCTCTGATATTGAAGCAGAATAGTCACTTAATTGTTTTGTTATCTCGTCAAAAGGTTTCAGAATGCGCACACATTTGGCGAGGAGGTCAAAATCCGACTTTGTTAGGTGCTGAATTTTAGAATTGTCGGCACAGAACAAGCTCAGAGGTTCTTTCAAGTCGATAACCCTCTCCATCATATGAAACGTACTGTTCCATCTTGTTGGGACGTCGCGAACAACTGAGAGTTTGGGTTTATTTAAGCGCTCTTGAATTTTCTTTAGCTCATCTTGCGACATTGTTGAGTGATGGAAGTGTGTCCCAATCGATCTCAATTTTGAAATTAGCTCTATTACTGCTTTTTGTGATTCTAATCCAGATTTGACAATTAGTTGTAACTTGTGGGCAGTACAGTCTAGATTTTTAATTCCTGATAGAAACAAGGCTTTTTTCATGTTAGCCCCTGAATCTCTCATTACAGCTTGGACGGAAGATTGACTTATGTCCCACTTAACAAGCATCGCATCAAAAGTTTTAGAAATATATTCACCTGTGTGCCTCTCATCAAGACGTTGAACTCCTAGGACTAATTCCACCCTTTCAAAGTTACTGGTAATTGCGTGACATGTTAAAGAGAGAAAAAGAACACCTGCAGATGTATCCGACCAAGCATCGGTAGTGAAAGACATCTTCACATCACGTAGTTGCAGCAACATTTCTTTAACTCTACCTGACACAGCGGCATAAATCTCATTACACGTAAGATTAGTGTAGAATTTTCTTGTTTTTAGTTTGTATTGCGGAGAAGTATCGTTCATCAACCTCATGAAACCTATATCTTCGACATGACTGAAAGGCAAGTCGTCCATAATGAGCATTTCTGCAATTCGATAGTCTACCTTTTTCGATTTTCGGTCATTAACATCCCATATTTTCTTTTTTTCAAGACAACTAAACAGAGTTTGATTTTTAGTTTTAACTTCAGACTTAGTTTTTTGCAAAGGTGTCTGAGTTTGCACTTTTTTTAATTGGTCCTTCTCAGTTACTTCTTCATTTTCAATAGCAATTAATTCTTTATACTCTTCAGAGTGCATTGACCGTAAATAATTCTTCAAATTTGTGGTATTACGTCCTTTTCGCGAATAGTTTTTATTACACAATAAACACTTTGCTAATTCAGAGTTGCTAGATACTTTTTCAAAATATTTCCAAACGGCACTCATGGTGATCAAATAATGTTGCTAATTTAAACCCGAAAGAATGTGCACAAAGCCACAAAAGATTCGACAACCTCAGACAACCTCACTCCAACACTGTCTGAAGCACACTGCCGAGACAGGCTCAAACAATGCCCACTCGCGTTTCAACTCTGACGTCATATTTACCATGGCTGGTTTCTTCCAATAATGCGTATTCTGAAAAAGAATATAGGCCCATAGGGTTAGCTTGATTTTTTAACATTCCAATTTTACATGGAGCAAATAAAGAGGTGTACTTATTGTTATTATCAAAACCAATTTTTTATTCTGTTTTCAACTAATTCGCAACCCGTTTTCATTTCTGTTTTTGACTTATTTATTATTTATTTATTATTCCTTATTGTTGTTAGCTAAACTTTCCTTTAAGTACGCATGAAAGAGCAGCTTTCATAGCAACTTTTGTAGAGATTTAAATATTTTGTTCACTATCGCAACAATCGCACTCATTAAATGCGATTGCAATTGCGATTCCGATTGTAAAAAATGTGCGATTGTATCGCGATTGCGATTGCGACGCATCGTCCCATCACTAATGTATATATATATATATATATATATATATATATGTTATATATATATACACACATATATATATGTATGTATATATATACACACACACACACACACACACACACACAGTATATATGTATAATTTAGGGTGGCCCTTAGTTGTACGTGATTTTCTGAAATGAAATATTTTTCATCTCCCAACCTCCAAAGTTGTTCTAATCCATGTAAAAATGCTCTGTGTACAATTTCAGCTCAATCAGACAATATTAAGATGGCCCCCAAAGGCCCTAAAGTTTCAGATTTTAACAATATTGATATTTTTTCATATAAAACCGTTTTTATCTTCTTTACAGTGTTTTATTCGAAAGAAATATAGAATATGATCGAAAGAGAATTCAATTTACAATAAATTTAGTTATAACCATTATTTACTTAAAACCAAAATTGGACGAGATATTCACGGAAATTGAAAAGTATCATAAGTGCGTAAAAAACCGCTTCTGGAAGGTTCTAGAAAGTTCTGCGCCTGCGGCCTATATAAGCGGCGTAATTATTTGTTGTAAATAAAATTCACTTTCGATTATGCTTTGTGATTATTTTCCCAAACAAATTTTGCAAATGAATTATAAAGGTTTTATATTAGAAATACCAATTATCGGTGAATTTTGAAAATTTAGGGCCTTTGGGGGCCACCTTAATATAGCCCAATTGAGCTGAAATTTTGCACAGAGCACTTTTTTATATATTGGAAGAAGATTAGGGGTTGGGAGCAAGTAATTTCAAAAGTTGAAAAATAGGGGCCACCCTAATGTATATATATATATATATATATACATTCAACTGCAAAGAACACGCAGTATAAATAACGTAAAGAACGACGCTTGTATAGGAGATATTCCGCGCAAGACGAGAGAGAGAAAACGGAACAAATGAAAAAATGAAGTAACCACCTGGGAATCGAACCCGGGATCTTCCGATTGCCGGTCAGACGCGATACCATTACACCATGGACTTCACTCTTCCAAATGCCGTAATTCTTCTACATACTCGCAGAAACCAATGCCCCAAGGGGGCACCTCCCGCATGCCGTAACATTATATACATTCAACTGCAAAGAACACGCAGTATAAATAACGTAAAGAACGACGCTTGTATAGGAGATATTCCGCGCAAGACGAGAGAGAGAAACGGAACAAATGAAAAAATGAAGTAACCACCTGGGAATCGAACCCGGGATCTTCCGATTGCCGGTCAGACGCGATACCATTACACCATGGACTTCACTCTTCCAAATGCCGTAATTCTTCTACATACTCGCAGAAAACCAATGCCCCAAGGGGGCACCTCCCGCATGCCGTAACATTATATACATTCAACTGCAAAGAACACGCAGTATAAATAACGTAAAGAACGACGCTTGTATAGGAGATATTCCGCGCAAGACGAGAGAGAGAAAACGGAACAAATGAAAAAATGAAGTAACCACCTGGGAATCGAACCCGGGATCTTCCGATTGCCGGTCAGACGCGATACCATTACACCATGGACTTCACTCTTCCAAATGCCGTAATTCTTCTACATACTCGCAGAAACCAATGCCCCAAGGGGGCACCTCCCCCATGCCGTAACATTATATACATTCAACTGCAAAGAACACGCAGTATAAATAACGTAAAGAACGACGCTTGTATAGGAGATATTCCGCGCAAGACGAGAGAGAGAAAACGGAACAAATGAAAAAATGAAGTAACCACCTGGGAATCGAACCCGGGATCTTCCGATTGCCGGTCAGACGCGATACCATTACACCATGGACTTCACTCTTCCAAATGCCGTAATTCTTCTACATACTCGCAGAAACCAATGCCCCAAGGGGGCACCTCCCGCATGCCGTAACATTATATACATTCAACTGCAAAGAACACGCAGTATAAATAACGTAAAGAACGACGCTTGTATAGGAGATATTCCGCGCAAGACGAGAGAGAGAAAACGGAACAAATGAAAAAATGAAGTAACCACCTGGGAATCGAACCCGGGATCTTCCGATTGCCGGTCAGACGCGATACCATTACACCATGGACTTCACTCTTCCAAATGCCGTAATTCTTCTACATACTCGCAGAAACCAATGCCCCAAGGGGGCACCTCTCGCATGCCGTAACATTATATACATTCAACTATATATATATATATATATATATATATATATATATAATGTGTATATATATATATATGTGTGTGTGTGTGTGTGTATATATACACACACACACACATATATATATATATATATATATATATATATGTGTATGTGTGTGTGTTATACATATATGTAAAGAACGACGCGTGTTCTTTGCGGTTGAAAATGTATATACATATATATATATTACTTTCGTTGAGTTTGAACGACGGTTCAGGATCGACCTGCGGTCGACCCCTCTGCAGCATCCCGCCTCATTTGTGGGACTTGATGAAGGAAGGAATTCTCCTCCTGCCCTCGAAGCCAGCCACGCATGGCTGGTCAGGGACTTTGTACAAGAATCTGTCCAGCTGGTTCTTGAAGTAATTCAGGTCGGTGTGCTAGAGATTCCTCACTTCTTTTGGAAGGACATTGGAAAGCTTTGGGCCTCGTATTCTGAGGGTATTTTCCATCCTCGTTTTCATGGCCCCTTGTCCCACCGCAGCTGAGACCCTACAAAGTCTGCCTCTTCTCTCATTCCAGTTTGTTTCTATTTCATTTCTGAGGTTAGGGACAGAGCCCTCAAGTATTTTCCATATGTATATTATTGTGTACCGCTCGCGCCTTCTTTCGAGAGAGGAGAGTTTCAGGGATTGTAGTCGAGACCAGTAGTCTTCACCTTCCGTTTCCTCTATCTTAGACGTAAAAGTCCTTTGTATAGCTTAAATGCTCGCAATGTCTCTTTTTTCTGTGTGGGCTTGTGAGTACTGAGCAATATTCAATTATTGGTAGGACTAGACTCTTCCATAATTTGAGCATGATGTTTGTTTTCCTGCTGCGGAAGCTCCTCCAGATGATTCCCATTATTTTTCTAGCCGTTGTGATTTTGATTTTATAGTGCTCTCTCAATTCTGCATCCGACGACATTATTACTCCAAGATCCCTGACTTGTGGATTTGGTGTTATCTGTTTTTTGCTTGCAGAGTTTTGTACCCTTTTTTCTGTAGCTCTTTGTTATTAATATATCTTAGAAGTTGGGACTTTTCTTCGTTGAATTTCATATTTTTGTCTTCTGCCCACTGGAATAATGTTTCAATGTCGTTTTGTAATTTTCTTATGTCATCTTCGTTCAATATTTCCTCACATATCTCTGTGTCATCTGCGAAGCATGATACAATACTGTCTTTAATATCTGCATCAATATCTGCAATCTTTATTATGAACAGCAAGGGAGCTAATACTGTCCCTTATTATATATAATATAATATATATATATAATATATATATATATATATATATATATATATATATAAGGTATATATATATATATATATATATACATAACTTTACAACCTTACAAAGGTTCCACGCGATGATTCCTCATTTCGCGAAGGTCAAGCTTGTCGCCCCTCCTCTCGAGTTGGCCTGGTGAAGTAGTGAGTTGGATTTTTGCGCTCTCCAACTCACATAGCCAGATACGCCCGGCTCATCGGGGATTGTTCTGAGCCAGGCGTCTAATCTTATTTTGAAGATGTCCATTGCAACTTCTTTCGTGTTTCTTAGGTCTTTGGGCAGCTGAATAAACAGTTTTGGTCCTCTCACAACAAAACTATTTTCTTTCAGGGTTAAGGATGTTCCCTGTCTCGCCTTTAATTTGGGAATACGACACAGTCTACCGTTTCTACTTTCCACCGTTGTTTGGGGAGTTATAGGGTTCAGAGTAAGATTAGGGACTAGTTTCTCCATTATTTTCCAAGTGTAAATAATGGTGTATCTCTCTCTTCTCCTTTCCAGTGAATATAGGTCTAGTTCGCGTTTGCACCCATTCATCTTGGCTGTGAAGCTTCTCTGGATCCCTCCAGCTGTCTAATGTCTTCTTTTTTATATGGGATGTTAAGACCAAGCAGTATTCCAATTTGGGTATGATCAGGGTTTTCAGTAGAGGAATCATTACATTCCTATCCTTTCGTTTAAAGGTTCTCAGTATCTGCCCCTTTATTCTCTTTGCTCTGTTTACTGCTATCTTATTTTGTGTTTAAAATTTCGCATCATCTGTCATCACAACCCCTAAATCTTTTGCTCTAGAATTTCTCTGAATTTCCTGTCCATTTGGGGTATAATATTCCATGGATTTTAGGTCTTCTCTTTTTCCGTACCAAAACAGCTGAAATTTCTCAGTGTTCGTGTTTCTTAGGTCTTTGGGCAGCTGAATAAACAGTTTTGGTCCTCTCACAACAAAACTATTTTCTTTCAGGGTTAAGGATGTTCCCTGTCTCGCCTTTAATTTGGGAATACGACACAGTCTACCGTTTCTACTTTCCACCGTTGTTTGGGGAGTTATAGGGTTCAGAGTAAGATTAGGGACTAGTTTCTCCATTATTTTCCAAGTGTAAATAATGGTGTATCTCTCTCTTCTCCTTTCCAGTGAATATAGGTCTAGTTCGCGTTTGCACCCATTCATCTTGGCTGTGAAGCTTCTCTGGATCCCCTCCAGCTGTCTAATGTCTTCTTTTTTATATGGGGATGTTAAGACCAAGCAGTATTCCAATTTGGGTATGATCAGGGTTTTCAGTAGAGGAATCATTACATTCCTATCCTTTCGTTTAAAGGTTCTCAGTATCTGCCCCTTTATTCTCTTTGCTCTGTTTACTGCTATCTTATTTTGTGTTTAAAATTTCGCATCATCTGTCATCACAACCCCTAAATCTTTTGCTCTAGAATTTCTCTGAATTTCCTGTCCATTTGGGGTATAATATTCCATGGATTTTAGGTCTTCTCTTTTTCCGTACCAAAACAGCTGAAATTTCTCAGTGTTAAACTTCATATTGTTGTCTTCCGTCCACTTGTAGATTTTGTTTATGTCGGTTTGTAGAGATCCCATATCTTCTGGGTTTCTTATTTTTCTACTGATCTTTGTGTCATCCGCAGAGGATGTTACTGTGCTGTCTCTGGTAACGTCCTCATCTATGTCAGTTAGCATGATTATGAAGAGTAGTGGAGTTAATACTGTTCCTTGTGGTACTGAGCTGAGGACCTGTGATTCTGATGAAGATATTCCTTGTACTGTAACGACTTGCCGCCGCTCACTAAGGAAATTATATATCCATTTCCCTACTTTTCCTGTTATTCCCATATATTTCAGTTTATGTATTATGATTCCGTGGTCACACTTGTCGAACGCTTTAGCAAAGTCTGTGTATAGTACATCATAGTTTTCATTACTTTCAAGTACATCAATAATGTTGTTGTAGTGTTCCATTAGTTGTGACAGGCTTGATCTGCCTGACCGAAACCCATGTTAGTTATCATTGGATTTTTTCTGAGTTTCGAAAAAGTCATAGATTTTCTGTCTAACTATTCTTTCAAATATTTTAGTGAGATGAGATGTAAGCGACACTGGCCTATAGTTTTTTGCCTCGGATCGATCTCCTCCTTTATATATTGGGACTATGTTCGCGCTCTTCAGGATGCCCAGTATTTCTCCCGTGTCTAGTGATCGTCTCCATATCCAGTATAGGGGCTTAGCGATTGCATTGTAGTGTGGCATTCCATTTATCCGGTCCTGCCGCTGAGTGTGTTTTTAGTTTCCCTATGGCTTGTGCAATATCATCTGTCGTAAAGTCGAAGTCCGTTATTTATATATATATATATATATATATATATATATATATATATATATACAGGGTGTCCATAAATGTTTACCCTGAAAACAGTATGCTCTCATGTTTTAATGACGAATCTTACATCCGTTTTCTTTTTCCAGGTGATCTCGTACACGCATAGAGTTTCTGTGCTGGTGTGTTTCGTCTACCGCATTCGCCGCTAGGAGCGCTGTAGTAGCTGTTCAGTTAAGATGGCTTCTGTGACAGAGAAGGCACAATGTGTTGTGTGTGGCTTGCAGAAACAAAATCTCCTGTCAGTGTTCAGCGAAGGTTCAGAACAAAGTATGGAAAGAATCCACCTGATGTGAAGTTAATTAAGTCGTGGATGAAAAAATTCTTGGAAACTGGAATCGTAGAAAAGGGAAAAAGCAGTGGTAGACCATCAGTTTCCGATGGGACGGTGGAAAACATTCAAAGTGCTTTCACACGGTCACCAAGGAAATCGGTGAGACAAGCTTCATGCCAACTAAAGATACCGAAGTCTACGGTGCACAAGGTGTTACACAAACGTTTGAAGTTACACGCCTACAAGGTACAAATTGTTTAACAACTGAAGCCTGATGACAGTCCAAAACGTGAACAATTCGCTATTGACATTCTGAACAGCATTGACGAGGATAATGACTTCTTGTTACGTGTCTGCTTTTCAGACGTGGCTACGTTTCATCTTAGTGGTAGAGTCAACAGACACAATGTGCGTATTTGGGGATCGGAAAGCCCACGTGCCGTAAGGGAGCATATTCGGGGCAGTCTGAAGATCAATGTCTGGTGTGGACTAATGCATGACCAGATAATTGGTCCTTTCTTCTTCGCTGAGAACACTGTTTCCGCAACTGTGTACCTGGATATGCTCACCAATTACGCCATCCCCCAGCTGCAGGACAGGCAGCCAACTGTCATCTTCCAACAAGATGGGGCACCCGCTCATTGGGCGCATGTTGTTCGTGAAACTCTCGACGCAACATTTCCAAATCGATGGATTGGCAGGGACGGGCCAATCCCATGGCCCCCAAGATCACCAGACATTACCCCGCTGGATTTCTTTCTCTGGGGTCATGTTAAAGATTTGGTTTATGCAACAGTTGTTCCAGATATCAGGACATTGCGAGAACGCATTACGGATGCAATTGCAACAGTTAACCCACAAATGTTGGAAAATGTGTGGCGTGAGTGTGAATATCGTTTAGACATTTTACGTGCCACTAGGGGTGCACATGTGGAAGCTTATTAAGTTCATTAACTGTGTATCAAAACTTTGTATGTTTATCTACTTATGATTAAAACTGTGTTTGAATACGAGTGTTTATTTAATAGTTATAGCATGCTTTAATCAGGGTAATCATTTATGGACACCCTATATATATATATATATATAGTGTGTGTGTGTGTGTGTGTATATGAGCCATTTAACATATATTGTAAATGTATGTACACAAATATTCTGTAAGATAAGTGGAAATGTGCGTGAAGTGATGCCACAAAATAAAAGTAAAATTTGGAGGAAAGAAGATCGAACTCTTCTTAGTGGAAGTGAAATCGTATCAGTGTTTTTTTACTTCAAAAAACAAACTAGCAAATTTCCTAAAATATTAAATTTAAAAAAAAAGAAATTTAATAATGAATAAAAATCTGTGCAAGAAAGTATTAAATTCGAAATTAAAATTAATACCATACATTTTTAAATCTTGGATATTAAATTTTTTTTTAATTTGACAATTTTTATCCGTTTTTTATTTAACGAAAAGTTGTAAAGAAAATGCAATTTAATTATAATTTTTTCATAATTGTAAAACGGGAAAAGTTAAATTTTATTTAAAAATACCGATGATCTCATTCGGTTTAATCGTATATTAAAATATTAATTTCAAAATTAAAAGTGGCTATTTTTCATAAGTGTAATGAGAGAGAAAGTAATTAAAATTTCCGTGGTCATTCTCACGATAAATAAACATAAAATTGAGAGATAATCAACTCTCTTTAATGAAATTCCTCACGTAAGAATAATAATAATAATAATAATAATAATAATATAATAATAATAACTAAGAAGTCATTCCACTGCGTAAATTTCCTTTTCTTATTCTTTTACTTCTCTTTCTTCATTCATAGGTTAGGTCAATGTTAAATTAAAGTTAAATTAAATCCATAGCTTAAGAATTATCGCATTACGATCTTAAAAGATGAGAATCGCGTAAAGTAAAATTAGTGGAACCGTAAATGGTTTATTTTTTTATTAATACAAATAGAAAGAATTTCCCAACCATGAATCTGAATGTATAATTCAGGTGTAAAAGGTAAAATTTGAAATCTTCCTCATTAATAAGAGGGATACCTATATATTTCATTTACATTGTACTGATGTTATATATATATATATATATATATACAGGGTGGGCGGAAAGTAGCTCCCTATTTTGGATTGGTAAAAAAATACGTATATTATCCATTTATTTCAGAAGAAATAATATGAAAAGGTAGGCATACATGGTAGATTTTCTCTAAAATTCAATGTGGGCTCCAACTCTTTCCACCAGCTTCTGGAGCCGCCCAGGAATGGCGTCCACTGACTTTAGCAGGAACTCCGGCGGGATGGAGGACATGACTTCCCGAATTCGGTCCTCCAGTTCTTCCAATGTCCTCGGTTTGGTGCGGTAGACTTCTTCCTTTACCCACCCCCAAAGAAAGAAGTCGCACGGTGTCAAGTCGGGGCTCCTGACTGGCCATTCGCTCTTGTTGTCCGTGAGTGGCTGGATGCCCACTTCCCTGGGCGTTGGATGGGTCGTCGTGGTCCACATCAATGGCCAGCCAGGAGCCCCGACTTGACACCGTGCGACTTATTACTTTGGGGGTGGGTAAAGGAAGAAGTCTACCGCACCAAACCGAGGACATTGGAAGAACTGGAGGACCGAATTCGGGAAGTCATGTCCTCCATCCCGCAGGAGTTCCTGCTAAAGTCAGTGGACGCCATTCCTGGGCGGCTCCAGAAGCTGGTGGAAAGAGTTGGAGCCCACATTGAATTTTAGAGAAAACCTACCATGTATGCCTACCTTTTCATATTATTTCTTCTGAAATAAATGGATAATATACGTATTTTTTTACCAATCCAAAATAAGGAGCTATTTTCCGCCCACCCTGTATATATATATATATATATATATATATATATAGTGTGTGTGTGTGTGTGTGTGTGTGTGTGTGTGTGTGTGTGTGTGTGTGTCCCAAAAATGTGGCCACCATTTTCAACGGGCCAACAAAAACCACAATTCTGAGGATAACTAAATGATACAGAATTCATATTAAACCCTTTATATTGTCCCAAAAATGAGAGGTTGTTTATTTGAATCGAATGGGGTCTTTTTAGAAATTCAAAGAAGTTTACAATAAACAAAATCAGATTGAATAAAACATCCACACAGTAAGAATTCAATGTGTCCTCCATAATTATCGATGACCAATAGTAGCCTTGTGCGCACCAGAAGGCATTTATTTGACGAAGTTTATGGAAAAATATTAAATATGATAAATCAATCAACTTCGAGAGTGCATTTTAAAAGCGTGGAATGAGTTCGATCAAGACACCATTTCTACAGCACTTGCCAGTGCCATACGAGGCTACATTTGGTCATTGATAATAATGGAGGACACAATGCACACTTGCAGCGTTAAAGTTTTATTTAATTTATTTTTGTTTATTATAAACTTCTTTAATGTTTTGCGAAGTCTCTAATTATTTTCCTTGTCAACTTAATTTTTAACAATTATTGTTCAAGTTCATTTTGTAAGTAGGTTACTCATTCGAGTTAAGTAAACTACAGTTCACTTTAAGGAGATTATAAAGGGTTTAATATGATTTCTATTTCATTTAGTTATCCTACTTGTAATTGTGGTTTTGTTGGCCGTTGTAAAAGGTGGCCACTTTTTTTTGGAATACAGTATATATACACACACACACACACACACACATATATATATATATATATATATATATATATATATGCATTTAACTGCAATGACCACGCAGTATATAAATGAATAGAAACGACATAATATTAAGGAACGTTTCTGCACACGCGGAAGAGAAATAACGAATAAATGAAAAATGAGGCGAACCGCCCGGGAATCGAACCCAAGGCCTTCCAATTGCCGGTTGGATGCGCTACCATTACACCACGGACCTCAATCATTCACAAATCGAAATTCTCCTACATAGGGCAGAAACCAATGCCCTGAAAGGGCACCCTCGCAAATCGTGAATATGTGCATTTAACTGCAATGACCACGCAGTATATATATATATATATATATTTTCTTTATATTTTACAGGAGAAGAATCGGCGGCTGTACAAACGAGCAACGGCCTGCACCCGAAGAGCTCGCTCGCCATTTTAGTTGTCTCTCTTTCCTTTGTTTTTAGTTCAGTTCAAATAGCTAAAAATGATTTTTGTTTCCTTTTAAAATGTGTGTTTGGAGGCTTTTCAACATGTAACAAATTATCGACCTTTTCTCTTTTTTCTTCGTTCGCTTTTTTTACTTTTCGTCTTGTTATTTGTGATTATAACACCTTTGAACGTGAATTTTATAATGTTTTTAGCGTCGCAGTTGTAAATTACTTTCACGCGACAAACGCCTTTTTTGTAACGTACAAATTTGGATTTTTATTATCATCGTATTTACTCGTTAAAATTTTTTTTTAAATTGTGATAAATTCATTTATAGTCTCCTGTCTGTTTGTCAGCCATTTTGCTGCATCATTTATCTCCGATACATTTTTGTATCGTGGGAGGCTGTTATCTCGCCATATATTTCGTGGAGGCTCTTAATTAGGGAAGGTTTACCCGTCTCCAGGTAATTTTTCTCGTTTCATTTGTTTGTTCCTTTGCTTTAATCAAAGGAAAGTTTTTAGATAAGATTTTGTTTGTAAATAGGAAAAGGACATTGTATTCATTACTTATCATTAATAAACTATTTTAAAAATAGATTTTAGGATGTAAAAATATTGTGGTAAGATTAATTAATTAGAAAGGAGACATTTTCTATAACTGCTTCTAAAGCTCCAGAGAGTAAAACAAATTATGCCTCGTAAGTGATAAACATTTCACACACAAACACTATATATATATATATATATATATGTTAAACACAGACCGTGCATGGAACAAGGAACTCTTCTGGGAAAATTAAATCCACTATAGTCCGGATAAGTAATGGTAAATGTATTTGTCATTTACCATTACTTATCCGGACTATAGTGGATTTAATTTTCCCAGAAGAGTTCCTTGTTCCATGCACGGTCTGTGTTTAACATATAATGTTCTCAGGGAACCATTCTGAGTTTGTGTGTATATATATATATATATATATATATGGGAATGAACTCAGAATGGTCCTCTGAGTTTTTTTATGATACACACAGACAGTGCATGGAACAAGGAACTCTTCTGGGATAATTAAATCCACTATAGTCCGAATAAGTAATGGTAAATGACAAATACCATAGTTTTTCTTTTTCATGATGCTAGCCCGACGTGGGCAACGGGTCACTCGCAAAGAGGTCCCATAAATATAGCTTCCCTCACCAGCTATCTGCAAAGCAGACAGGATCCAGCTTTGGGACATGGAAAAAAGAAAAACTATGGTATTTGTCATTTACCATTACTTATTCGGACTATAGTGGATTTAATTATCCCAGAAGAGTTCCTTGTTCCATGCACTGTCTGTGTGTATCATATATATATATATATATACACACAGATAACAGGTATTCATTGGGTCACAGTATTTAGGATATACCAAATTCCAACGTGGGTTCAACGAAATGCCTAACCTATATATATATATATATATATAATATAGAGAGAGAGAGAGAGAGAGAGAGAGAGAGAGAGAGAGAGAGAGAGAGCGCTGAGAG
The DNA here is from genome assembly GCA_023014485.1 of Bathynomus jamesi. NCBI lineage: Eukaryota > Metazoa > Arthropoda > Malacostraca > Isopoda > Cirolanidae > Bathynomus > Bathynomus jamesi. Next base: position 579,206 of record JAJOZX010001052.1, on the reverse strand, counting down.
TTCCGTTCGGTCTTAATCCGTGCTATCTTTTCTATCACTTTTCTCCTACATACAATATAGTTACTACTTTGTTGTAGGAGATTTTCTTGGGGTGTTCAGCTTAGGTTAGATTTGGTTAGATTAAGTTAGGTTAAGTTAATCTAACCTAACCTAATGAAGGGTTGTGCTAAATCTTATGGAAATGTCACCACCCCAAAACTCATACCAAAATGCATTTTTCTTGTGGTATTTGATGTGGTTTATTGAAATCTGGTATTATTTGTTGTGTAAATGAGCCGAAACCCATTTTATGAGAAGTTGAAAATTATGATGTTTCGGCTCAATTGCGCAGCAAGTAAATACAAAATTTGACTAAATCACATCAAATACATAGTACTATAAAAAAGCATTTTTTAAACCTAACCTAACCTATAACATAAATCTTACCCCAGTATTGTTCAGTCGGAGGGTAAACTTCACCTATTATTTTCTTAGGAAAATGTTTATAAAATTAAGATTCAGGTAGAGCCTTGAGGTAGGGCCTTATCACGTGCCATGAAACTGCGAAACGAAAAAAATATGGAAAAATTACACCCAATTACACTTTTGGGGCCTGTCGTTAGTTTTTCACAATAGAAAAATTTCTTGTCTTCCCTATAATTACACACGGCACCACATAGTTCACAGATTTTCTGTAATGGAATTACTCCATTCGATGCAAAAAAATTTATCGCTTTGCTATCACTTTTCTGAACTATTTCAATTAAATCCTCGAAAGACATCGAACAACCGTTACACTCCATAACTCAAACAAAACTGAATAACCGCCTTGCATCCACAATGGAAATACATGATGTCACATGATGTCACATGATTGGTTGAGCATATGAATGAATATCAATGAGATATTATATTTCATAATAACTTGTTTATAACGTATTTGTACAAAAAACAGTACTCTTGATAAAAGTGCTATACTGTTATGTAAATTACGCCCATTTAGTTATTTTTTCGAAATTCAGGTGATGGCATCTTAAGATTATCCAAGGTTGTCCCTCCGAATCGCTCTATAGATATTAGGTCTCTCTGCGAAATGATGATAAGATCTTACTGAGAGTGCTCTATAATTTAAAAAAAATTGGTAGCGTTAGTTAGTTGTGGTCTATCAGCATACGTGGAAGTGGGGCACTGTTTCGGTGCACCTACGGTAACTCTATCTCTTAAGATAGTAGGCCAGTTTTCGCCTGTTACTCGCTGCCCTGGTTGCCTTTTACCCTAAATTCTCTCTTTAACAAATATTTAGCACGGGTAATAAACAAAAAGAAAAAATTAATATAATTCATTAAAATGGTAACAACAACAAAAATTATAACAACGATCTTATTTATAATGTTTGAATTGGAAATTTAAATTGAATTGATTAAACTTTTTATGAAATTCCCGTGAAGATCCAGAACAGAAGGATTAATACACTCCCTTCGTTGTCCTCTGACTAAGGCCTATCACAGCTCCGTTCACAACTCCGCGTCTCGCTTCAAATGTCTATCTTCAACCGTCTTCCGGTTTCTTCCCGTGCACTCTCTCGCCTCACTGATCTCGTTGCATGAAAAATTTTGAAACCTTTTTCCTCATAAACCTGTAACTACAAAAACCTTTAAAACGCTCTATACTAAAATTTTTACTAAATCCTACTGCTTATATATTATTTAACTAACTTATTTGGCCAATTTAACCGTGTCAAATCCTATCATTACATATATAGGTTTATTTCTGAATTAAAACTGTTTATGAATACAGGATTGGACGAAACGGAAAGCGTTATGTCACGAGATTGCTATACTTATGCCTATTAAATATTATAGATTTTATTATTTATTAATGGATCCCAATTTTGTAATCCCAACACTAACCTAACCTAACCTAACCTTAAATAAACTGAAATAAAATAAAACAAAATACTGGGTGTGTAAAATCGTGAGGCACCATGAAGTAGTACTAATTTGATTTCGAGTTTTTAAATTAAAATCCTAACGCGAATGGTATTCGAAAAAATAATCGTTGTACACGATAAAGGAGCGCATTCTCGACTTTTTAATGATACTCCTGCCTATTTTAATGCAAGCGTAAGTGATTAAAAATTTGAAAAACAAAAGTTGTAACATGTAGGAGCTAATGTAACTTCATCAACCACCGACTAAAATGTAGGAGGAATTTGCACTCTTATACGTATATATATATATATATATATATATATATATATATATATACAGTATATGATGATGAATTTTACACTTAAACACGTGAAATGAATGAATAATGCAAACTCACAAGGAAAAAAATTATTCCAAGGCCTTTCGTGTATTCAGCAATACACCTCGTCAGGTGTATTGCTGAATACACGAAAGGCGGTGGAATAAGTTTTTCTTTTTCTTTGTGGATTTGCATCATATATATATAGGATTTCATTACTTGTAAATCTTTTAAGTTAAAGATATTATGATTTATTTTACTTTGTAATAAAAATAGAGAAAAAGAAAAAATGTGATATTATAAATAAACAAATATATGTTGTTCTCCAAATGAAATGAATTGTTAGATTTAAGATATTCGTTTGTGAAAATAAATAAAGATGTTATCTCAAACTCCATTCAAATTATATATATATATATATATTAGTGTTAATTGTGAATCCATGGTTAAAAGTAAAAAATTTGTGTATATCATTAAAATTAAGTAAACCATATTATTATGTATTATTTTCTCAGTAATTAAATGATTATTGTGAATTATGAATTGAATGTACAGATTATATTATTAATAATAATAATAATAATAATAATAACTTTAAGTGTGTTGAAATTACAAGTAGTATTTTGAACAGTAGGCCTATCTCTATAGAAAATTATATCTTCGGTTTAGATATTATGTATATGTACGTACATATATAAAAAAAATTTAAAAGTGCATACACATAGTCAACTAAGAGTGATAGAATCAATGAAAGACAGACAGACAGACGGCTAAATAGACAAACAAACTGACAAACAGACGGACGTATGAGCAAATAGACAAACTAGCTGACGACTAGATAGACACGCGGACGGAGAAAACGAACAAAAAAGCTCACCGTTTGGCGGTTGGACAGGTGAAGCACGCGGAAAAACAAGCTAACAGATATACAGTACATATTCACAACAGTAAAGATAAATAGATACATTTGACAGAAATAGATTGGCACAGAAAACGCAGACACCGACGGATAAAAAGACAGGCAGATACACAGATAGATATGCGGACAAAGAGACGAGCAAACAAATGAGAAAAGCTCACTGTTCAGCAAACATACAGGTGGACTGATAGATAGGCAGACAGACAAACATGCTGTCATATAGATAGACAGATAAGCAAGAGATAGATAAACAAGCTGACCGTTACGAAGATAGACAGGCGGACAGAGAAGCAGATGAAATATGCTACAGGTAAACAAACACACGAACAGATAGGTGACAGAAAGGCAGGCATACAGAGAGACAGAAAAACAAGCTGACAGATAAAATACAAACAAACAGATGGAAAATCAGGAAAACAAACAAACTGACAGATAAATAGGCAGACAAGGAGGTAATTCGACAAGCAGATAGACAGATATAGAGAATGATCGCCAGTTTGACAGATAGGAAGGGATCCAGGAATGAACCTCTTGTAAATACAGTGCGTTCGAAAAGTCTCTCCCCAGTCAACGTGCTACAGCCAGTATATGCGCTGTATATGGGCTTTGGCCTCCACGATCCCCAGACCTTACGCCGCTGACTATTTTTTGTGGGGAGCAGCAAAAGGGGTTGTTTATAAACACCGCCCGAAAACAATTCAGAACTTAAAAACCGTAATATCTACTTACATTGCTTCAATATCAACCAACACTTTAAAAAAAGTGTTTGGCAACAAGTGTAGACGAGTTGTTCTGCCCCTGCAAAATGGTGGAAAACACTTTCAACAAATGCTGTAAAATCAAAAGGTTATACAGGGCTATTGAAAATGATTCATCCGATTTCAACTGAGAATACTTCCGTACCTATCAACCATGCATCAACTGGGCATACACCACATGAAAGAGGAAATCTCTGAGTTTTAAAAGATCACCGCGAGAGGGCTCCAAAGTCACGCCGTGGCCTAGCCTAGCAACAAATAATCAGTGTGAAAATGGCGTCCGCACAGCAGAAGGTGTTTTGTGTGTTGCAGTTTTCGAGCTGTAAATCGGTAGTCACAGTGCAGCGTGAATTTCGTCGACGTTACAGAACAGATCCACCGGATGCTCTGAGCACCCGGTGGATCTGTTCTGTAACGTCGACGAAACTCACGCTGCACTGTGACTACCGATTTACAGCTCGAAAACTGCAACACACAAAACGCCTTCTGCTGTGCGGACGCCATTTTCACACTGACTGTTTGTTGCTAGGCTAGGCCACAGCGTGACTTTGGAGCCCTCTCGCGGTGATCTTGTAAAATTTGGAGATTTCCTCTTTCATGTGGTGTATGCCCAGTTGATGCACGGTTGATAGGTACAGAAGTATTCTCAGTTAAAATCGGATGAATCAATTTAAATAGCCCTGTATAATAAAATCACTAAATCATGGTTGAATGAAAACATTGTAGTTTTTCAATTTCCTATACGTTTAACATAGCACTGCGGAGAGACTTTTCGAACGCACTATATTTGGAGACTCTATTTTACCTCTTCCCTCACCAATGAAAAGAACTAAAAGGTTACCATGAATGAAACATTAATTCTCACAATGTGAATAAATGGTTTTTGTCAAAATATTCTGTGAATAAAAATTTATGTTCAGTCCACATTTTTATTCACATCCCTAAATCAGTTCTTTACAAACTCTATCCATGTACAATATATATATATATATATATCGTAAAGAACGACGCTTGTATAGGAGATATTCCGCGCAAGACGAGAGAGAGAGAACGAAACAAATGAAAAAATGAGGTAACCACCCGGGAATCGAACCCGGGATCTTCCGATTGCCGGTCAGATGCGATACCATTACACCATGGGCCTCACTCTTCCAAATACCGTAATTCTTCTACATACTCGCAGAAACCAATGCCCCAAGGGGGCACCTCCCGCATGCCGTAACATTATATACATTCAACTGCAAAGAACATGCAGTATAAATAACGTAAAGAACGACGCTTGTATAGGAGATATTCCGCGCAAGACGAGAGAGAGAGAACGAAACAAATGAAAAAATGAGGTAACCACTCGGGAATCGAACCCGGGATCTTCCGATTGCCGGTCAGATGCAATCGGAAGATCCCGGGTTCGATTCCCTGGTGGTTACCTCATTTTTTTCATTTGTTTCGTTCTCTCTCTCTCGTCTTGCGCGGAATATCTCCTATACAAGCGTCGTTCTTTACGTTATTTATACTGCGTGTTCTTTGCAGTTGAATATATATATATATATATATATATATATATATATATATATATATTAGGGTGTTCTGTATTTTCTGAAGTTGGAAATTCTATGTTCCTACCCTCTAGAATCGTTCCTTTTGGTGAAAAAACAATGTATGCGAATTATTTTACAAATCGAGTAAGATTTAGAGGCCACTCAATAACCTTGAAGTTTTACCCAATGGCGAATTAGACATAGGGCTGATGGGGCTGCAGCTCCAGGCCCACCAAGGCACATAGGCCCACCAGGGAACATAGGCCCACCAAACAACGTGGGCCCACCCAAGAACATAGGAACTGTATAAAGAAACTATATGAAGTTACTGTACTTGTAACTTGATACAGAATATACTGTATGCTTTCTTTATTGAATATATTGACCTACAGTATGTTTTCATACTCAGGATCAGAATCATATATGTAACGTAATGAACACGAACAAACGTAACCATAAATGCATTTGGATCATTCAGCCGCAGCCGTATCAGGCCATTAACCCGCCATTGATTATATATATACATATATATACAGTGTATATATTATATATATATATATATATACAGAGGGCGACAAACTTGATCTTCGTGGAATGAGGAATCATCGCACGGAACATTTGAAAGGTTGAAAGATGGTCCTTATTTTCCAACTTTCGATTGTTTCCGGTCTAACCTCATCAAAATGTTCCATTTGGTGGAGAAACCATTGTAGAAATTTTGGGGGGAAAATTTTAATATTTAGAGGTCGCGCAAGGTCCTCAAAGTTTTACTATATGAAGTTTAATGAGCCTGTATTGAAAAAGCCGTGAGCCCTCAGACAAGGTCCCCCTCCCATTAAAAATGGGTGTTATCCGTTTAAAACGGGGGTCTCATGGTGACCAGCCACTCATTGTCGCCCTGTTTAGGTCTGCTTGACGGCCCACGGCACACGCTTGCGATGTTCCGCAACCACCTGGAGGATAAACTGGAGTTGTTCCTCATCCTCAGTGAGACGCCCGGAAAAGTCCTGGATGAAAGCAGCTCCACGCTCGGCATTAGCATTTGTGACTGCAAGCGTCTTCACCACCGCCCTGGTAGCCTGGTAGTCGCTATCATGGGTCCATCTCGCTGCAGGAATCTTCAGGAATCCATCCGGAATGCTGAGAGTTACGAAGAGTGACCTCTTCTTTTAGGAGACAAAGCCGGCGACATTTTTCCCTTCCAAGGCGTCCAGATCTACCGGGGCTCGCTTAGGAGGATACTCGTTCCCGTCGACACTTGACATAGCCTCGACCATGTTGTCCTTAATGTCAGGAGTGACTTCATCGTCGAACAGGGAAAGACCCTATATGCGCGGCGTATACGATATTATTATCAGTGTTTCTGTTCGGGTATCAATCTATTTTTTGTGACGGTAAATTTTTTTGGTTATTATACGGCATATATCAATTGTATCAACTCTCTATTACATTATCAGTTTATTGATCATAATATCGAGACATAAAACAAATAAATCTGACCATCCGTCATCTCAGCAGCGCCTCATGTAGTATTGCCATAGAGACGTCATCCGAAAATTTAAAACTGTGATCTGTAGCCACCAGCCAGTTGGCAAGCAACTGTTTCATGGAAAGGTAAGTTTCTCCCTCAGGTTTGAGCATAGTGCTTTAGTTTTGATATATTTTCCTAAGTAGCTTTATTAATCAAATGCTATAATTGTATAAATCTATGCATGTCAAAGTAGAAAGTATTTGTTCTACCAAATACACAAATTTTGAATATTTGTAATTCTTTAAATAATAAAAGAGGAACACTGATACTGATTTACCTTCCTGTTATATATTTGTGAAAGATATATATATATATATATATATATATATTTTTTTTTTTATATATTTTTTTAATTAGGGTTGTTTAACCTCCTTCGCAACATCTAAGGTCATATGACGGAGGGGACCTACAGCTTTACGTGGGATCCGAACCACGGGTCGCTACATAATCTGGGCGCAGAGGACGGTCTCCCATCCAACTACTACCCAGACCCAATGTCGCTTAACTTTATATATATATATATATATATATATATATATATATGATATTGGGTGTTTGCTTTTATGAAGATGTCCTCAGAAAATCAGAAACATATGTGGAGCCCTAGGAGGGTTGTGTAAGGAATGGGGTCCCCCCAACCATCTTGCACAAGGGCCCTCAGAAGCTAGGGCTGTCCCTGTTCAAACCGGTCCTGATGGATTTGCTTCCAATGTGTTTGGAAGCGTTTGAAGAGGAGTATTTCCGGGGCTGAGGAGGAACCCATGCACTCTTTGAAGGCTGCCACTGCCACCAAATCCAGAATGTGGTGTCGACAGGCAAGGTGGAGAACATCGCGCCCGAGAAATTGCTGCAGGATCTCGCACGGTCCTGTGGTGCGACCAGTGGTGGAGGAAGTGGGATCAAAAGACATTGCTCGCACCTTGTCTTCAACACCCCATTGTTTCAAAGCTTCGAGGACAGCTTGAGCTTGCGTCTGTCCAGTGCCTCAGGGGAGTTTGGGAATTTGCCATCCCAATGGACAGTTAGGGGGCCGTCCGGCTTGAAAGTCTCTAGTATGGTGGTGGTGGATTCCTCCCGTTTCTTCCACCGTTGCCTCCGGATGCTGCTCCGATTCAATGCGAGGGCAGTGGTGTCGTGACCGAGATTCTTAGCTGTCTCCGCGAGAATTATCATTGCTACTCGATCGGACACTGCTTCGGTCCAGCGTTGCTGAGAGAGCCGATGTAAGGATTTCCTTTCGACCGAGCTTGGAAGGAGAAGTCTGGAAGCTAGGTCAAGGAACTGGATCGGTGTCACAATCCTCAGGAGCATAAGTGGAGTCGCTGCAGCTCTCGAGCGTGACGGTCGATTGCAGTCGATCTATGCTTACCTCCTCCCTTCGCTTTCGTTTCTGTTCATTGGCCATTTGCTCTTGCTTCTTTTTCTCCTTCCGTTCAAGTACCTTGTCATCAGAGGACATCGTTCCACGACGGCCCTTCTCACGTTGGGCAGGGAGGAATTGCTTATCCTCGTCGAGTTTAATGGTGTTGAGAGCATTGGCGTGGGCGATGTCGAAGAGATCTTCAAAGCAATCCGTAAAGTCGCTCTCATTCTTGGCCTGCGTCGCCGTCTTACGGTAGGCACTCTTCTTTAACACCTGCTTCCGACCGAAGAGCTTCTCCAGCTTTTTTACCGCATCCTGCTTGTGCTGGACTAGGATTCGCGAACGATTCCAAAACTCCTGGATCTTTTCGATCGTCGATGAAGCTGCCTCGCGTGTTGTCTCCTTCTGTCCATATGTAAGTGGAGGAAGTACACCAATGCCTGTCGATTGGACGGCAGCTTGGACCCCTTGATATCTTGCTCGTACCGGTCTATCAAATACACCTTCGTCTTTGACCGAGTCGCCATCATAAGCACTTTTAATTAAACAGTTTTTTTAGCAGTATTAAAAACTGAAACTTAACACCTGGAAAGAGTGGAAAACAAGTTAAATAACCCAAAGTAGTATGTGTAAACAATACCGGCAGCAGGCACACTATCACTAATGTTAAAGAAAGTAAAAATTTATAGACAAATATGACACACAACAAAAATATTGTTTGGTAACGCATGCTACTATTTGTTACCATTGATAATTGTCAACGTCTGCCAATTTTTGCCAACGTGTCACCAACTGTGTCACAGCAGACAGTCAAAGACAGTGTTGCTAAATTTAACCTTAAAATAAAATTTATAAAGACAAATGAATTTTATTGGTATTTGAAAAATTTATTTTTGTAATCATTAAAAACTATGACAATATATTAAAAAATGTCACCAAATTATTGACACAACGTGCGTTGGTACATTGGCACATGTTTTGACCTCTGAGTTGAAGTAATAGGTATATTTATACATTACATAGTATACTCTACACAGTGTATACATAATTATTCATATTAAACGGCTAATACCCTTTCTGGTATTAGCCGTAATAGAACTTGCACAGCTCCATATTGTGAAACATTAAGGGCCTTGCGCGACCTTTAGGTATTAAAAGTTTTCCAAAAAACTTCGTACGCTGTATTTTTGCACCAAATAAAACATTTCGATTGGGGTCCAAAATTCTGAATCCAGGCAAAAATATGTTGATATTGAAACTGTAGCAGATTTTATGGTAATGAAACTCACAATAAAACTTTTGTAACATCACAAATATAAATTGCAGTTGAACTTTCCTAATGTAACAATTTCATCCCTAATTTTTCCACATTTGAAACATTTACTAAACAATAAACATGGATGACTTTGGGGCTTCTTCGCCTACAGTGGAGTTAGGAATCTCAAGAGGATCAATTATACCCTCACGAAATAGTACCATTTCATTCTCAAAGGCACGCCATCCCTTCTAGACTGAGGTTTTGTAGTAATGGATTCATTTTCCAGAAGGATAAAGATCCTAAGCACACGCCCTACATCTGCAAACGCTACTTACAGTCCAAGGAAGAAAGAGTCATTCTGACTATAATGGACTTTCCTCCAAAACCACAGAACTTAAACCCCATCAAGTATTTGTGGGAACATGTTAAAAGCCAAAAGCAATCCTACAAGTGCAGATGACCTCTGGAATACTGTGCAAGAATGGTGGAACAAATTAGATAGTGGTATTTTACATCAATTAGTGGAATCACTGCCGCAAAGGGTTGAGGCAGTTCTGAAGGCAAAGGGTGGCCACACAAAATATTAAGTTTAACACACTTTTCGGTCATTTGTTACAATTTTCCTTTCATCATGTTATGTATTCACGTTTTACACATTGACTTAAGTTATTTTAAATAATTTCTCTAGTTTCTTCTATTAATAACAGTGAAAAAATAAAAGGTTTCTTTTTGGATTCGGACCTTTGAATATATATATAATATATATATATATATATATATATATATATATACAGGGCGTCCCAAAAAAATGTATACACACTTTAACAGCTGATAGCTCAATTGATGTTTCTTTCTTTCCAAGTTAAACCCATTAGAATTAATAATGGCAGTCAGACTAAGCTTTGAACAAAGGAAATTAATTCTAAAATGCTACTGGAAGTGTGGAAACGCAGTTGAAGTGCAAAGACAGTTTAGGAGGGAGTTTCAAACAGATCCACCAACGCGACTTACCATCACTCGAATTAGAGATAAGTTTGAAGCCGATGGAACTGTTCAGAATGTCCACAAGAAGCGTTCCGGAAGACCACGGACATCGACAAGCCCCACAAAGCAAGAAAGAGTACTGGAAACGTATCACCAAAGTCCAAGAAAATCTGTGCGGCAAGCGAGTCGTGAGGTAGGAATTTCAGAATCGTCTGTCCAACGCATTTGAAGCGCTGTCAATGGAAAAGTTACATTCCAAGATTAGTCCATGCTATTAATGAAGATGATCCGGACCGAAGAGTGGAGTATTGCGAGTGGTACTTGGCACGATGTGGATGTGGATTGGACGAAGGGGTCTCGTAGAATACCCTCCGCGTTCACCAGACCTCACACCACTAGACTTTTTTTTATGGGGATACTTAAAAGACAAAGTCTACGCTATAAAACCTGGAACAGTCGCTGAATTGAGAGCAGCCATTGAACGAGAATGCACACAAATACCAAACGAAATGTTTCGTGATGTTTGGGATTCCATTGCTTCGCGTTATCAGCAGTGCCTGGACCAGAACGGACGTCAGTTTGAAAACAGGCGTTGACAAAACAATTAAATAATGTCTGTAGATTCTATTACATTTTGAAAATGAAATGTATTTTAATAAACACTGCCTTTATAATTATTTAAAGTGTGTATACATTTTTTTGGGACGCCCTGTCTATATATATATATATATATATATATATATATATATATATATATATATATATATATATACACACGAGGGTTGTTCAAAAAGTAAGTTTACAGGGTGTTTTGAAGAAACTGTTTTATTACGAGGCAAGTACTGTAATTATTACAAGTATTTAAACAACAACTTATTACTACTTTTTTACATAATCAGCAAACAGATTCAAACATTTGTCGTAACGTGGGACAAGCTTTCCGATGCCGGTCGAGTAAAATGTAGAGTCCTTAGTTTTTAACCAGTTTCTTAGCTGCTTCTGTATCAGGATCATTTTGAAATTGTTTACCTCCGAGGTGTTTCCTTAGGGCTGGAAACAAATGGAAGTCGCTTGGTGCAAGGTCAGGACTATGACTTCCCAGTCAGGGTCGGCCTTAGGGCGAGGCCACTGAAGCAACTGCCTCAGGCCCCGCGCCTCAGAGCTGGTTGAGCTCAATGCAAAGTCTGACCCTGTCTTAAAAGAACATTTAAATCGGATACAAAAAGAAGAAATTCATGATCATTATCTTGGCAAAACTATACAAAATAAATTGATTTCATTGATGGCAACAACCACAAAATCATACTTTGTAAGGAAAATTAAAAATGATAGATATTATTCTGTCAACCTAGATTGCTCTTCTGATATCAGCCATCAAGTACAAATGTCACTCACAGTTCGAGGTGTAAGTGTTTCTATTCCAAGTGATAGTAGTTCTAGTAGCTCCACTGAAGTTGAAATTTTTTAACATTATTTATCCTTCATTCCAGTTGAAAAATCTACAAGGGAAGCACTAAACAAATATTTATTGAATTCTTTGAAAGAGTATGACATAGATCTCGCAGATATGAGAGGTCAGGGATATGACAATGGCACTAATATGAAAGGCCATAAAGCTGGCGTGCAAGCTAGGATTTTGCAAATGAATTCAAGAGCATTTTTTACACCATGCCCTTGTCACAATTGGAATCGTCTTATAGCCGACATTGCCAAAACATGCACACGAACAGTTTCTTTCTTTGGGATAATCCAGCGCGTTTCAGTGCATCCACACAAAGAGGGAAAATTTTCCGAAATCATATTTCCGGCTTGACCGTTAAACCATTGAATGAGACTCGGTGGGAACTCGCATAGAAAGTGAGAAGCCCATTCGCTACTAACTTGGGAATATCTAGGAAGCTCTTTTAGAGGTTGCTACAGAAGCAAATGACCCAATTGCACACAGTGAAGCGGAATTTCTTGCTCAATGCATAACTAGGTACGAATTCATTGTTGGAATGGTATTCTGGCATGACATTTTGTTCCGAATCAACCTTGTGAGCAAAATGTTGCAGAGCATGACATCACGCAAGCATTCCAATGAGTGACAAAAACAACAGAGTGGCTGACAGAGTACAGAAACTCGGGGTTCCAAGGTGTCTTGGGCACAGCATATGAACTTGCGAAGATGCTGATGTTGAGCCAATGTTTCGTAAGCCTAATCGGAGTAGAAAAAAGAAAAAAACAACTCGACTATGAAAGTCCAGATGATCCTGCAGTTAATCTCGAAGACAACTTTCGAATAAACTTCTTCAACGCTATGGTAGACACTGCAACAACTTCTTTAAATGAAAGGTTTTGTTAGCTAAAAGAGCATCACAAATTGTTTGGTTTCCTTTACAACATGAAAGATTCGGAGAGGAATGTACTTTTATGCAATTGCAAAGATCTAGAAATTGCTCTGACCCAAGACAATAGTTATGATATTGATGGACGCATACTTGCTGACGAGTTCGAAATTCTAGCTGAAGTAATGCCGTTGGAGGTTGCAGTAGCATCGCCGCAAAAGGTCAGAGTGCAGAGCAATTGCAATGTTGATCATATGAGTGCCAATGACACCCACCCACCCCCTTTGTTGCAAGGTGCCAACCCCCAGGGTGCCAAAAAAGGGGGGAAACTCCCCCAGAAAGCTGGGGGAGTCCACCTAACCTCTTTGGGGGAGAAGTAGGGACGGCTTCACCCCCCCAAAAAAGGGTATACCTAACATAAGAAAGAGAGAGGAGGAGAGAGAGGAAGAGACCATCCAACTTCTGCGAGATGCAGAAGCTTAATGAGAGCTCAGGGAGCATCACTTGGCTTAGAACTCGAAATCCGCCAGTTGGCTTATTCTGGCTTAGAATGCAGGTGTATGTATATTAAATTACTTTTCAGTTGCCAGATTGCGTTATTCAGATATTCTTGACAGTTGGCTTAGAAATCCGTCAGTCGGCTTAGGAGGTGTAACCAGCCATTTGGTATATATATTCCCATCTCCCCAGTTATTCCTTAATATCGTTTATATATACAACCAAAAGAATTAAATAAAACACCATGACATAAATTTGTTTATTTAGACGAGTTGAGGGGAATAATTCATGAAATATATAGAAAATAAATATAAACTCGTTCATTCTACACAAAAGAGGAATATATACATTAAAAATAATAATAGTATAAGAAATACGAACGAAGAATATATATATATAATAAAAAAATAAAATAAAAAATAAAAATATAAGAAACACAACACAACGGAATATAATCATCAAAATAATAGTACAGGAAAAAGCTATATACCCCTTAATATATATATAAACAGCAAAACTTATATAAAAACAAAATACATACACTTTATGTTCTACATCGCTTAACTAAAATACTAAACTCGCACGTGATCGAGTCTACAGTTACATCATTGTTGCTTTGTACTAAACAATAAATACGATTTAGCATTATTTCACCACTCAAGGTGTGCGGGTGCCTATACTCGATGTAAAGGGCCTTCATTTCGTTAAATACTATTTTTGAGCCCACTTTTCAATTGGCTGGCAAGTTATCTTTAAACACGGTCAGAATACAATCAAAAGCACGCACAAGTTCATTATTAAATTCAAGTTTATAAACACTCTTTTCCAATCGAGGGTTTTCTTCTTACTGATCCGAGCTTTTCAATCGTGAACTTTTCTTCACAACGCATAGCGGTAGTTGAAATAATCTTCTAAGTCGTAACGACACCTGCTCATTATATAGAGGTACAATTCTTCAGGGTGAACAGTGTAGGCGAGCTCTGCACTGTACCGCTCAAGTCCTTTGTACCAAAGTTCATGTTATTTCGAAGAGTCTAAACCTTTTAAATAAGCATCTAGCTCTAGACCATTCTCGCCTTGTTCATTCCTACATTCGATAAACCCGTCGAGCAGAGCGGTGTATGCGTATTCAAGAACCGTGTCAAAATAAATCATATCCGTAACACGCGCATCTAATATAGGCTTCAGCTTGCGGAATTCGACGATTTCAAATATTCTGTCGAGGATGAATCGGTTTGGCGTGGGGACAAGAACGTTACTATCAGATGTATTCTTCCACATCAGTCGTATATGAATGCATGGCTGATCGTTATTTATACACAACGTACAAACAATGGCATATGAGGGGGGTATCACTAATCTGTTCTCTTTTTGTACCTACCCCTGCAGGTATTTTATAACGATCCTCACCCCACTTCTCAACTATCACGAAGACTCTATTCATCTCCTCAACACTTAAATAAACAACATTACGTTTACCAGAGTTTGCTTGGCTACAAGTCATTTCAAGTACATAGTTCACGCCTGAACACGTGCAATGACTTCGTCACGGACACATCGTACACGGCATTGAGAATGCTTCTCAAAGGAAGTTCCATCATATTCAAGGAGCGCATGTTCAGTTGGTTGAAGCTCTGAGATGATATGAGCCACGCGTGGGCGGATCGGCTCGACGGGGGAGTGAGTCACACCATAAGCTGTTGAATCGTGGGCTTGTCCCAGCATGAGTCTTGCGAGTACTTGTACCCGTTATACCGGACAATTTTTCCGACACATTGGGTAATTTCAGTTTTAATGTTTTATCGGAAAGCGCACTAGACGTTCATTTTCTCCACACATTAACAATCCGGCGCATTAGTTGAGAGAAACATGTGCCCGTATTTATCCTTTTTGTTTAACAGTCGATACTCGTCTCTAAATTCTATTAAAAACTCACACAGGCCTTTAGCTACAACCTCACTGCGAACCTCTCATGATATATATGAATGTTGTGGTAAAAGTACTTTAGCTTGTCCATGATGACAAGGTTTACATTCTCAGTTGCAGGGTACGTGTACTCGGTATGATGCAGCATGACATAATACCGCCTGTCAGACCACTCACCAACAAAACTCACTACCCATACCCCTTACTTCTCTTCTGCACGCGTTGTTTCTTTCACCTCACGGTATATGTACGCTTTTATACAGTTTAGCCCTACAACGTAGTCCATTACATCGTTTGTGCCGTGAAATACGGCACTGCTCTCGCCAGAATATCAATAGAGTATTTGAACAACTTGTTCCTCAAGTTTTGCACCGTTCAGTGTAGCCTTAAAAGTCTCAAAGGAGGAAAGGCTAGGCCGTCTTTCAGTATTCACAACATCTTCCGACTTTACCGAATACCACTTCATAAACGCCGAAAACGCAATATCAAAAGACGCCATCACTATTTTTCGTCTACGTGAGAATTCTTCAAATATACGTCTGAGCTCCAGGGCTTGCAGCGGCGAACTGAGCATGCAGAGGTAGAGATATGCCCAGGTAGTAGCAGGAGTCACGTGACTCTTTGATTGAGCTTAATGTGGGCGGAACTTAGGGCATTTTCTGTACATACGCACGCACGCACAAAGGAGAAAATGAAACCCTAATTCAAACATATTAAAATATACGTAATAAATAAACTCATCGTTAACAATAGGCATATATTTTTCAGGCACTATGGTACCCAAAGGGTACGGTATCATTGGTCCCAGGCACCTAGTAACGTTTCCTATAGGTGTTACGACACAACTTTGTGCCCCTAAGTTCCTTCACACACCCCAGTTTCTGTGCCCGAAAATTGTGGGTTCCTACAGTCAATTGGGGAGGTTGGTCGCCCTCATCTTCTAAGCACATTAGCTCTTTCAACGAGTCAAAGTTAACGACCCGTCGGTTCGCCAGGTTAAGCGTGATGCCCTTTGCCTTCACGATATATTTCAGCTCTTCCCCCAACCTCACCCGCATCCCGTAAGTTTTTGGTTCTGTTGATACAAAGGAATGAGCGTATGCACCATCACCATACTCATCCTTGATCTCGTCAGTCAGCTCTCCGAGGAATTCCCCAATAGGTGGCATGTATTCACCCTTCCTCTCTGTGAATATTACGCTATCTTTCAGCGTACAGCACCCTCCGCCCAAGAGAGTACAGTAGTCCCCAAAGCTTGATGCGTGAGTATGCCGTTGTGAAGCTGGCTACAGGTATGTTTGTAACACGTGAGGTATGGTATCTGTGGCCAGTTCGGTGATGTTGTACTTTATTATGTACGTGTTACCAACATTCACGATCTCCATAACATCTTTATAGGGGGCATTGGCATAATCCCACACCTCATTATAACTTTGGGTCAAATGAACTTTCTTCTTACCTGTATTCTGTGTAAACTTCACCCAAAGACTATTTAGGCATAACTTTGCACTAAAGCGTTTGCCAGGGTTCTTAACAATTTTGGCCCGGTAAAGTTGTACCCCTTCACGGTCACGGTAACACTGCATATAAACCAATATTCACCCTCGCTCTCAACCCCTCGCGGGTAGCCTGATGCTTCCACTTTATCCTTCAAAAAAGTATTTAAATACGGGGTGAAAAGGTTAGGTAGCTTCTGAAACCTCACCACCTCGTATACTGTATCTTCAATATTCTGTAGCCTTGGCGGACGGCTAGGGGCAGCTCAGGACTTGTACGGGGTTCCAATAAACCTCAGCCTCCCCCGCCCATGGGCTAAGCCATTAGAGGTACAGTAAAACTAAACATACCTTACAAAAGAGAATTTAATCCTGCATTTAATGAGAAACAATTAAAACTTGGTGTTCCCGCCATTGGCTTCCAAGACAGCCTGAATTCGCTTTGGGTAGCTTGCCAAAAGTGACGTGACTAGATCTTGATCGTTACGCAAATTTGCTTAAACAGTTTCAATGTGTTGCTTCATTGTATCCTTCGAAAATCGATTTGCTGCAGGTTCTTGAAACAAGAGACATTCAACCTTGTCCTTTATAACTGATCCAATGTGTTCACAGACGTTCAGGTCAGGAGAATTTCCTGGCCATTCTTCATTTCCAAAGAAATCGATCTCATGGTTCCGCAACAACTGTTGAGTGGCTAATGCCTTAAAGCATGGGGCCTTATCGTGCAGAAGTGTGACCTGATCGACATCCATA
The DNA here is from genome assembly GCA_023014485.1 of Bathynomus jamesi. Lineage (NCBI taxonomy): Eukaryota > Metazoa > Arthropoda > Malacostraca > Isopoda > Cirolanidae > Bathynomus > Bathynomus jamesi. Next base: position 561,626 of record JAJOZX010001052.1, on the reverse strand, counting down.
ACATTGTTTGGGTTTCTTAGAAAAGGAATGACATGCTGGGATAGAATAATATCACGAAAATCCTGTCCATCCCAACTATGACCATTTGGCTTCAGCACCCACATGAGCTTCTTTGCAGTGAACAAAACAAACACACCAACACAGTCTGGACTTTTTAATAATTCGCGATAATGTTCATTGTCATCGATTTCATCTGGTGTTGTGGCCCACACTCGATCATTTTCGTAGTTAGGCCGACGTGTTACGTAAACAAAAAATTCATCGGAGACAGCTAAATGCATGAAATCATCCACATCCCAATCTTCAAGATAATGGGCAAACCACATTCTGTCATCGATGTTAAGTTGAGTTTTTCTTGGCTTTGGAAGTTCATGCCAAGGCTTTAAACCTTGCCTATGACGGTACAGTCGAATGATCTCACCACTAACGATCTTTCCTCTCAACAATTCGATCTCTCTAGAAAGTTTAGCGCAGCTGTTTTTCCGCTTACGCGTACCGCTTTCAATGATGTCCTTTGTTTCCTGAGAGAGTGGCAAATTTGGGCGCCCAGATTTGGTTGTATCCATTTCACATTCATCCAAAGTTTTATTCCAATTTCTTTTGACGAAGTCCTCACTTCGTCGCAACTTTTTGGCAACCCATGAACGTGTTATAAAGGTGGCTCCAGCATCACGAGCTTCCCGAAATGTTATTGCTCGTATGCGATCTATCACACGTTGCCTCTCCGAATCACCAATTAATTGAGAAGCCATTATATTATCACTTTATCAGCTAGAGTAATTTTAATACCTGCAATAAATAAAGAATTGTATATATTTTTATAATCACTAAAAACTATTTCGATATAAGTAAACATGTAAGCTGCAAATGGGGGGGTGGGGGGCTAAGGTTTTTTGGAACCCCTTATATACACGTCTGAGCTTCCGCTGGTTAGTTGTGTGATTACAGGACCCATTATTCTCCTCTGCGCACTTCATACACAGAGGATACATGAGTTTGTGATCTATAACGACGGGTAAGATCGGCATCCATAAATCGCGAGGTGGGAGCACGTTTACGAAAGAAAGACCGAAATAGTACTAGTTCAAATTTGTTGAGAACACCTCAATGGGGGGAAGGTCAGGTCCCACCAGTTTTGCAGGTGTACCTACGAAGTATGGATTGTTCTTCTTCACGTAGGGATATAAAGAACAGAAGTTGTAGTAATGGAGTTTCACGCCCTCCGTAGGCGAAAAGTATAGCTTGAATGGGTTTGTACGCCCGCCGAACAAGCTATCATTGCATTTGAGAGGATCCAACACCATTGAACGCTTGATGGTGTTTATTTCTTCGCGGTATTGTCCATCTGTTTCCATCCGTGCATCGTACTCATGCTCCCACAAGACCTTGTCAGTGAACTGGGATCGTATAAGCTGATCACGGGTGCGGGTCCATACAAGACTATCGGCAGGAGATCTACCATGGATATCTTCTACGATTCCACACTCAGGACGTGGGCATTCATGCCAACAGCAACCGTTAAAGGAGTACACAGTCTTCTCACCAGTGCACGGTCTTCGCTTAGACCATCAACTCAAAAAACACGAACATTGACCTTAATGGGTACTTCCCCCGTGTTGCGGGCGTGTTTTATATATCCCCCGGTCTGTTGTTGTATGTGTATGAGCCAGTAAATAACCTTTTGCACAAAACTGCGAGGGTTGTTTCTGTGAATGACGGCTAAGGTGTCTTTAGGCATGAAATTGTTCTTGAACACACTAAAGCACAATGAAGCGATTGTGGTTGCGACTTGCAGCGGATTGCAGTTGAAATGGACTATGTACATTCTTCTAAAGGCCTGGAAACATACTCTAAGCACGCGTACATCATTCACTCAATAACGCTCACATTCATCAGCTATATTGTAAGGATTAGCTTCATTAAAACTGCTGTAGTAGCCGTCAAAATCTTCACGCTCATTATCACTCAAGTTGGTGTAGTTAAAGTAATGTTTGGGGGGAGGTAGTCCTACGTAACTTAATGCTTCGCTAGTGAGGAAAGTGTAAGGGAAATATCCTTTTGAAACTTCGGCAGCGACACCCATCACCTTGGGTAGCTTGGCTAGTTTACAAGGTTTGAATAATAAAGCCTCTTTAAACTAAACATTACCTCTTATCTGCAGTTGTATAAGTTTGTTCCCCCTTTTCAAGGGGTCGCCTATAAATATCTCCGATGACTCTTGTTCAAGCAGCTCTTTATAAAGAAACTGTGTGTCAAATTTGGCCCCATTAGGGATGGGAAGATACGATGTTCCTGACAATCCTAAAATAATTAGGGGTCTTGTACGATCTTGTACACAGCTTTTAAAAACATACACAGTCCTACGATGATCATCCATTCCAAATACAACTATACGAACATTCATTTCCTGCTCCACCCTTCTCAACTCTTCAGGACCCATATTACACTCAAACTCAAGCTTGCAATCTGAAGCCAGTTTACGGGCACGCTGCAAAATCATAGGCAGCCAGATATTATACGCGATTGTATTTAACACAGTGAACACATGAGCAAAGACTATTGCTATAAAGCCGCAACGACGATCGACGTTTATTTGCTTTCGGTATATAACCGTAGAATTGAAATTAAGAGTATAAGGTGTGGCACTATGACCCGCATCCCGGAATACTCTGTCAATATCTACCGTGAAGTTGTCCACATTGAAGGCTATACTACTTTGAGAGGCCTGCATTATATAGCCTAATATATACTCAATATCTACAGCTGCCAAGAGTCTGAATGGTATTACTACCCAAACATCATCTACATCCCCGTCATTTGACCTGAACCCGAAGGACAACCTAGTCCTGACTTCACGTTCGTCGCGGTCCTGAAGGGCAAACTCTACAATACGTTCAAGTACGCGCCGCAGTCTGTGTTCAACACCGTTGCTATACAGGTTTCCAGGGTCAACCCTGACTACATACCGATTTCTAGTCGGGGCGGGGTTGGGGTTAGTGGTGCGCACCAGTTCGAATGTTATACCTTCCTTTTCAGCACGAGAAGCTGCTGGTGTGGAGGATGTACCCGGAATTGAACAGAAATAAGGGGGTACAAATTTAATTGAGGAGGGAGCTAGTGTGGGGTTTGTGTCGTAAGACTTAGAGGGCTGGGACCCTATTACTGGGGGTCTAGCAACCGGTGCACTCCTGGCACGTTTTATACCTGACGTGGAAGGTTCTTCATCATCGTGCCTCTGCTTTGAGCTGCCACGTGGTGGTGGTGTCACTGGTGAGGTTTCGTCAGCGGGGGCGGAGTCTGTAACCACAACACTGTCATCGGGGTCGCGTGTAATATCGACAATGGGCTCTGTACCTCATCGTCATTCACGGTTGTGTGGAAGAAGAAAAACAAGATTGTAGAATACATATAAGGAGCAACACTTAAATTTTTTATATTTTTTAAATGTTAGGAGATGTGACGTGTTAGAGATGGAAACTGTAGAAAAATTCAGGTTTACAAGCCCATTCACATGTATTATATCTGGCCCTACAAGATGTGGTAAAACTGTGTTTATGCCTAAAATCATTAAAGATAAGGGAGACATGTTCTCAAAATTTGTGCATAAAGTAATATGGTGCTATTCGATGTACCAATCAGTGTTCAACGAGTACCAAGATGATATTTTTTTCCACAAAGGTGTAAATGACGTTAATTCGTTAAAGGGAAATGAACATACAGTCATTGTAATTGACGATCTCATGTTGGAAATTGATAAAACGTTTGCCGAGACATTTACAGTGTTCTCCCACCATCTTAACATAAGCGTATTCTTCGTCAATCAGAAACTATTTTTCAAAAATAGATACATGCTTGATGTGTCGTTAAATACACAATATCTAGTGTTATTCGCGCAACGAAGAAATGTCACAAATCGGGGTATTAGTCAATCACATGTTCCCGAACCAGCGTGAGGAGTTTTTGGAAGTTTATAAAGAAGCTACAAGTCAGCGTTACGGATATTTGCTTTGTGACCTTCACCCGCGAAACAAGTTTAGGGAGCTTCTAAGAACGAATATATTCCCAAACAAGCCTGAAACGGTGTAAATCCCAGAATGACAAATACCATGACTTAATAAAAATCTATCATCGACTGCCCGGGCAGTGCAGCAGATGTTTGTTAAAAATATCGACTCCGACTTTTTAAAATGCATCTGTGAAATCTGCCTTAATGTTATAAAATGTAATGTGCCAATGAAATCCCCTCAGAAGGCTCGCCTATGCTGTTACAATAACATAATACGTACGCTCGCTCGTAAAAGTCAAACTGTGGGGATGAAAAAGTGAATTATTGTACAAAGTGGGGGATCATTCCTCCCAATCTTATTTTCAGTTTTGGGACCTTTACTGACTAGATTAATATAATGAAGAACGTGGTAGTGATTCCGCACGAGGCTTAAAAGAATGGAAAGTGAATTGATAGACCTATTAAACAGTGAAAAGTAACCTGATGAGAAAAGGATCTTGTACCAAGAGGCTCTGCAGAAAGTTCTTCATGAGTACGAAGATTATATTATAAGAATCCGACAGAGCTCCCCGTGGTTATTAGGTACAGCGCGAGCAACGATGAGCATGGCGATATAGGAACTGGGGTCGACGTTTGAGATGACCAACCAAAGAATAACGGAACGCAAAACATCGAGAATGTTTTAAAATCAGTCTCCCACATACATTGAGGAATAAAGGCTTAAGTCTTCATAATGTCTTGAGTGAGGACTTCATCATATAGTGGACCGATACAGGCGAGGTCATTGATGAAGGAACAAGGGTACAGGGATGAAAGCATATTAAAGCAAGACTACAAAAAATAACTGTCCCCAAAACATTGCTAGTTAATCTGAATAGGTTAAAAGACTTGGAGCAAGTCTCGCATGTGCCACAACTGAGAACGCCATCACCCCCAACAGTAGCATCTCTGAAGAGGAGAAACAAGAGACCAAACAACAACGGCCAGCCCTATCCACGTGTCTCTAAATTACGCAAATGGCTACCATATTAAGAAAACGCTATTATGACATTTCTAGCCCAGACTCCTATTGCAGTGTTGATAGACTGTTCAGAGGTGTTTACAATGATGGAGTAGGGAAAAAAGATGTTGAGAGGTTTTTGGCGGGAGCAGGATGCTTATACACTTCATAAGCCTGTGAGAAGAAGGTTTAAAACAGCGAGGACAACAGCGGTTTCGATTGACTCTATTTGACAAGCGGATTTAACAGACATGCAAAGATATTCAGTATATAATGATGGCTATCGCTACATCCTATTCATAATAGATGTATTCTCTAGATATCAGTGGCTAATTCCTCTGAAAAATAAATCGCATGAAACAGTTGCTAAAGCTACCAAAACATTGATGTTCAAAGAAAACAGGGTTCCAGGCTATTTTTGTACGGATATGGGGAAAGAATTTATAGGCCGAGTTTTTCAGAACATGTTGGCAGAGTTTAATATCAGTTACTACACTAGCAATTCTATACATAAGGCCTCTTTAGCTGAGAGAGTTGAACGTACCATAAAGGAGCGCATGCATCGCTATTTTACACATAAAACCACATACAGATATATAAACATTCTGGGATCATTGGCCTCGTCATACAACCGTTCACGCCATCGCACGATTGGCACAACACCTAACGAAGTTTTAGGAAAAGGTACGCACACAGAGGCTGATGTGAGAAGAGATGGAACACCGCCGCCAAACTCTACACGTTTCCAAATCAATGATTATGTAAGGCTATCGCGTTCGGGAAATAAATTCGCGGAGGGATTTGATCAAGGATGGACACATTAAATTTTTAAAGTTAGGGCTATGAGACCAAAAGGCGAGATAATGATGTATTACGTTGAAGATTTGAATGGGGAAGAAATTGCAGGAGGCTTTTACGGCGAGGAGTTGCAGAAAGTGACATTTAATTTAGGATAAAAGGTGTTTAAAATTGAAAAAAATTTAGGCAGCAAAGGTTCAGGAAAGAGTAAATGTACCTGGTGAAATGGCGAGGATACCAAGAAAGCTTCAACACCTATATAAAAGCTGATGCAATAATGAAGCTTAAATAGTATACAACATTGCGCCTAACCACTTCTATGTCACACTCCCGCCCTCTTCTTCTCTGTCTCTTCATCCTAACAACACACTAGCCAAGTTTGTAACAAAACTCCATGGGTCCATTGAATTGGAACGTGATTCGTGATTCGTATGAGGTGGGGTTATGCAAAATTCAGCTATCCACCAGCTTCTTAAGTATTGATTAAAAAGAATCCATTTTTATGGTTCTTAGAGATCGTGATGAGTGTGTAAAGGCAGAGGTAATTAGGGATGAAACCATGCGTGCTGCCCATGGTGGAGAGGCTCTGTATTGCACTACAGTAGTAACACGAGGCCCAGGTCGTTATGGTGCGGACGAGGATGTTGTGAGAGACTTAAACGGAAGTTTAAAAAGCTCAAATCTTACGGCTGATTTAGTATACGAAATCGTAAACAAAGCAACTCCTGCACATGTCTGACCCAAAAATCACAGATAATAGAAATATTAAAGACAAAGAATTGTTCCAAAGAGATACCTTTCACGAGGCACAACATAACTTGTCTAGCTTAATGTATATTTACAGCAATATCGTGGGGCATCATTTTGTGAGGGGACACCCTGGCGCGTCTGCTCCGCATTGCACACATTCCGAACCATAGAGGGAAGAGCTTGAGTAATACATATGACAAGCCTCATTATGTGAATGTTGCGACTAATCTATTAACCAATATCTCAATATATATAAGAACGATTGAAGGAAAAAATTTCCCATTCGGTGATGGGAGCTTAACAGTGAAGCTACACTTTCGTCGCACTGAGTTATAATGACCCGAAGGCCTTTCACAGTGTATCGAGGGGTAAGATATCAGCGTGGGAGTGGGCTTGGATCCATTTTTTGAACATAATTCGCACGGGTGTCCCATTGCTGAAGAGAGGCACCAGATACCTAGGGAAGAAAACGTTCCAATCAGGTTTCAACGAGGTAGAAGACATAATGGGTGGAGCTAAACCTAAATAAGCTCTAAAGAAAATTTAATGCGTACATGGGACGAAATCATCAAAGATGCAAAGAGAAAAATGCGTAGTGGTGGAAAGAAGAAGAGGGCTGTCCGGAAGAAGGGGTTACCAACACGTGGCGCTAAACGTAAAAGGACATCAAAAAAGAAGATGTGTTCTAAGCGAATGAAACCTATGGGTGATCATTTTTTTAACTGATATAAACTGAGGACATTGCTCTCACGAACCATAGGCTGATTACTACTTGTCGAGAGAGGTGGCACTATTTCTGACTTGTCATGGCACGCTTCATCCATCCGTGTAGCTCACAATGTTGTAAATCGGAGCTGTCCCTCTTTGATATGCCCCCAACAAAATTTTCTATTGAGCAAAGTAGCTATTACAATTAACCCATTAAACACAATTAGTTCCCCGAGTGCCCTTATAGAATTAGTGATACCCAGCTCAGGCCCATACTTATTTGGTCCAAGCTGCATGCACATGTACGCTAAACTACCTATAGCCTATTCTGATGGAACGGACTGCGATGATAATTATTCTGCATACCCTGAAACGTTGTGATTCACATAATGAAAACATATCTGCGCGTACAGCGAGTGAAATTAAGTTCGCCGAAATATAAAGAAATTAAAAAAAATTAATACGTGCCACAGTAAAATACCCAATTAACATAGTACAGATCAAACTGTACACGGTGCCTGCAGTGTTGGCCTCGAAGCAGCTAGAAAACGTGGCCATGGGAGTTCTACCTAAAAGGTTATTAATTGGAATGCAGGATAACGCTTCCACGAATGGAAAATATAAAAAGAACGCCTTTAAATTTGAGAATTTAATCCTTAAAAATATAAATGTATACGTTAATGGTGTTGCGTTGGGTGGGACTATGGTTACGGACTACTCATCGGACGCTGTGTTCTCGCTTTGCGCGAGAGCTTATAGTAATCTGGCCCATATTGCAGGTGTTTGTGATGAGCTCTGGATTAGTGTAACGCGGAAAGAATGCATTGATCAATTTAACCTTTACCCATTTGATATCACACCCGACTTATCGGCTAGTGTAAATACACAGTTAAGTCCACAACAAAGTGGGAACAGCTCAGTCAGATTGCAATTCGCCAACCCTATAAACGCGCCTATTAGTGTACTATTATACCTGGAATCAAAAGCTCTAATAGAAATTGACGCTTCAGGAACGTAGTCATTGACTTTTAAAATGGACGCGAATACACTCCAGAGAGTAATGAAAAGTGACAGAATCACACGCTCCAAATTTATCAGTGTGTTTGCGAAGAATGAAACATTGAAATTACCAACACGAGAAAATGTGGGGGAATTATTGTCAATACGGACATTGTTGGGGCGAGGGGATTCATTGGTTTGCAATATACTTTAAAATTAGGGAAATAATGTATTATTTTAATTCATTGGGGACTCATCCCTAGAGTGACCCTGTTATTATAAAATTTCTCGAACAGTTGCATATCCCCGAAATTGTCTGGAATCCCCACCGATTACAAGTATATTTTAGTGATACTTGCGGGATGTATTGATGTATTGTCTTTCATTTCTCCTGCACATGTCACGTGGGAAGTGATTTATAAATTTTAAAAAATTATTCGATTTGTGCGACAGTGAGATGAATGATGAATTGGTATGCAGACAGATAAAAAGCTGTTTTCCTTTTGTGTGCACTCGATGTATTGTGTAAAGGTTTACGCGTGTATATATAATTGTAAAAATATTGCGTAAAACATAAGATGTAGCCATTAATGTTAGTCTTGTGCTCTGTAGCTTATTTATTGGATGCTAGTTCTGTTAGCTGAATTGTACTAAAACATGATTGCTATCATTTAATAAGTTGATGAAAATGCACTGTCTTGTTCTTAACCAAAACAAACTTAAATTAGTTCCCCTACGACTTGGCAATCGTTGGAACGGATACTTCGGTATTCATGTCAGTGGATCGAGTGTCCAGTAAAACCTCCAAATCGTCGTCGGCTATTTGGTTTTTTTCAAAACTGTCACGAAAAGTAGATATACAGTAACATGGTCGAGGTCCGCATCGGGCCTATAAGGAGAAAGGATACTGTTATAAACAGAAAATTATTTTGACAGCTCATACATTTTTCTAATAATGATTATATTGGATGACTAAGCAACGTCACAGGGTATCGAGCACCTGTCAGATATTAAACGATTCATTCACATTGAATCTTTTATAATTAAAATCCATTTGTTCCATATATATATATATATTATATATATATATATATATATATATATATATAATTGAGGATACATGCTATTTTAATGAAACATTTCACAAGCTAATTTTAAATAAATGTTAACACATAATCATTTGATAAATAAAATTCACTCTCTAAATACTTAATAGAATACCGGATCAGATAATAAACGCTAAGCAACTAGCCTAACTGGACTCAAAAGAAAGATTAGCTGGATGTGCTACGCATCATCTGCCAGCACCGGGTCATGAACACAGGACCGCAGCAATTCCCTACCTTCAAAGGTTTAGTAATTCTAAAAACCAACCTGTAGAACTTATTATAAATTTTTAAGTTAACACGCACAGGGAAATAAGCGCTTAATAAAATTTCACTTTAAAAGAATATCTTCATCGCATAATAAAATTCACTGTCTAAATGACATTCTCAGGAAGGAAGATTAGCGGGGCTACTAAGCCCCGTCGCAGAGTCTCTAACCCCTGGGCAGATATCCTCTCACTTCGTTATTATGACTTTTTTTATAAATTAACTAACACTTTCAAGGGTTAAACACTGAATGATATGATGTGTATAGCCGCAGAATGAATCACAAACTAAATTATTACGTAATTACTCACATCTCGAGGGGAGAGTCTTCTGCTGGTTCAAACGGAGGATCATTGCAGATATCATTAACGTTTTGTGTCGATAGGAAGTTCCCTCCATCATTCGCGGGAAAAAGCTGGAGTGTGGCCCCTGCAGAGGGGTCCCCGACTTCAAACATCTGTGGGGAAGAGTAGAGGTCTGGCTGACTGACAGAAAGAAATAGCAGATATAAATAGCAATTGTTATAGCACGATGTGCTCGTGGGTTCCATTTTTATATGTGGTACGACGCCCATTTTTACCCAGAGAATAGAAAACCAATCACAAGCTCGTTGACTTCCTGATTAGACATACAGTGGACGGTGCTTAGCCTTTTCTACGATAGTCAACTCTGCGCATGCTCAGGACGGACAGAGAGAGAGAAAGTTTTCAGTGTATATATTTAAGGGAATTTCGGAAACAGCAAAAAGCATTTCATAAGGCAAGGATGTTTTTCAATAAACTTTAAAAGGTAGAGAAGTAAGTTTCAGTGTATATATTTAAGGGAATTTTGGAAACAGCACTTTATAAGACAAGGATGTTTTTCAATAAACTTTATTTAAGTTTTCCCTATGAATTATTATTTAACATTTAGGGATCCTAATATATAACGAACTAATATATAACGAATCATCCTTTTATAATGTACTAAATATTAATATAATTGATAGTGCGAGTATATTGGTAGGCAACCTTTTGCTTATGCTCAGAGAGTAAAACTATATTAATTTTATTTATTGAATTGTAGAAGGTGCAAATAAATGAGTTATACCATAAATTCCATTTTTTAATAAATACGAGTAGAAAACGATATTTACTGGGCAAGCTTTACTAAAACTATAATGAATATTCTAAGTATTATAATTGTTTAAATGCTTAATTTTAGAGTTTGGGAGATTTTAACGAATTATGTCTGGTACTGTGCTAGTTTGATGCTTTCTAAATTGTAATTAAGTCCACAGCTGAGACGGTCTATGTTCGATTCTTGAAAAACAGCCCACCTTTATGAGCCGCTGTTTATTCTCTATGCTTAAATTGATTTGTAAATGAGTACTGGGGGTTTCTGGCAACTTTTGTGATACATGCCATATTTATTGAGTACACCATGCTAAATCTATAATGAATATTCTAAGTAATATAATTGTTTTAGCTTAAATGCTGAATTTTATAGTTTGGGATAATTTAATGTAAAATAAGTCTGTATCTGCGTTAGTTTGAATTATTCTTGTACGTACAAATAAGAGAATTAATTCAATGCATAGCGCAATCTGGCATCTAATCTTAAAACATGATGGGCTAAAATGCGAAAAATAATTGGGTAAAAGATGAGAAAAATGAATGTTATCCCCGAAATACAATCTATTTTTAATATAGTGATATTAATATTTTTTGGAATACGGTTTAAAGATATATTTGTCTTAAAGATAAATTTTTATTCTGGCATCTAATCTTAAAACATGATGAGGTAAAATGTGAAAATAATTGGGTAAAAAAGGAAAATCATATTAATCATATTAATGCTTTTTATGTTATAGTTTAAGGATAAAATTGTATATTATGGCAAAAATTTGTTTTGGCATTAAACTTGGTTTATCTTATTCGATTTTTTGTTTAAAAGATCGCGCAGAAAACGTCAAATTGGCCTCGTGGTGTTCCACCGTGAGAAGCTCAATAGAAAAACTATTAGCGTTGCCCTTTTTTTTGAGACCTTATCGGTCTACCCTTTGACCCTATAAACGTATTTGGTTATGTTTAATAGCTTTGTCTATTGGGTCGTATTTAGAGACCTTGTACGACTACCAGGACCTGGTAGGTAAAGCGGTGGTTGTGGTGGTGGTTGTGGTGCTGTGGGGTGGTTGTGTAATACTGATGAGAGATCTTAAGATCTAGACGCTTGGTTGTAGCCCTCATATCGGTTACGTGGTGTCGATGGGAAGAACTCCTAAAAGTCTATTCTTTGACGATTGGTTGTAGCCCTCATTTCACCATGTGCTGTTGATGGGATAGGATGGGAAGGGATGGGACCACTGGTGATGTGGTGGGTTTTTTTGTGCGGTAGTTATGCTCGTATATATTTTGCTATTGGGGATTTGCATGCATCTGTTTATGTATATATATATATATATATATATATATATATATGTGTGTGTGTTGTGTGTGTGTGTGTGTGTGTGTACATATATATTAAGGTGGTTCAAAATTTGGGCAAAAATTTTAAAATAGTTGGAAATGCTCTCCACATGGCTCCTCTCAGAGCTCTTATTCCTTTAGATGTGAAGTGATTTTGTACAAAATAGCTGTCGATTCAGTACATAATAAGAGGTCGCTATGATTTTCACATTTTCAATTTATAAATTAGCTAATAATTTTCTACCCGCTTCATTTTTAGAAGACGCGGCAGTCACACCACATTGACTCCGCCCATCTTTCAGAGGATGATGCAATTGTTCGATTTCTTGTTTATGCTGTTTGTGAATCAAACAAATCATTTACTCATGCATCATTTCAAGTTTAAACTTGTTGGAGGACGGTTTTAAGTTCGTTCAAACTTCAAGAGCTTAGGAATAGTATCTCATGTAAGTATTAATTCATATATGTATTAAGTATTAATTCATATATATAATTATTAATTCATATATATATATATATATATATATAAATGAGCCATGAATAATTCCTATATTCCTATACTATCTTATTTTTTCATGAAATTCTTATATTCATTTATATAGTTCTTGTATCTATTTTTAAAATTCATGTGTTTATATGGTTCATATATTTATATATTCCTATATATTCGTATATATTTAACTTTATATAATACCTATATTCATATGTATGTACGTGTATGTATTCATTTTTACATAAGGACCAAAATCGCCTAACGCGAGTTTGGATAAAATTTTTGATTTGCTTTCTACTTTGCCAAATAATTGGTGACTTGTTCTTTTTAAAATTTCTTAATCATTTTTTTAGATTTCGCTTAATAATGAATCCTGCTTAAGCTTTGCAATGTTCATATTTTGTGTACATTCTCTCTTCGTTATAAAAGATGAAGTCAGGTCTTGCCTAAGCATTTAATTGTAAATCATAAACCTTTAATTTTTACTCATATGCATATTTTAGTGTAAAAATGCATACTTCATTTTCCACTTTTAGTTAACTTGGCAAATCATGACAGCATCAGATCTGAAAATACGCGGTTTAAGATAAAAATATGGCTTCATCTTCAAATATCTTGTTTATTCGTTCAAACATTACCACACCTAAAAAATTTACTTTATTTTCAAATATTGTGCAAAAATAATGCAGCCTTTTCAACATTTAATAATAATGATGTTAGCAGTTTTGGGGTATATAAACCCTACGAAAAATCTTCCATGTTCATTGAGAAATAGATTCAAAGGCTGAGCACTGCCTGTACATTTTAGCAGTAAAATACAGTAAGAAATAGTCTTTATCTTCTCCTTCGAGAGAACTTAGTCATAAAAATTTCCCGATACGTTATAAGAAGAATCCGGGAATCTTCAGAGAATTTAGTAAACCCAGAATCCTCCCAGCCACTATAGAAGAACTCGGGGAATAATATAGAAGAAACTAGTGCAAGTAACACATCCGTTGCTGCCACCTAACTAGAACCCCCGTCGACTTCGAACCAACCCAGGCCATAGACGGAGGGGTTAACAACTGGCGACCTCTGCATCCAGGATTCTTCCAGTCTTCCAGACCCTGGAACAAGAACCAACATCCAGTTGGCCGGCGTGTCACGACTTCCACTTCGTCACATCCACCCTTGAACCGGTGTGTCACGACTCCAAGTTCTCCACGTCTAGTTTTCATCCAAGAACAAGTGGCCAGCAAGACACGGCTTCAAGACACGTCTCCAAGGATTTCGCCGAATCTTGTGAATTACAAAACTTTTTTTTTTAAATAATCTCAACATTAAAAAGTCAGTACTATTAACAGTTAATAATAATTAGTGAAACCGAGTTATTTCCACTATTATAGTTAGTATAGTATAATTTTATTTAATGTACCAATCATAATATTATCATACCTTCACGTACATTCGAGTGAAATCTTGTTTATATTTATTTTTACAATTTTGTTTACAATCTTTTCAACTTTTTCCCTAGTTAGGCAAATTGTTGTGCATTTATTTAATGTGTATTTCTTAGAGAGAGTAGTTAGGAAAACCACTCAAGTGATCATTCCATAGATTAAGATCGGTCAAGCAGACCAAATTAGAACACATTAATAGTACCTTCACAAATGAGCGATTCAGACGGTGCGCTTTCTGACATCGAAAATTTCCCTACACCCATTCTTCCACGTACCCCGCGCCCTTCAAACATATTCCCAAACACACAAACTTCAGGTCAAATACAAGCCAATATGTCTCAAACCCCCGCCCCAGAATACATTAACTTAGGTAGACTAGTAAACCTTCCCCATACTGTCCTAATTTTAAAGGGGACCATAGATAACACTGGTATGCATATGAAATGTTTTTGTCTGCTGTGAGGGTTTTTTCAACTCATATTATATAAGTCGACCATGCTGAATTCGAAAATGACATTGGTTTTCCTCAATCAGGTCAAGTTTTTTCTCTATTGGCCATTTATTATAAGTCCAATTTTATCCCCAAATTTATTGAATGTTTTAGCTTAAACACTGTACATACGAGTAATATTATAAGAACACTCGTGAAAAATGAAAACATTGTGTGAATAAATACTTTTATTCATACAATGAATATGGAAAAAAGTTTATTGAGGAAGGAATGAAGTTTTTTTGGCTTTCCGTCTGTTTTTCTTCGGGCACGTCTCGCTTCAAACACCAGCAATAGTCCGCCAGCATATTGATATCCCAGTTTCCCTGGTACGTCTCTTCCATTATTTTGATATCTTGCTGAAATTGTTCACCCTGTTCCTCACTATAATCCCCGCAATTTTCAGGAAAATAGTCCAAGTGGGACCACAAAAAGTGCATTTTTATGGACATGCGCGACCCATGAGCTTTGAAAGCTTCCATCAAGTTTTCGACAACGGACTCGTATTCTGGACTTCTACGCTTGCCAAGAAAATCAGTGACAACTGATTTGAATGCCTGCCAGGCATTCTTCTCAGTTGGAGTCATTGCGTTTTCGAACTGAGTATCCTTGATCAAAGTTCGAATTTCAGGACCATCAAAAACCCCAGCATTTAGTTTAGCATCAGATATATGAGGAAATTTACTCTCGAGATATCGGAATGCTGAACCCTCCTTATTCATTGATTTAATGAAATTTTTCATCAAGCCCAGCTTAATATGAAGTGGTGGGAGCAAAATTTTTGTTGGTGGTACAAGGGGCACTGAAACGACATTATGCGACCCAGGTTCAAAATTCTCTCTGGATGCCCATTCACGCTGTGCATAGTGCTTCTCATCCGCTCGGCTATCCCATTTGCAGAGGAAACATGGGTATTTCGTGTATCCCCCTTGCATTCCCAATACAAATGCCACAATCTGAAAAAAAATGAAAATATTTAAAGAATTTAGAGAATTTGTTCTATCAGATAAAAAAATCTATGCATTGGACTGTATCACTTCTGTGGGGAAGTTAAGTGTTCTTATACGCTCTCAAATAACCTTTGGAAAAACAACATAGTCAATAGCAATAGTTTACTTATGATATTAGTATTACCTTCAAATCTCCACAGATCCTCCAGTTATGTTGGTCGTATACGAGAGCATCCAGTAAAATTTTCATGTTATCGTAGCTCTCAGTAAGTTGTACGGAATGTGCTACAGGGACTGATGCAACCCTATTCCCAATGTTGAGAAGTACTGCTTTCAAACTTCGTTTAGACGAGTCTATAAATAGCCTCCATTCTGATGCGTTATATGGCAGGCCCAAGGATTCGATTAGCCCCTCAACATTGCAGCAGTACACTAAGGAAGAGGTATTTTCGGGCACTGCAAAAAACTTGCGGAATTCTTCCTCTCGTTTCCTATACCAGGAGAATGTTGTTCCCGGAGCCAGCAAGTTGTCCTCTCGAAGTCGTGAGCCCAAGATCTCGGCAGCTAATTTGGAAAGTCCTAAATCCCTGGTAAGATCATTAAGTTTGGCCTGGTTGAGACGCCTCGGCTCATTTGAAGCGGTATTTTGAGGTATATACAACTGGGACTGGTCATTGGCATTGGTCATTGATTCATCATCAGAATCATCGAAGTCCAGCGTTTGAGGTGGGTCGGGTATTGGAATTCCAGGACCATGGGGTACAGGTCTCATAGCAGAAGGAATGTCAGGGTATACAACAATGTGTTTATTCTTCTTATTAACTCCTGAAAATAGAAACACAGAAACATGGATATAAAACTTGCATATGAAATAGAAGAAGCATTCAGACAGTGGCGGCTCGTGAGGGAAGGCTGCGGTTTGTAAGATATGAAATAGGTCGATGGAGTCTGTATATTTTCTTTCTTTTTCATTCATATTGTCCCTTCGGGGACAATATGAATGAAAAAGAAAGAAAATATACAATCATTGTATATGTAAATGTAACTTGTATAACAATATGTATGTGTAAATGTATTTTCTATAACAATATATATATGTAAATGTATGATTACCATTATGGTGAATATTATGCTATATATGGTGAATATTACATTATCGTGAATATTATGTCAAGTTTCATACGAGGATTTCAAAATATTTAAGAAAAATAAATTTATAAGCCCACCTTGGAGGTTTGTCATGCAGAAATAACAATCTGTCACGTGATCCTTTCCTTCTCTCCAAATCATGGGAATTCCAAAAGGCAAAGATTTCGCTCTGCCTTTGCTCCATCTTCTCAAATTTTCAATGCACGTCTTGCAGCACATATGAGGGGCGAAATTTTGTCCTGGTCCCCTAGCTTAATTCCAAAGTATGCTCTATACATTGTCTTCACAAATTTAGTGATTTGGGACTGGTTATTTGGCATGGTAACCGTCCCACATATGTAGCAGAATCTATTGGGATAATTTTTACACGCTCTATTCATTATGAAATATTTTATCTATATGCCTGAAAAGTAAAAAAAGATATTATATAAGTGAAACAAGTGATGATAGATGTTACTGTTCCAATTCCGCTTTGACAAAATCACGAAAAATTCTATTTTACTTATGAGGCCATAGCCGGATAACCTGAGCTGATTGAGAAAAACGGATTGCAGATTCGAAATCAGCAGGACAAACTCTATAAGAATCACTTACAAAACCCTTGACAGCAAAATTGATGCATACCAGTGTAATCACTTTGTTGAACCACGCGTAAGACCTTGGATTGAGTCTTTAGATTTTAGAACAACATTTCTTACGCGAAAACATCACCGATGATGATATAAAGATTAGGTAAGCAAAAAGGTTTATCGACCCTAAAGAAGGGAATGCTCATGATACAGTCACCTACGTCCCATCCATTAGAGAAGCTACAACATGGGACAATTTTAAACAAAACTTAGAAATTTTTAAAGAAATAACACTTGCACAACCCTTAGCCACGTTAGAAGCAGTCTTCCAAGCTAAATGGAAGAAAGAGGAACATGAAGATTTAAATAATTTTATTACCCGAACACATAAACTCGTAGGAGAAGCCCTCCGAGCCGCAGAAGGCTCGGAGGGCTTGAAGTGGCATTACTTTCACTTCAAAACAAAGAAATATAATAGTAGCAACGACTATTTACCAAAACCTACCCGGAGCACCGAAAAAAAAGTTTCAAGAGTTTCTAAATGTTGACAAACCAGTAAGTGTAGCCATAAATAAAACACGGGAACATTACCCAGATTTAGCAAACCAGAACTACCGAAAGGGTAGAGAAACCCCTACATTACATTCAGCAGCAGCAACCACAACACCAACAGCAACAACAACAACCCTATAAATCGAGGCCAATGCAGGGAACACCACCCCAGAAACAAGCCCCCAAACCCAGAATACACGCCCTCCTCCACAGTGTTTTAACTGCGATAGCTTTGGGCACATGATAAGTCAGTGCAATTATCCCCTTATTGCTCCCACTGTCACGAACATGGTCATCGCCGTGGCGATCGCCAAAAATGTGCTGATAAAGCCCCTGCAGGGTATAGGCCCCACTTCAGAAACGAACCACCAACGTTCCCAAAAGTCCTCCAATCCCCAGAAACCAGTCCATTCCCAGCCTCAGTCGAACCACCAACCAAATAGATTACGACCACAGGGTCAACCACCCTATTACCCCATGTACAAACCCCAGTACAATCAGCAAAGTCAGATAGTTCGGTACGTAGAAGTACCCGCGGAAGAATCATTTTCCCCAGAGTACAGTTTTCAAGAACACCCTCCAGCGTATGGTGATCCCGTAGAATATGACCAAGGTCCTCCCATAGGAGACAATTCGAGCCCTTATTTAGACCCTAATTTGGAGGCAGCAGTTCAACCTCCTCCCTCCTAAATTACAGTAATGAACTCAGATACACACACAAACTCCCCATCAGGATAATAGGTGCGGACCTCTTAGATTTAATAATAAATTGTATCACTGATAACCAAGATTTAACTGCTCTCCTAGATACAGGAGCACACGCGACGTTAATTAAGAAACAAAGTGTAGATGAATTACTAGAGAGTACAGATTACAAATATGAAATTAAGGCACCCTCCTGTCAACTCAGAGGAGTTACGAGCACACCCATACCTATATACGGAGAAATTTAATTATATTTAGAAGTTGGAAACGCGGTATACCCCGCGTAATGTTGTACAGTAGACACAGTCGCCACCTTTCAGACAGATATCCTACTAGGTATGGATTTTTTCAACCGGAATCAATGGGAGATTTACCCAGCCGGAAAGCTAGTAAAGTGTCGAAACAGGACACACCATCTCCATGAGAATAACACACAGCTTAATGCTAATAGAATTAGTTCAGTTCAGATTTCCGAAAGAAATTGGAAACCCCCTCCACTTGATAGCAATTCAAGACAGTCGGTTGCATCCAGAGGGACAACCGCTCCAGAAATCAACCCCAAGAGTAATCAGTTCCAGTTGTTGAATCCAGTTGGATCAACACAGTCAGTTTCCAGTCAATCAGTTTCTAGTCAGTCAGTTTCCAGTTGGATCAACACAGTCAGTTTCCAGTCAGTCAGTTTCCAGTCAGTCAGTTCCCAGTCAGCCAGTTTCCAGTCAGCCAGTTTCAGTTCAGCCCATAAGGAAAATTTTAGTCGCCGAACCAGAGTCAGATTCTAAATTTTTCATATGCCCGACCGAACATATAACAGTAGCACCTTCTGAGAAGATCTGTTTCCTAGCAAAAGTAGTCGACAGTCAAGGAAAATTATTAGAGTCAGAGCGTACTCTGATTACAGAGAAAAGTAATTTCAAAAGAGATGTTCTTATTGTCCAAGTCCTTAGTCAGAGTCAGAATTCAGCTATCCCTGTTGTTTATTTAAACAAAGGAAAAAGCCCTATCGAATTAACTTCAAATCAGAAAATAGGAACTGTTTCCACAGTAGAAATAGATTCAGATTTCCCCACCAGTACGATAAATCGTGTTTCCAGTTCCTTAGAGTTAAACCCTTCAGTATTGAAAGAAGAATATAAGAAATGTCTGGAGCACTCCCTTCAGGAGTCACCAGCCTTACAAGATCCCAAACTAATGGAATCACTTCTCGATTTCCTGATAAGAAATAGAGATGTGATTGCCCTAAAAGGAGATCTTCTGTGCCGAACTAATTTGGTCCCTTTTGAAATCAAGCTGGAACCCAATTCCAAACCCATTTTCCTTCCTCCCTATCGGGTTCCACATTCCCAATTAGTCACTATTGAGGAAAACATCACCGACATGTTGGAACAGGATGTCATTCAGCCTTCAGCTAGTCCCTGGTCCGCTCCTATGATTCTTGTCTCCAAAAAGGACGGAACATCTCGCCCTTGTATAGATTTTAGACGCCTGAACCACATTACCATCCCAGACCGTTTCCCTATTCCAAACATGCAGGAAACAATTCTGAACGTAGGGAAACCTAACTTCTTTTCATCCCTCGATTTAGCATCTGGTTATTGGCAAATGGAGGTTAGTCCCGAATCTCGGGCATTAACTGCTTTCTCCACTAACCGAGGCCATTACGAATTCCAGGTTTTACCTTTCGGAGTCCGAAATGTGCCTGCAAAATTCTCTAGGTTGATGAATATAGTCCTTTCCGACCTATTAGGTGTTGAAGCTCTCGTTTATCTTACGATATTATCGTTTACAGTTCGGACATAAAAACACTTCAACGTCTTCAGAATGTGCTATCACGCTTGAGAAAAGCACACCTTAAACTGAAACTTGCAAAGTGCAACTTTTTACAAGAGTCCCTTGTATACTTAGGATTTCTACTATCATCCACAGGAATTAAACCTGATCCAACAAAACTCGAAGCACTGGAAAGGTACCCTGTACCCAAAACCATCGACGACGCTCGTGCTTTTATTGGTTTTGTCGGATTCTATCGGAATTTTATCCCCCAATTTTCAAATATTGCTAAACCCATTACTAATTTGTTCCAGAAAAATTATAAATTTAACTGGGAATCTGATCACCAACATGCCTTTGAAACTTTAATTGGTAAACTAACCTGTCATCCCATCCTCCAATATCCTGATTACACGAAACCCTTTGTCATAGCCACAGATGCTTCCTCCTATGGACTAGGAGCCGTCCTATTACAGGACGTAGACGGTGTGGAATTACCCATTGCTTATGCCAGTCAACTTCTCTCTGCACCTGAACGGAATTATTCCACTACGGACCGAGAGGCCCGAGCGGTATATTGGGCTTTGAAAAAATTCCGAAATATCGTTTATGGCTACGATGTAACCATCAAAACTGACCATAAGTTACTCACGTATCTCTTCAAGGACAAGTTACTTGAAGGACGTTTGAGTAGATGGGTCCCGTTGATTCAGGACTTTGTGGCAAAAATCGTATTCAAACCGGGAAAACTTCGTTATTCCAGACGAACTGTCGAGACTCAAGCCCGACGCCGAAGTGAATAAAATAGGAATTCTTCCTGTGTTCGACTACGAGTGTCTCCAATATTCCCAACAACAGGACCAACACACCCAAAACCTTCGGGCGCGCCTGGAAGAAAAGGAACCATCGAAGGTAAAAGAACAGTACAACCTCAAAGATGGGCTCGTACATTTTAGGAACGAAGATGGAAACGACCTCGTGGAAATACCAAGGGATCTCGTCAATATAGCCATTGGACTTTGTCACGACTCGCCTTTGTATGGCCACATAGGTGCCGGATCGCACCATCAAGAGTCTTTTGGAGCGATACCATTTTCCCGAAATGAACAGAAAGGTACATGAATACATCGCTGAATGTCCATCTTATTTAAAACACAAAGGCAATGTACCAACCACAGCTCCTATGCATAAATACCCAGTATGCAAAAGGCCCTGGCAAAGAACTGGAATGGATATACTGGGACCATTCCCCAAAACATCAAAGGGAAACCAGTACATCATTTTGTTTACGGACCACTTCTCGCGTTACAGCGAAGTAGCTGCCATTCCAGACCAGACGTCGGAAATTGTGGCAAGAGCCCTAGTGGAACGCGTCATCCAGAATCATACTACTCCTTCCATCCTAATTTCGGATAACGCCCTTAGTTTCACGTCCAAACTGTTCGAGTCACTCTGTAACATGTGTAAAATCAAAAACACACATTGTGGCATACCATCCGCAGGCAAACGTCTTAATGGAAAGGCACAATCGAAAGATCTTAGAAGCCCTTCGCCACGTTGTCGATGCATCCTCCCGTACATGGGATGATTCCCTCCCCATGGTACAAACAGCCATCAACAATGGCTATAATGTGTCCATCGGGGACACCCTTCATTTCTTCCTATATCACTACGACAAGCGTCTACCTTTTGATTTGCCCGACCAAATCGGCCCGCCAGTTCTAACATCTTCCGAGATGGCAGAAGCAAATCAGCAACTAGCTGAACGATCTTTCAAGATTTTTGACATAATCCGCTATGCCCTAGACCATGGGTCAGGGAACTTTTTTGGGTATTACCAAAAAATCTATTTGAGTAAAATGAAATTACCCCGACTTCAAAGTAAACAAAAACAAGCCAATTGCTCTTAAAATTGTTGCATATGGTGTCTCTCATACCGCACGCATTACCCCCAAAATTTTTAAATGTACCCCATTTGGGGTAATTTACCCCTGTTCGCCGACCACTGCCCTAGACCAACGAAACTAACAGATGGAGCAAGAGCAACATAGGTGTCATCCCCGTCAACGAACTATAATCGTCGGTATGCGATGTTATCTGAAGAGCGTGAAACCGCCAAGTGCTTACCGCAAATTATACCCAAAATGGGATGGCCCATATAGGATTATGGAAAACCTCGGAAAAAACCGTTACGAAATCCTCGACCTCAGGGATCATTCCAAACTAAAGATCATTCACGCGGATAATTTGAAGATAGCTGCCGAACAACACCTTCCAAAAAAACAGCTGCCAGGCGTTCGAGCCGCCTATCCTTCGAAAGGTCAAGGGATTAACAAATCGAGTAGGGGTAAAAAAACTGAAGTGGTCACCGCGGGAACCACTACCCATGACGAAGATTGGTACCTCGTAATACCACCAGTACTCGAGCCAATCTCTGAACAAGAGGAGGCCCCAGAACCAAGCGTCCCATTGGACCCAGATCCTGGAGAAACCCGTCCGAGAGGATCACTCAGTGGAACTCCACCATCTCCTCCAACTCCACCATCTCCTCTGTCACCACCCTCACCGATTGATGATCGACGCACGGACCCTACATACCGGCCTCAAATGCATCAACCACGTGAACTAGAACCTTCACATAAGAAACGAACCCGCTCAGAATCTGAGCTTAACGGTCGATCCCCATTGCCACCAAAACGAGGCCGACCCCTTCGTCCACAAACACAAGTATCCACAAGGCCACCCCTAGCTCCGTATAATCTAAGGCGTAGAAATGAATAAAATTGTTCCCCCTATAATTTCCCAAATTATTTACTCTTGTAGTCCTAGCATTAAAATTTCTACCGGAGTTGTTATAGAAAAGCTTGAAGAAGGTAAATTTTTGAAAGGACACGCGGACCTTTTTATCAATTTGCAACCCACTGCTAGAATCAAGATCAATCTCCTTCAGATACAAACCCAATTAAAAACGTTTGAAAGTAAAGTTCAGGATTCTGTCCAGGGAACAGATCAGATTAGTCGCGTTCTATTAGAAAATACCTTCGAAAATATTCGAACTACAGCACGCGCCCTATCAGAAATATTAGCCTTACCATGGATACAAACTGGAACTCAAAACTCGGAAAAATTTAATAAAAAAAATAAAAGGGGACTGATAGATATAGGAGGAAAAATATTCAAAGGTTTATTCGGATTAGCAACCGAAGAAGATGTTAAAAGAATTGAACTCAAATTGAATCGCTTCGCGCGAAATCGGCAATATAATGGACACATGTTAGAACAAACTATTAGGTCACTACACGAAAACAATCGCTTCCTCCACGCCCTTTCGGACAGATTCACATACCTTGAATCCATGTTAGCTCAATACAAAGAGCACAAAAGATATCTAGAATTAATAGAAATAATTAACCTACAAGTAACCCTAATCGATAAGTATTTAGAACAAATAATTACGATTCATTCCAAAGTTTTGCGTGCAACCCAGCTAGCCCATGGAAAAATCACTCTTTCCACACTAATACCATGGGATACACTTCAGTTCTTGATTCACACCTCTCAGACACAATTAAAACTATCACCCATATTCCCACTCAACCATACTAATTACCCCCAATTTCTAGAATACACCTGGACTGTACATGGACCATGCCCCTACACGTACCTCATAATTGTACCATTTTTCGATGTCTTCACTTATGACGTATATAAATTCCACCTTTTCCCAACACCCTACCAAAACAATTCTAATGTCTATCGATTGTATCTACCCACAGTACCACCTTATCTTTTCCTAACTAAAGACCTGTCAGCATATTCTATGATGTCAGATAGCGACATCCGGCATTGCCGATTCCCGCAAACAAATAAATAACTCGTTTGCCCTCCACTCAAACCAGTCATTCTTCCAACTACTAGGTCTTGCTTTATCGACTTAATTCGTGACCGGCATGCCCCGGTATGTTCATTTACAAAATTTCATTCCTCTAAAACCGTTCAACTACGAATTGGACCAGACATCTGGGTTTCTTTTGCGAAAAGGACTACCGCTACCTTCGAGTGGCCGTCAAATTATTCCCTCATCACAATACTAATGGTTATTCGGCTACCAATTGGCTGTTCCTTGCGTTCGAAAACCTTCCAAATATACAACCCTTACAAGGTTACCATTAATGACTCGTACCCCTTCCCGTCGCAAAATAAATTTAAACCCGTTGTAGAAATCTTAAATCTCTCCATGAAACCTGTAACCATCCTTCCCGAACTCCATGCCCCTAAATGGAATGATCAATTGAGTCGTTTTAAAATTTCAGATGATAACCAAAATAACCTCTTGCAAATACTACAACCTGTAACAATTTTCTCAACCTCTGCCGTTAGTATCATTATTGTATGTGCTATTATCCTCGGTATATTTGTGATAAAAAGATCGTTCTTGGAACAAAGGAAAACAAGAAACACCGAACCATGTGAAACTATTTATGCACGACAACAGTGCGTACCCAGACCACGTGAACTAGACTAAACCACCCGACTTATGTTGTGTATATAAATCTGTATTATAAAACCCATAGTTATCATCTAGGTAGCATTAGTTAGGATGTTATATTATTGTATTAATATCATTCTAGAGGGAAGAGCCCTGTAAAAATGAACCATGAATAATTCCTATATTCCTATACTATCTTATTTTTTCATGAAATTCTTATATTCATTTATATAGTTCCTCTATCCATTTTTAAAATTCATGTGTTTATATGGTTCATGTATTTATATAATCCTATATATTCGTATACATTTAACTTTATATAATGCCTATATTCATATGTATGTACGTGTATATATTTATTTTTACATAAGGACCAAAATCGCCTAACGCGAGTTTGGATAAAATTTTTGGTTTGCTTTCTACTTTGCCAAATAATTGATGACTTGTTCTTTTTAAAATCTCTTAATCATTTTTTTAGATTTCTCTTAATAATGAATCCTGCTTAAGCTTTGCAATGTTCATATTTTGTGTACATTTTCTCTTCGTTATAAAAGATGAAGTCAGGTCTTGCCTAAGCATTTAATTGTAAATCTTAAACCTTTAATTTTTACTCATATGCATCTTTTAGTGTAAAGATGCATAGTTCATTTTCCACTTTTAGTTAACTTGGCAAATCATGACAGCATCAGATCTGAAAATACGCGGTTTAAGATAAAAATATGGCTTCATCTTCAAATATCTTGTTTATTCGTTCAAACATTACCACACCTAAAAAATTTACTTTATTTTCAAATATGTGCAAATATAATGCAGCCTTTTCAACATTTAATAATAATGATGTTAGCAGTGTTGGGGTATATAAACCCTACGAAAAATCTTCCATGTTCATTGAGAAATAGATTCAAAGGCTGAGCACTGCCTGTACATTTTAGCAGTAAAATACAGTAAGAAATAGTCTTTATCTTCTCTTTCGAGCCTTGCTCTCTTCATAGATTTTAGTAAGCCTCCCAGAATCCTCTGAGCCACTATAGAAGAACTCGGGAAATAATATAGAAGAAACTGCTGCAAATAACACATCCGTTGCTGCCACCTAACTAGAACCCCCGTCGACTTTGAACCAACCCAGGCCATAGACGGTGGGGTTAACATATATTAAGTATTATTTCATATGTATTATATTTATTCAGTAGTATATATATATATATATAATTATCTTCTTTATTTGCAAATTATTTATAACCGGTAAGGATGTTGCTATTAAATTAAATGATTAAAATTGTAAGGTATATATCTTATGTCTCTTGAAGTTTATTATTTACTTATTTTTAAATATATTTTTGAAAATTTGGCTATCTTCCTACTCATCAACCACTAACCATTGTAACCAAATTTTTTAATTTATTTATTTTGACTTTGCAATTTTTTACTTTAACACTTATATAATTGTGCTTTGGTGCTAAACGGTTAATGCATTATTTTCTCTCATTTTTCAGGTTCTGCCTAGAAGTACTCGTTCATCTGCAGAAACGCGGGTTCTAGGAGAGCCCAGCAACGAGTTATTAACTGCAAGGCTACCCACATGTGGTGATGTGCTTCGTTTGATTCAATTTCACCACCATGAACAGTCCAAGACCGTGAAAGAGAGCTACAACTTGGCCTGCAAAGAGGCCCTGCAAGTATGGCAGAAAGCAAGGATTCCTACACAGCGAGTCAATTCCTGTGTTAGAAAGCTGTCAAAGCTGTACGAAGAGTTCCTTGCGCTGAAGAAAAACCGCAAGACGCAGCTACAAAGCTGCAGAGTGAAAGAAAGCATGTTCCAAGAGATTCTCTCAGAGCTTTTCTACGTTGCCTCAAAGGACGCCTTGAAGGTAATAGACAATGAAGAAGACCGCCAATTCCTGATGATGCAACGAGAAGACGTCTTTTTCTGCAGTATGGCAGGCCCTGACAAGATTAAATTTGCCAAGGAATACCGCAAAAGATGTCGACAGGAGAAAGATGCTGATAAAGCTCTAAGGTACAAAGAAAGAGAGGCTGCATTCCAGGCTGGAGATGCTGCTTTTCCATCATCCAGCACATCCACTTCATCCTCTAAAGAATTCAACGCTGAAGACGATGATTATCGTCCGTCGACTTCGATCGGAAGAGCAGATGTACACTCTCATCCTCCGAAACGAAACAATATCTTCACATTACCAGATGTGGTTGCTGCTCTTGATCGAGTCAACCTTCCTGATGGAGGAGCAGTCTTCGTTGCTGGATCAGTCGCTCAAGCCCTGGGCTATGATATTTCTACAATGACTCTTTCACGCAGCTCCATCCGTCGTTCAAGAAGGCAAGCAAGGCAGGCAGCAGCCAAAGAGGATCAAGCTTCGTTTCCTGTCGAAGGATCCCTTCTTCTTCACTGGGATGGGACACTACTTCCCGACATCGGCGGCGCAAAGGAAACAGCCGAACGAACCGCGGTAATCGTTACTGGAAATGGGATGGAAAAACTCCTAGCCGCGCCAAAAATACAACGAGCTACAGGAAAAGAATAGGCCAAGGCTTGCATTTCGACGATTGATGACTGGAATCTTCGCGGTGAAATCCATGGTCTCGTATTTGACACAGCTGTGTCAAATACTGACCTTCACAGGGGAGCTTGTACCAATGTACCATGATTGAAAAAGCAGTAGGGAGGGAACTTGTCTGGATCGCGCTTGTCGACATCGCTACCCTGACTTATGAGCGCAGGACAAATGAACGCCGACAAATGAGCGCCAACAATTGAGCGCCAAGACAATTAAGCGCAAGACAAATGAGCGCAAGACAATAGAGCGCAAAACAATAACCTAACCTAACTACATTATTTTTAACATCCTTAATAAATACTGTTTTTTTAACATCCTTAATAAATATTTGTTCAAACTTATTTTGTTTCTTTTATCCAGGTTTTATTTGCTTGCTCTCGCTCAATTGTTTTGCGCACTTTTGTTTTTACGCAAAACAATAACCTAACCTAACCTAACCTAACCTTTTATTCAGTTTTTATTTGCTTGCTCTTGCTCAATTGTTTTGCGCTCTCTTGTTTTTGCGCAAAACAATAACCTAAACTAACCTAAACTGACTTTTTATCCAGTTTTTATTTGCTTGCGCTCGCTCAGTTGTTTTGCGCTCTTTTGTTTTTGCGCAAAACAATAACCTAAACTAACCTAACCTAACCTAATCTAACCTAACCTTTTATCCAGTTTTTATTTGCTTGCTCTCGCTCAATTGTTTTGCGCTCTTTTGTTTTTGCGCAAAATAATAACCTAACCTAACCTAACCTTTTATCCAGTTTTTATTTGCTTGCTCTCGCTCAATTGTTTTGCGCTCTCTTGTTTTTGCGCAATACAATAACCTAACCTAACCTAACCTGACCTTTTATCCAGTTTTTATTTGCTTGCTCTCGCTCAATTGTTTTGCGTTCTTTTGTTTTTGAGCAAAACAATAACCTAACCTAACCTAGCCTAACCTAACCTAACCTTTTATCCAGTTTTTATTTGCTTGCTCTCGCTCAATTGTTTTGCGCTCTTTTGTTTTTGCGCAAAACAAAACCTAACCTAACCTAACCTAACTACATTATTTTTAACATCCTTAATAAATATTATTTTAACATCCTTAATAAATATTTGTTCAAGCTTATTTTGTTTCTTTTATCCAGTTTTTATTTGCTTGCTCTCGCTCAATTGTTTTGCGCTCTTTTGTTTTTGCGCTCTATTGTCTTGCGCTCTTTTGTCTTGCGCTTAATTGTCTTGGCGCTCAATTGTCGGCGCTCATTTGTCGGCGCTCATTTGTCCTGCGCCCAATTGTCGTGTCACAGTCGACATCATATCTTTGAAGTCGTCTTGCCAAACACCTGCAACGCACTTCTTCGACCCACAGGTGTCCCGGAAGTGACTCTCTTCAAAAGTTTTCAGAAAAAATGGCCATCACTTCAGAATGATTCCTTCATGAAGGCTTCAAACAACCTATTCAGAGATCCAAAGATGTTCCAGCTTCGAGAGGAAATGATCCAGTACTTCACAAAGGCACTGGAGTCGAAACAATCGCGTGATGACTATGAGGAATTGCTACGACTCTGCCTCACCTTCCTCGGGTGCCGTGATGAGAAAGAAGTCAAGATCCGCGCTCCAAGACCAATTCACCATGCACGCTGAATGGCCAAGGCCATCTACGTCCTCAAAATTTATCTGTTCAAGCATCAACTACAGCTGACAGCACGTGAGACGGAGAATATCACCGAGCTCTCTCTGTTTATCGCCTTGGTCTACGCACGTTTTTGGAACGAGGGCCCCGTCGGAATCAACGCTCCTTTCAACGATATTCTGCTTCTTAAAATCTTACAAAAGTACCCAAATCAGACCATTTCCAAAGCAGCATCCACAGCTCTTCAACGGCACCTGTGGTATCTTGGAGAGCATCTCATCGGCCTTGCATTCTTCGATCTTAGAGTCGATGCCGAAACCAAACGGAAGATGATCGTAAACTTCCAACGTAACGAGAATACCATTGTCACTCGCTCGTCGATTGAAGCTTGAAGGAAACATTGAAGATTTGAATTTGTATGAAATGGTCACCAAACGGACCCTGGGAATCTTCATTCTGTTAACGAAAGAGGAAAGGAAGACAGCAGAGGATACCTTCCTGAGGACCGATCCCAATTCCTGGACGGAGGATGATTGCTTTCAAGAATTTCGACGCATAACGTTCAACCTAAAAGTTGTCAATGATTCGGCGGAGAGGGTTATCGCCCTTATCAAGGCATATAACACATCTTTGACGAAGGATGAAGAACAAAGGCAATTTATCCTCCGATTAGTAGCAAAACATCGCCAAGACTACTCATCGTCTTCGAAGGAGTCAGTGATGAAGCGTTAATCTAAGTAATGATGTATATTATAAACGAATGATAAATGTAATTTTCTATTAAACATATTCTTGTTCTTTAAAAATTAATGTTTTCTTTAAGAGTTATTCTGTTTTCTAAAAAAAATGAGCTGTTTTCTTTGAGATTTATTCTGTTTTCAAACAAATAAACTAGTATTTGCCCTTGTTTTTTAATTTTTTAACCCAGAAGATCAATCTACTAGAAAATGAGTAGTAAAATGAAATTTATAGCCACCAGTAAATATCATTCAATTCGGCTGAAATTTGGCATGGAGATGTTTGATAGATATAGGAACAGGAGCAGCCATGTGGAGATAAAAAATTATAAAATTTTATTTTTTGGACCACCCTAATATATATGTGTGTGCTAATAGGGGATCTATGGGCGTATAGTCGGGGAGTGTATGTGCGTTTGTGTGCGCTTTTAATTCGTTCGGAGGTTATTAATATATGGAGGCCATTTATGCCTTCTAAGCCAACTGGCGGATTAATCCAACTGCTAACTGGCTGCTTAAGCCAACTTGCGGATTTCGAGTTCTAAGCCAAGTGATGCTCCTGAGCTCTCATTAAGCTTCTGCATCTCGCAGAAGCTGGATGGTCTCGTCCTCTCTTTCCTCCTCTCTCTCTCTTAGGTTAGGTACACCTCTTTGGGGGGTGAAGCCGTCCAACTTCTCTCTCAAAGAGATTAGGTGGACTACCCCAGCTTGCTGGGAGGAGTTCCCCCTTTTTTTGGGACCCTGAGGGTTGGCACTGGGGGGAGGGGGTTGGCACCTTGCAACAAGGGTGTGGGGTGGGTGGCATTGGCAGTCATATGCTCAACATTGCAATTGCTCTGCACTCTAACCTTTTGCGGCCACACTACTTATACCAGTCCTCTAGAAATTTTGCAATTTCTCTACAAAAACAAGCTGGAGCAAGTCTATGTGAATGTGACTGTCTCGCTCCGAATTCTCCTTGCCATTCCAGCGAGTGTAGCAGCACGAGAACGCAGTTTTTCGAAACTTAAACTGATAAAAACTATTTAAGATCGTCTATGTGCCAAGAAATATTGGAGAGTCTGGATATTTTGACCATTAAGCATGAGATATCCAAAAGGCTAGACTATTATGAGTTGCTCAAAGAATTTGCTACTATAAAAGCGCGAAAAGTTAATACGCATTTAACTCTTTTCAGTCACTTGTAATCAGTATCATTATTAACATAAATGTTGCGTGTTATTATTAACTATAAATAAACACTAATTTAATTTGTGCAATACATACTGTAGTTATTTTTTGTGTTTCCTGTTATTAACTATAATTTTTGCAATACATAAATGTTACTTGTTTGTGTTTCGTGTTATTATTTACTATAGATAAGCAATAAATAAATTTGTGCAGAACATAAATGTTATTTTGTTCGTGTTATCATTTGGCTGAATCGATTGTAAACTTCTAGTATCCAAATTCGAGACTCGAGCCTAATCCTGAGCAGTGGTGGGCAAAAAGTAATCGATTACAAATAAAAATTACTGATATCTGCAAAGTAACCAAAAGTGTAAAGTAGAAATTACTTCTCTGGATTAATTATAATATAATTAATCCAGAGAAGTAATTTCTACTTTATACTTTTAATTACTTTTCAGACATCAATAATTTTTATTTGTAATCGATTACTTTTTGCCCACCACTGATTCTGTGTACTCGCCTTAGGCCCCGCATTCCAAAAGTTGGCTTGTTTGATTTGCAGTGTGGGGGGCGTGCATTGTCATGCAAGAACACCACACCTGCAGTAAGCCACCCGGGACGTTTTCTTCTGATAGCCATGCGGAGTCGCTGTAAAGTTTCACAATAAGAAGTGATATTTATTGTTGTCCCTTTTTGCATGAATACAAAAAATCGTTGCCATCACCTTACCAACTCATGGTGCAATCCTGAGCTTTTTGGTTCGTGTTTACCCTGAATGGTGCCACTTTACACTTTACAGTGTTGCCAACTTGCCACACATGCCTAACAAAATATGTACAATGCATAATGCATCGGTAATTAACCTTGTAAACTTACTTTTTGAACAATATATATATATATATATATATATATATATATATAATATATATAGTATATATATAAATAATATATATATATATATATAATATATATATATATATATATATGTAAAAAGTGAACAATGAACAATTCCTACACCATCATTATATGGATTCATTGTCTTCATGCAGAACTTATGTTCGTATAGTTTTATGTTCGAATGTCCATTTTTACATAAGAAACCAAAATCGCATAAGCGAGTTTTGGATAGAATTTCGATTTGTACGTCTTTATTCATTCCTGTATTTTTCTAATCCATCTTTTCTAATAATGACTTATACACTATGACGTCACAAAATAACTTTGTTCTCTTTACGTTTCCCATACTTTGTACACTGAATCACGTTCTTAGTATTTGGACATCTTCCGTATTCAATGTATGGTAAATTCTTTAGTAATAATGTTGTGGTGTTATGTAGTATAAATATTATTATTCAACCATACTCATTATTCAACCATACTCATTCCTACATACATGTTCTTTCTTGACCGCTATCCTTTATTAATTTTATTACTTATTCATTCATCTACCTATTGTCTACTTATGCCCTATCAACTTATCAGTCTATGTTTACTCGTGTCTATATTACGCACCAACCTATTGTGTGACGAATGATATGTGTACACTACTGTGTGCAGTCGTACATGTCTATTGACGATCATGATTACGTACATGTATTCTTTTTACGTTTTATTTTCTTTTATTATTTCACCTCCTGCATTGAACTAAAAAATGCTGAGTTAAGTTATAAAATTCCACTCACTACGACACAATCGAGCGCCTCAAAGATAAAATACCTCCGTTCGCTCTGATTTCAAATTCATAACATATTATAGCATATTATTTCGTAAATAAATTATCTCGTAAGTGCCATGTACGTTGTATTATATTTAACATCTTAATTGTCTATTAATATGAAACACTGTAAAAAACAAAACAAAGTTATAGTAACTGTTTAATTGTAATTAACTGTAATACTTTAATTTAATATAACGTAATGTACTTTAATGAAACTGTAATTAAATGTAATGATTTAATTTATAATGTAAGAATGTACTTTAATAGAACTGTAATGAACAATCATAAGCGAATGTGAAGTAATCCATATTGTAATCGTAATTGTAATGAACCAAAATTAATACGTACTCAGTCGTGTACTTAATTTGTACTTATGTGTACTATTACGAAATGATATCGCCTTCATAAATGTAGACTCGGCGAAAAATACAAATTAGTTTTTGTTATTTTATTTTTATTTTTTTAAATTTTTATTTTGCAATCTTTTAAAACATTTGATCATGTGTTTAAAAAGGGGGGAAATTTAACCTTCAACTGTCCTCCCCCAAAACATTTAAGTTTAGCTATATATACATGTATTTGTAAAATTAAAGCACTTCTTCATTGCACTTCTTCATTAGACTTCATATTAGCACCTCATTAGGACTCCTTTGTTAGCAGCCTTGCTGCGGGGAGGGGGCAGAGGCCCCTTGCCTTCTTAATATTTTTAGATTCCGGCCTGAGCCATGGTCGAAAGAGGTCGAACCTCTACCCCTGTAAATTCAGAGTACTAACTAATTTTTTTGAGAAGTAAACCACAGTAAAAGAAGTTTTTTTTATCTTTTTCCTTCGAGCCTTGTTCTCTTCAGGAACTCAGTCAGTTAAGTCGACAAGTTATAAAAGAAAAGTCGATAATTTTAGTATCAGAGAAAGTATCAGAGTATTATAGAAAGAGAAGAATTAAAAATTGGCGACCCTTTGCCCAAATTAAGAGACAACCCAAGCACCATAGAAGATATCGGCATAACAGTCTGGCGAGTCTGTAGCCAAGAGTTTAACAGAGTGGCGACCGAAAAGAATTATAGAATGTTATAGAAGAAATATCCGTTGCAGCCTCCTAACTAGAACCCCCGTCGATCCGAACCGACTCAGGGCCATAAAAGGGGGGTTAACAACTGGCGACCCTGCCAGGATCTTAACAGATTTTAAGAAGAAGAAGATTACTTTAAGAAAATTAGTTTAAGAAGAAGATTACTTTAAGAAGAAGATTACTTTAAGAAGAAGATTACTTTAAGAAGAAGAAGATTTTAAGAAGAGGCCACTTTTTGGCCAAGATAGAAATTACCCTGCATCAGGATAAAACCATTTCACCGGCGTGTCACGACTTCCAGTTCGTAACATCCACCCTTGAACCGGTGTGTCACGACTCCAAGTTCTCCACGCCTAGTTTTCATCCAAGAAGTAGCCAGCAAGACGTCTTCAGGACACGTCTCGGAGGATTTCCCCATAGAAAATTTTGTTAAGTACAGAGTTGTTTTTTTTTAAGTAATTTGTAAACATTTGAAAAAATCAGTATTATTAACAGTTAATATTTAGTATGGAGCCAGAATTTAACACAAAACACAGTGAACATTTCAGACACCAGTGATACATTTTTTTTAGTGAAACAGTAATTGTAACAGAGAGTTAATTGTAACAGAGAGTTAATTGTAACACAGAGAGTTAATTGTAACACAGAGAGTTAATTTCAAAGAGAGTTAATTTCAAAGAGAGTTAATTTCAAGAGAGTTAATTTCAAGAGAATTATTTTCACTGTTATATTCAGTATAGAATAATTTTATTTTATGTACCTTCCCGTACATTAGAATGAAATATTGTTTACATTTTTTTATTTTTTGTTTGCAAATTTTTTTCAATTATTGAATTGAATTGACTTGCAAATTAAGAGAGAGAGAGTTTATAGAGAGTTCATAGAGTTATAGAGTTACTTGAAGCAGTTTCAAGTTCCATTTTCAGTTTTCAGACAGTTTCAGTTGGTTGTAACCAAAAGGGACAACCAAACCCCAGAGATTTATAAAGATACTTGAAGTAATTTTTGAAGTCATTTTTTGAAGTAATTTTTTGAAGTCAGTTTTTGAAGTCAGAAGGTTGCACCAAGAGGGTCAACCAAAACAGAGGTTAATCGTCTCCACTTGAATAGAGATCAAGTGCAGTCATTTTCCATTTTCAGTTAATTTCAAAATCAGTTTTCAGTTTCGGTTGGTTGCATCCAAGAGGGACAACCAAACTCCAGAGATTTATAAGGATACTCGAAGTAGTTTCGAGTCAGTTTTAGTTGCAAATCAGTTTTCAGTTTCAGAAGGTTGCATCCAAGAGGGACAACCGCCCCAGAGATTTCAGTTTTATTTGAAGTCAGAGAGTTTTATTTGAAGTCAGAGAGTTTTATTTAAAGTCAGAGAGTTTTATTTGAAGTCAGAGAGTTTTATTTTAAGTCAGTCTCTGTTAGTTTCAAATACCCATTCATTTCAATGCAGTCAATTGAATTCAACTTTTTCTTTGTAAGTTAAGAGAATTTAATTTAAGAAAAAATGTAATTTAAGAATTTAATTCAACCTTTTTTTGTGTTCTAAAAGAGAATTTAATTCAACCTGAATTGACCGGGTTGCGTCTTTGGTTTAACCTTTTCTTTGTTTGTAAGACGGAAATTCACCGATTTGTCTTTCCCTTTTCATGCATTGTTACGTATATAAATATATAGTTATGTAATTCATTATTTGTAACCAAAATAGTTTTTACAATTGTTTGTAACGATTTTGGTAATTATTGTAATGTATATGAGGAACATGCCGTCCCTCCGTTTGTTCAACTTTTTTAATTTTTGTTTTAAGTAGTGTGACAAGCAATCTTTTTTTACAAAAAAAAAGAGCAAAGTGCTCACGAAAGACGTATTGTCAATTTCAAACTTATACCCCCTGCTTAGTCACTCAATTCCCCCGTATGATCGCACATACCCTAAATTTCAGTTTTTGTTCTTTTTTGTCATTTAATTTTAATAAAACTTCTACACAATAAAACGTATGTATTTATCATATGCAAACAAGTTTCAGACTAAAATATCAAATAATTCAAAATTCTATCAACATTTAACGAAAGAGTATAATTTTTCTACTTAACATGAAAAAATTATTAAACCTTTTTAATATTTTTTTTATTATATAAAAATAGTTTTTAATGTAAAATTTACCTGAGATTATTAAAAGAAAAGATTGTTCGAAATGCTTCCTTCCATTTCAATAACTTTTTTATTCTTGGCCGAAACTCATCTATGGCTCGATTTACTTTTATTTTTTAGAATATTATAAAATTGTATTTAGCTCGTTGAAATGCATAATTGATTCATATTTTTAATTTGTATTTTTATTTTTCTTTTGTTCAATTAATCGTGAGTAACTGTCCTTAAATTGTTATTGTACCATTTGTAAGGTATCAAACGAAAATTATAGTCAAATTGACATACTACTACAGTATATGGTTATGAATTTTAGTAGTCGAATTTAATTGTGTGTCGAAATTCAATTTTAAAACCGTGAGAGTTACTGTCATTACTCGTAAGGTCTTCTAAGTACGTCTTTTTTTTATTACCTTAATACGTGTAACTAATTTAATTAAATACTTAAATACTGCCTTGAACTTAAAGGATTTTATAATAATAATAATAATAATAATAATAATGACAATAATTGACTTAAACTTAAAAGATTTTATAACCCTAAACCCATCTTAAATTATTATACATTATTTTTAAACTTTGTTCATTCAAAAACCTTCCAAATCCCTACACATACACACGCATGTATGCGCACTATATATATATATATATATACAAACCTTATGCTAAAATCATTGGATGTCACAATAAACTATTTCATAGCGTGTAAGTGCTAACTATGCTATTTATATAGTCCTACGCATTTTTGCTTACTATATATAAATTTTTGCTCAGGCGTTTATTCAGTTACTTGAACAATCCTATCAGCTAATCTGTCCCTCGAAATTGTAAAATACACACTTGACCACAGGTCTATACATCATCCATTACATAATTCGATTTTTTATCTACAATAGTCAATAAAATTAGTTATCAATTGTATTATATTGTATTATATTATTGTATTAATACCATTTAGGGGGGAAATACTGTAAAAAGTGAA
This sequence comes from Bathynomus jamesi, assembly GCA_023014485.1. NCBI lineage: Eukaryota > Metazoa > Arthropoda > Malacostraca > Isopoda > Cirolanidae > Bathynomus > Bathynomus jamesi. The sequence goes on along the minus strand of JAJOZX010001052.1, from coordinate 524,958 downwards.
CAATGAACAATTCCTACACCATCATTATATGGATTCATTGTCTTCATGCAGAACTTATGTTCGTATAGTTTTATGTTCGAATGTCCATTTTTACATAAGAAACCAAAATCGCATAAGCGAGTTTTGGATCTAATTTCGATTTGTACGTCTTTATTCATTCCTGTATTTTTCTAATCCATCTTTTCTAATAATGACTTATACACTATGACGTCACAAAATAACTTTGTTCTCTTTACGTTTCCCATACTTTGTACACTGAATCACGTTCTTAGTATTTGGACATCTTCCGTATTCAATGTATGGTAAATTCTTTAGTAATAATGTTGTGGTGTTACGTAGTATAAATATTATTATTCAACCATACTCATTATTCAACCATACTCATTCTTACATTCATGTTCTTTCTTGACCGCTATCCTTTATTAATTTTATTACTTATTCATTCATCTACCTATTGTCTACTTATGCCCTATCAACTTATCAGTCTATGTTTACTCGTGTCTATACAGTATTACGCACCCAACCTATTGTGTGACGAATGATATGTGTACACTACTGTGTGCAGTCGTACATGTCTATTGACGATCATGATTACGTACATGTATTCTTTTTACGTTTTATTTTCTTTTATTATTTCACCTCCCGCATTGAACTAAAAAATGCTGAGTTAAGTTATAAAATTCCACTCACTACGACACAATCGAGCGCCTCAAAGATAAAATACCTCCGTTCGCTCTGATTTCAAATTCATAACATATTATAGCATATTATTTCGTAAATAAATTATCTCGTAAGTGCCATGTACGTTGTATTATATTTAACATCTTAATTGTCTATTAATATGAAACACTGTAAAAAACAAAACAAAGTTATAGTAACTGTTTAATTGTAATTAACTGTAATACTTTAATTTAATATAACGTAATGTACTTTAATGAAACTGTAATTAAATGTAATGATTTAATTTATAATGTAAGAATGTACTTTAATAGAACTGTAATGAACAATCATAAGCGAATGTGAAGTAATCCATAATTGTAATCGTAATTGTAATGAACCAAAATTAATACGTACTCAGTCGTGTACTTAATTTGTACTTATGTGTACTATTACGAAATGATATCGCCTTCATAAATGTAGACTCGGCGAAAAATACAAATTAGTTTTTGTTATTTTATTTTTATTTTTTTAAATTTTTATTTTGCAATCTTTTAAAACATTTGATCATGTGTTTAAAAAGGGGGGAAATTTAACCTTCAACTGTCCTCCCCCAAAACATTTAAGTTTAGCTATATTATACATGTATTTGTAAAATTAAAGCACTTCTTCATTGCACTTCTTCATTAGACTTCATATTAGCACCTCATTAGGACTCCTTTGTTAGCAGCCTTGCTGCGGGGAGGGGGCAGAGGCCCCTTGCCTTCTTAATATTTTTAGATTCCGGCCTGAGCCATGGTCGAAAGAGGTCGAACCTCTACCCCTGTAAATTCAGAGTACTAACTAATTTTTTTGAGAAGTAAACCACAGTAAAAGAAGTTTTTTTTATCTTTTTCCTTCGAGCCTTGTTCTCTTCAGGAACTCAGTCAGTTAAGTCGACAAGTTATAAAAGAAAAGTCGATAATTTTAGTATCAGAGAAAGTATCAGAGTATTATAGAAAGAGAAGAATTAAAAATTGGGACCCTTTGCCCAAATTAAGAGACAACCCAAGCACCATAGAAGATATCGGCATAACAGTCTGGCGAGTCTGTAGCCAAGAGTTTAACAGAGTGGCGACCGAAAAGAATTATAGAATGTTATAGAAGAAATATCCGTTGCAGCCTCCTAACTAGAATCCCCGTCGATCCGAACCGACTCAGGGCCATAAAAGGGGGGTTAACATATATATATATATATATATATATATATATACACACACAGACTCATATATATATATATATATATATATATATATATATATATATATATTAGGGTGGCGCAAAAACATAAAATTTGAATTATTCTTCTCTAACCCAATAAAATTGTTGAATTTAGTAAGAAAACACTCAATTCACTATTTCATCGAAATCAAAGAATATTTAGAGGTGTCACACTGAGGTTGAATTTTGTCACATTGTCCAATTTTAAGGACATCTTATGGTTTGCAATATTGCAATTATGTAACAAGTGTATTGACAATATTATAGTCATTTCTAGACATGAGTATTCTTAATCATTTCATCGTACGCCTGGAACTTATGTGCTGCTTCTTTCAATTATTGTACGTAATTGATTTGAGCGTTGCTGTTGATTTTTTCATCAGTATATTGGTAGTTTTCTGCGCGATTCAGTATGTGAGTGATAGGTATGTCACTGCACAACACAATTTGTCCTTTGCACAAAATCTGCTGATTTACATGTATTTTGATGCACGGATTACGAATATGTTACTATTTTATCTCTACCACCCACCATTTTTCTAGAAAACTACGTTAATGTTTCACAAAAATTATCCAAATTATATCAAACGCCTGCTAAGCAAAGGAACAGCCCTACAGCTATTGATCATTATTGTAACACGTGTTGCTCACTGATGGTTATTCGAAATGTTGTGTTGTTCTGTGATTGGTCTAAAGGTCGTCAGGTGATTTCACTGTGGCTTCCAAGTGGAAAATTGTTATTTTCTTTCATTGTTTCAGGTGCTCTGTTGATGTTTGGTGTTAAGATACTTTTCTGCTGGATCTATTGTGTTTAACTTCGTTTGTTGAAAACATTCATTGCTTTCGTGTTTTAACTTCATTAATATCTAGAAAAAGTGTAAACACTGCCGATTTATTTTGTAATGTGTGTGGCGAACTAACATTGAAATCCCCAAAACAAACATTTACCACTCTGGTTAAAAAGGCATATGAGTTATATTTTGGATGCAAAGTGGGTGATCAGGACAGAAGCTGGACTCCCTACATACAGTATGTTGCAATTCGTGTGCAAGGATCCTAAGAGTGTGGTTACAAGGTTCACGACCATCAATGCCGTTTGCCGTCCTTATGGTCTGGAGAGAGACAAAAGATCATGTTAGTGACTGCTACTTTTGTTTAACAAATATACGATGTTTCTCTCCGAAATCCAAACATGCAATACGATACCCAAACCTGCCATCAGCCATGGGACCAGTTCCTCACGATGAAACCCTGCCAGTTCCTAACCCACCAAAAGATTGGACTTTGGATGAGGAATATTGGGACTCCGAAATTGAAATTGAATCACAAACAGCCAGTGAGTTTGCAGATTCAGAATTTCTACCATCCACATCATCGTCACCTCACCTTATTACACAAGCAGAACTAAATGATCTCGTGAGATATTTTAATCTTCCTAAAAATCAGGCTGAACTTCTAGGATCAAGTGTGCAAGGGTGGAATCTTTTAGAAAAGGGCACCAACATAACTTCATATAAAAAGTGTCAGAATGATTTCATTACCTTTTTTTCTACAAGTGATGGTATTGTTTTGTAATTTAATGGAGTCTTTGGGGCATTAACACAAGTCGGAGGAATGGCGTCTCTTCATTGATTCCTCCAAATTAAGTTTGAAGGCAGTGCTTCTACACAACGGAAGTACCTATCCTTCTGTCCCAATTGCACATGCAGTCTATATAAAAGAAACATGAGAATATGCGTATTTTACTTAGATCTATTAACTATAATAAATATGTGGAATATTTGCGGTGATTTAAAAGTTATAGACCTTCTCCTTGGAATGCAGCAAGGGTACACAAAATATTGTTGCTTTTTATGCGAGTGGGACAGTCGCACTAGAGACCGCCATTTTGTCTGTAAAGATTGGCCTGCCAGGATGAGTTTTGTTCCAGTACAGACAAATATTTCTAATGAGCTTTTGTAGATCCAATAAAAGTGTTATTGTCACTACTTTACATCAAGCTGGGCCTGATGAAAAATTTTGTGAAAGCTATGGAGAAGAACATTGAGGCGTTTATTTATTTGAGAAATATATTTCCAAGGTTAAGCGATGCTAAAATCAAAGAAGGAATTTTTGTTGGCCCACAAATAAGGAAAGTTATGAAGGATACCAATTTTGGCATCAAATTAAATGAGGTCGAAAAAGCAGCATGGGTGGTCTTCAAATCGGTTTGTTCAAACTTCTTTGGTAAAGTCAAGTCTGACGATTGTTACTGTGGTGAATAAGATGTTAAGGTGCTATAAATCTATGGGTGCATTTCCTTGACTCTCATTTATATTTCTTTCCAACCAATTTGAGCACCGTTAGCGACGAGCACGGCGAAAGATTCTATCAGGAGATAGCCATTATGGAAAAGCGGTTCCAGGTAAGGTGGAATTCCAATATGTTGGCTGAATATTGCTGGTTTCTCATTAGGAAAACTCCCGAGAGTATGTACAAACGAAAAACATCAGCCAAAAGATTTTTTTTGTTCTGATCTTTTAATAATTATGTTGAAGTATTCAATATATTCTAATCTGTATATAAGATTTTATTACACGTTTCTTCAAAACGGTGGGTGATATAGGTATTCTGACATCAGATTTGAACTCAGCGCGTCCAAATTTATAAAAAATAACTTCGTTTCGTTTAAAGGACAGAAAAAGTTTGTAGTTTTGTCATGCAGTGACCAAAGCACTCGATCTACTACATAGTGATGGAGTTGCTTGGAAAGTACCTGAACTTCCTGAGTGCAGATGAAGTCACGGAGATCTCAAGGATGGCGGAGTTCAGTGGCATCTTCTATGGTTTCTGGTTCCTGAGGTGCGCTGTCCCTGCGGCCGCGCCGTACAGTGACTTACAGACCATCCACCAGATGAGGCAGTACAGGGAGCAGGGAGCGATGCAGGCCCACGTGGCGGAGACCTGTCTCAAGTCAATGGAAAAGCACTACTGGTACCATGACTTCTTCCTTGTAGTTCTTGCTCTTGTTGACGAGGGCATGCCTGAGGAGGAGAGACAAGCCCTCGCTCTGGCTCCAGCTGTCAAGGAGAGACCTGACTATTTTGTGATTGGCAAGCCAAAGGATCCTGGATTCCTGGAAGAGAGGAACTGGCCTGCTGGCAGAGCTCCTCCCAGACTGGCTCAGCTGGTAGGCCCGAGGTCCTGGCTCATCTTTGAGAGGCTGGGGCTGGAGGGTGAGCAGGTGGAGTGGTTGAGGGAGGAGGTGGGGCTGTGGACCAACAGGGCCGGCTCCCTGAGGTTCCAGCAGTACGTCAAGGGGCTATGCGTTGCCAACGACCCTGCGGAACGTTCCATAAAATTGGTGCAGGACTTCATCCACAGTTCCCAAGACGATAATGCTCAGGCAAGACCTGATGCTGACCATCAGCGACCAAAGGAAGAGGCACAATAGTGGGACCAAGGCTGGCTTGGCCAAGATTGGCAAAAAATAACTCCCCAGTGTAATATTATTGTTCTTTACAAAACTATTTCTGATTTACTGTTCATCGTAATATACTGCTTGGTATTGATAAAGTGGAAATATTAAAGTCAAAATTGGTGGCATTTCCCGACCAACTAGAGCCCTGTCCTTTTAACTGTGAACTATTGAGATATGATGGAACCAGAGGAGAAAGTTAGCTAAGTTTGATTTCATATTTCGTATTTTTTTAAACAGTCTAATAATTATATATCGGTATTTTAAAATAAAATAATGCTTCGGACAACATAAATTACAATTTTCACAGTGTTACTTATGCAGTATTTATTATGTAGTGTTACAGTGTTCCTTATATATTTGCATTTTTTCCGTGGATCTGGTTGTATATTATGACTCTTTCTGAAATGAAACATTTCACTCGCCAGCAAACAGAAGTTTGGCTTGTCAGCCAACCAGCACTGTCTATTAATGGCCGCAAACTACCCTCGAAGGGGTACGTGTTCCGGCGGTTTTTCGTCCTCCATAAGTAAGAGAAGAAAACCATTCGAGAAGCCTCCACACTCGTCGTCATGGAAGTTAAAAAGTTCTGGGACATGGCACGAATTTCTACTTCGAATGAGCAGACACAATATCAAGAAGGTCGAAAACCTTTTTGAAGAATGGTGTAAACTACTTAAGGCGCGAACTCGGCGGTCACAACCTCAATTGCAAAAGGAGCGGATCTTCACTGAAGGGTTGGAAAACCTCCTCGATATTGCTCACGCAAACGCCCTCCACATGAGCCTCAACGAAGAAGACAAGGAATTTCTTCTGGCTCAAAGTGAGGAGAGGAGTGGATACATGTCAGGGATCGACGAAAAACTTGCAAATAGAGAAGCTTGCAGACGTCATAGGATGGAGGCTGAGAAGGAAAGTCACTAAAACGAACTTAAGAGGAAGGCCGAAGCTTCACTGACGTTAGAACTTGCGTCTAGTTTTAGTAGTAGCGAGTCAGAGATTGCTGAAGAAGCAGAGCCAAGTTGTGCTGATAAAGCCGAAGCAGAGCCTTCAGTCCAAATGGAATTTTGACTCCGCAAAAGGAAAATGAGGAACATTATCACTCCTACTGTGGTTTCTGGAATGGATCGCACAAAGATAACAGACCGAAATGCCCCCTATCTCCTCACAGAGGCGGTATCTGGCCTTGGTCATGACCCATCCAACTTCTCCATCAGCCGAGACACTATTCATCGGAAGAGAATGCAAGTGCGGAAGGAGATTACTGCCGCGATCAAAGACTCCTTTGCTCCCAGTGCGCCCCTCACTGTCCACTGGGATAGCAAATTTGTTTCCGACCTTAAAGGAGAAAAGAAAGTGGACCGCCTTTCTGTTCTCGTTTCCGCTGAAGGGACATCCAAGCTCCTTGGCACCCCAATTCTGCCTTCAGGTACAGGAGCACATATGGCCAAGGCTATCCTTGAGTGTTTGGAGGAGTGGGGAATTAAAGACCAAATACAAGGAATGTCTTTCGACACAATAGTAAGCAATTCGGGGCCGAAAAACGGCTGTGGCACACTTCTGCAGCAGAAACTCGGCAGGAGTCTTTTCCACTTTGCCTGTCGTCACCACGTGATGGAAATTGTAGCGGGTAAGGTATTCACGGAGTGCTTTGGCTTTTCAATGGGACCTGATAGCCTTCTCTTTAAGAGAGTCAATGAAATATGGAGTCAAATTAAAACAGATGAATTTAACCACTTGGATTTAAATAAGGAAAACACCGAGTATCTCTGAGATCGAAGCAACGCGATCATTCTCTTCTGTAAAGAGTAACTGAAGGATGTTCAGCCGCGAGATGACTATCATGAGCTCCTTGAGCTCACTCTCATCTGCCTTGGTGTAGCTCCACCTCGGGGTTACCATTTTTACCGTCCAGACGCTTTCCATCACACTCGTTGGATGGCGAAGGTAATTTATGCCATCAAGATCTTTCTCTTTCACAATCAGTTCCACCTCACTAGGCAAGCAAATGCTGGCTGGCATCCAGCGATTCTTCATCTTTACTCTCAGTGAATACGTCCGTGCGTGGTTTTCTGCTCCAAGAGCATCTTCAGCCCCGAACCACGCCCTCCATTTTCTGAAACGTTTAGTAGAATACAAGGATAAAGCTATTTCTAAGGTGGCCATCAATGCTTTTTCCCGCCACCTCTGGTACCTCAGTGAGGAGTTGGCACCCCTCGCCTTCTTCGACCCAGAGGTTTCAGTGGATATGAAAAGAAAGATGAATAATGCCTTAAATAGGAAGACTTCTGAAGATCCTCCCAAACGGGTTGAGATTGACGTTGCTACGGTTGACATGGACCGGATGACTGTCGTTGACTTCATCAGAACTAACACCAGGAGCTTTTTTCAAAAGCTTGACCTCCCCAGAGAATTCCTAAGTTTTGATCCGACTGAGTGGGACAATCGTCCAGACTACAAAACAGCATGCAACTGAGTTCAAGGACTTCAGGTAGTGAATGACTGCAGAGCGAGGTATCGCCCTCATACAGGAATATAACCAGATTCTCACGAAAGAATAGGAGCAAAATAAATTACTCCTACAGGTAGTCGAAGAGCATCGTCAAAAGATTCCTGACCAATGAAAGTCTACACTGGCCTCGTGTCATAACTACGCCAAAATGAGTAACCATGTGACACCTTTAAATTTGTTTCGATTTCGGTGAAACTTCAGAAATAGTGTTTTCTCAATATATTAAAAAATTATAAATGGGTGAGACTTTCAAATTTCCGACTTTTACTTTTTGCCTATATGGTTTTGCACAACTTATTCACGCTGACGTCCTGAATAAATATACTAATTTATGAAACATATTTTGATAACATCCTGTGTATATATATATACACAGGGTGTTTGAAAACTTTCTGTACAAATTGTAATGGGGGATAGGCAACACCAAGACAGACCCTTTTCGTCTATAAGTGTATGTCCGCTGACGTCACCATTCGGCGCGAGAGGGCGCCGCTGCAATTGGCTAAAAGGTGAAGTGGGCTAGACTCGCGCTTGCCGCGGGCATTCTTAAATCGGACGTAGTACGCGTAACATGGAGTGCTTCACGGCTGCTGAGATGGCTGACATGCATATGGTGTATGGTGCATAGCATTTCATCAATTCGTTCAGTGTCACACAAATCGAATAATTTAAAAAAAAAATTGTAAAATCGTTCTCGTGGGCCATATACGTGAGAAAGGATAGGCAGTACATGCTGCAGGTACTGCTATAGTAGCCCTGGACTCAGTAATGGTTCCAGACAATTTGGGGAATGTGCAATTGCTCGAGGAATTTTACAATAATAGCATCATTCCAAAGAGGGCCTCCCAAGTGAATTAAAATAATACATTCTCTCCCTATTTTTAAGATAAATGGCTATCCAATGAATCCATTCTCCGTTACTAACATCCGTATTTAGAGTAAGTGCGCTGCAGTGACTCGTAGCTGGAAGTTTCAGCGTTTCATTTTTCGCAAACACACCGATAAATTTTGAGTGTGTGAATCGGTCACTATCATTACTCTCTTGAGTGTATTCGTATCCATTTTTAAAAGTCTGTGACTACACCTCTAAACCTATCAATCTCTATTAGAGCTTGCGATATCAGGTAAACTAGTACACTAATAGGAGCGTCTAGCGGCTTGGCGAATACCAATCTGACTGAGATATTTCCAATCTGCTGTGGACTTATGTGCGTGCTTATACTAGCAGATAAGTCAGGCGAGATGTCAAACGGTAAAGATTTACCTGTTCGACGAATTCCTTCTGTGTTACGCCGATTCCTAATTCGTTGCAATTACCGGCAATATGTGCAAGATTACCATAAGCTCTCGAGCAAAGCGGGAACAGGGTTTCTGTTGAATAATCCGTTTCTAATGTCCCCATAAAGGACTCCATTGACGTATACTCGTATAGGGTTATATTTTTAAGGCCAAAATTTTCGAAATTAAACGCGTTCTTTTTATATTTTCCATTCATAGAAACGTGTTCCTGCATTCCAATTAATACCCTTTTAGATAGAGCTCCAAGAGAAACATTTTCTATCATCTGCTTCGATGTTAGCCCTGAGGGCACCGTATATAGTTTGATCTATACTCTGTTAATTGGGTATTTTACTGTGGCGTGTAGTAAATTTTTTTCAATTTCTATTTGTTTAGTCGCGCGTAATTTCCTTCGGCGCACGCGGAGATATGTCTCCATAACATAAATTACCATAGGCTTTGAACTCTCTTCTTGGTCAGCCCCCAGATTTAAACAAATCTCAGGATTCGTACGAGTGAGCTTTATTTTCATATCGATCCCATTCACAAGCAGCTTCTCCTGGAATGTGAAATCTGTGTGTAAACGCCCTAAACATTCATATATCTTCTTTTTAGAATTTTTAAACTTGTCCGTTATACTGCTTTCATCTTTAGCCTGATAATAGCCGTCGGCAGTTAAAAATGTATCCTTCGCTTCTTTTGAAAAGTTGAGGACATTTTCGAGATAGGCTCGTAGGTGATAGTACCCAGTTCCTGCCGAGATTTTCACCTGATTTAAATACACGTCAACTGACTTAATATGGAGTGTAGAAAGTTTCTTTCTGGGATTACAACGTATTTGTCTTCGCAATCCGTTCCACCTGAATGTGATATTCGTAGTTTAGCATACATGTGCACTCAGCTTGGATCAAAAAAGTAAGGGCCTGAGCTAGGGATCACGAACTCTACAGGAGCACTCGGAGAGCTAATGGTGTTTAACAGATTAATTGTAATAAAGTCACTGTGCTCAATGGAAACTTGAGTTGGGGGCATGTCAAAGAAGGCCAGCTCCGATTTTCAACATTTTGAACTACACGGATGGATGAAACGCGCCATGGCAAGCCAGAAATAGTGACACCTCGCTCGACAAGTTGTAAACAGCCTATGATTCATGAGAGCAATGTCCTTAGCTTATATCAGTTAAAAAAATGATCAACCATAGGTTTCATTCGCTTACAACGTTTCTTCTTTTTTGATGTCCTTTCACGTTTAGCGCCACGTGCTGGTAAACCCTTCTTCTTCCGGACAGGCCTCTTCTTCTTCCCACAACCACGCATTTTTCTCTTTGCATCTTTGATGATTTAGTCCCGTGTACGCTTTAAGTGCTTTTTTAGAGCTACTTTAGGCTTAGTCCTCGCGATTATGTCTTCTACCGTGTTAAGACCTGATTGTAACGCTTTCCTGCCGAGATATCTGGCACCACTCTTCAGCAAGGGGACAGCCGTACGCAGTATGGTTGAAAAAATGGATCCAATCCCACTCCCGCGCTGGGATCACACTCATTGATAGACTGTGAAAGGCCTTCGGGTAATTATGTCACACTGCGACGAAAGTGCAGCTTCACTGTTAAGCTCCCATCACCGAATGGAAAACTTTTCCCCTCAATCGTTCTTATATATATTGAGATATTGGTAAGTAGGTTAGTTGCGACATTGACATAATGAGGCTTGTCGTATGTAATGCTTAACCCCCTTCCTATATGATTGGGAATGTGAGCGATACGCAGCAGGCGCGCCTGGGTATCACCAACAAACTAATGTTCCACGATATTGCTGTAAATACAGCACATGTCTTGGGGAGTGTAGCCATCTTTCAATTTCTCCAATTTCAGTTGATACATTAAGCTGCACGAGTCATGTTGTGTTTCGTGAAAGGTATATCTTTGGAGGGTTGCTCCATATCGGCTCTCGGTTATAATTTTGGACAGCACTTTGTCTTTAATATTACTGTTAGCCTCTGATTTTAGAGTCAGAGCCAGTGGTGGATTATCACAGAGACTATTGAGGCTGAAGCTCTTGCTCCCATGCTTCAGGGGCTCCTAATCAACTGTGTTTCGATAATATAATTCGAGATTTCGCAAACTTCTTTAATTAAATATGACAGAGTACAGAAATTGACAAATTCCCTGTTTTATTTTATGTTTTATAGGCCCTAAAGTAAAGATTGTTTAATATTGTTTGGTTTTGGCAAACGGCAAAATACACTGTGTTAAGGTTCTTTTAAGTTTGTTTTTCAATTAGCCTGAGCACTAGGGTGACAACTTCTTATAGGGATAAAATTTGAAATTCAAAACAATTTGCCGGCCATTTGTCCAATGCTGCCACCCTATGAGGAAACAGCGAAACACCGTAGACGAAATCTCATGGAATTCGGAAAGCATTTAGGGGTGCTTCGAGTCACATGAATGAAACTGTCGCGCGGAAGAAATTTCAAGAATGAACGAGTTTCGACAACGCTTCAAAAACAAAAATGTTTCGAGAATGCAAGTGTATTATATAATTTAATAGAATTGTTTCCTTTATTTCATACTATAGATTGTGCAAATCGATTAATTTATTTCATTAAATTAAAATTTTCATAAATAAATCGTTAAATAATATGATGTGTATCAATCTTTGGATGATCAGCTTTTGGTGCTTCAAGTTCATTTTGCATACGACTGCCTGACTGAAAACAACGCTTAGAAGTTCTCTCCCGATTCTTTTAAGATATCTAAGGTAATATTTTTTATTTTGATACATTGATTATATTATTATTGGAAATTGTTCTAGAAAAGTTTCATTAATTGTTGGCATAGTTTGATGTTTAAATTATATAAATTTGGAACTGAATTTGATTTCCTATGATAATTTATATACGAGTATATATACAGGGCCGTCGAGAGGGGGGGTCAGGAGGGGCCAGTGCCCCGTGGTCCGGGTGTCTGGGGGCCCGCAGGAGAATAAAAAAAATCGTAAAAAAATAAATAAGGATCATGATAATCATTAAGAAATTGTGACGTTTTTTTCATTCAGAGCTCCTTACATTTAATTTCTTACATGTAATATCTGAGTATCCTAAAAGTCATCACTAAAATTCATCAATCTGACACATTTTTTCAAATGTAGCTTCCGTTCTCACGCTTTGTGGTATGATCGAAAGTAGCCAAGGTCAATAAACTTGAGAAATATTTAACCAAATCTCTCATTTGTGTTTTGGGTGTTGCACGAAGAGGTTTGAAACACTTGAACTATTGAATTACTTAATTTTATAAAGTTAAATATTATATTATTAAAGTTATACATATACAGTATATATATATATATTAATAGATTTATTGCATATATATAATGCCTTGACACTTGGTGTGGGGGCCCGTAATGTTTGCTAGCCATGGGGCCCGTTAATGGCTCTCGACGGCCCTGTATATATATATATATATATATATTACAATATAAATGAGATCTTTAAAAATGGAATCATAATACGAAAAAAATTAATGCTTTGATTCTTATTTTAATTTAATATACGTTTCTTTTCTTTTCTTAGGCCCAATGGCGACTACCCGCACAGCGAGTCAAATTTGGCTCATTGGCCATCCCATACCCAAGATCAAGGGCGCACGGCTTCCTTCAATTGGAGACGTTTTACGCCTGTTTTTTCACTTTCATATAGAGCACAAGAAGAGAGTGAACGACTCAGCGAAGGAGGTGGCATCATCAGTCATTGGTTACTGGGAGAAATCCCGGATACCTACCATCACGGAGAAGAGCATTGGTCGAAAAGTGGTAGATCTTTTTCTTACTTGGAAGCTTCTCCAGAAAAATCGTGCTCGCGCTACGGAAACCCAGCGGAAAAAAGATGAGTTCCGTGATAATTTGGAAAATCTTTTCGATGTCGCCCACCCTAAAGCGATGGAACTTTTGACCATCGAAGAAGATCGAGCCTTCCTTATTGCTCAGCGAGAAAAAGGGAGGAGGGGAGTAATGGGAGGAGTTGACAAGAAAATGGCTCATTCTGTCATGCGTCGGGAACAAACTGAAAGACACCAACCTCAAGCCAATATTACTTTTGAAAATATTGAGCTGGAATCTTCTTCTACGTCTGAAGCACCAAGTTCTGCGCCATCATCTGAAGACTCACCGCCCGCCTCTCCTGAAAAACGCAAGTGTTATGCTCGTGGCACTATCCAAGTCATCACTCCCGAATTGGCAAGTACATTGGATCGCACAGGAATCAGTCATCGTTCAGCACACCGGATTATCGACGCTATGGCTAGAAGCCTCGGCCATAACTCACAAAAACTCGCGCTCAACTATGAAACCATTAGAAAATCACGAGAAAGGCTCCGTTCGGCGACGGCAGAAAAGATTAAACAAAGTTTCACACCCAACGAAGTGCTCACTGTTCACTGGGACGGAAAAATTCTACCAGACGATGAAGGTGGTCGGTGTGACCGACTAGCCATTTTCGTAACCGGAGTTGATACCGAGAAGCTCTTGGGTGTACCTAAGCTGACATCAGGAACGGGTGAAGTCATCGCCTCGGTGGTACATGCTGCGCTCAAAGAATGGAATGTGTCAGAAAAGGTATCAGCTATGAGCTTCGACACTACAGCTTCAAATACTGGTTACTTGTCTGGGGCATGCGTAATTTTGGAGCAGAAACTCGGCCGCCGACTCTTATACCTTGCATGTCGCCATCACATCCTAGAACTTGTCGTTGAGAAGGCGTACATGGAATGCATGGGACCATCATCTGGTCCAGATATCCTCCTATTCTCCCGCTTCAAAGAGACGTGGAATACAATTTGCCAAGATAAGTACAAGACCCTGTCAGACCTTCCATCGAGTCTGAATGAGAATCGAGAAGAACTGATCGCTTGCTGGAATCTATATCTGACAAAACATCAGCCGAGGGATGATTACCGTGAATTCTTGGAGTTGTCGATTACAATCCTTGGAGGTAATTTACCTAACTTTAGGTTTCGGCGACCTGGAGCACTTCACCGAGCACGTTGGATGGCAAAAGTAATTTATTCATTAAAAATCCTGCTGCTTTCCCATCAGTTCAGACTTACAACTCGTGAAATGTCTGGCTTAAAACGATTTGTATTTTTTGCCCTGGAGTTATATGTCAGCGCGTGGTTCACGGCCAGCAGTCCTTCATCTGCTCCCGCGAACGATTTGAAGCTTCTTCAAGACCTAGCAAAGTACCACGATGAAAAGATCTCAGCATCCTGCCTTAGTGTCCTCGGTCGTCACTTATGGTACCTCAGCGAGTACTTGATTGGTCTCGCACTCTTTGATAAAGGTATCAATGCAACGACGAAAAAGAATATCGCTCGATCAATCCTCGAAAAAGAAGCTGCTGAAGATCCTCCAAAGCGAGCCTCAATACCTGCTGGAGCCCCAATACCTGCTGTTTCTTCCATTTCAACAAAGCAGCTCTCGGACTTTGCCTCGAAAGGATCAAAGCTTCTCTTTGAACTTCTAAAAATTAATGATGGTTTCTTGTCCAAGGAACCAGAGACCTGGCCGGACGACGAAGATTTCAAGACTGGTTTGACTATAGTTGAAGGACTAAAAGTCGTCAATGACATGGCAGAGAGGGGAATTGCCTTGATCCAGGCCTTCAATACAAAGATTACGAAGAATGAAGAACAGCGCCAACATCTCTTGCAGGTTGTTGAGGATCATAGGAAGTCTCAGCCTGGTACATTGAAAAAGGGGTATGGCTTGAGGAAAAGCAAGAATTAATGGGTGGTCTACAATTGAATGAAAGACACCCTGGAATATATTTAGTAAATATATTATTTACTTATTACGATTGGAGTACGCCTGCACTTAAACCTTATGAACTAAAACTAACGTTTATTTACATTAATTAAAAAAAATATTAATTTATTTTTACTAGGTAATGAATTTTTGTTATAAGGAGAATTATTTACCTCACTCGAGACACCCTTAAATATTATCTGAATGACCTAATATTTACAGTACATTGTTTTCTCATGTAATAGCAGCATTGAACAAATGGCCAATAAAAAACTCCAACTTTCGATTTTTATTGTCACCCTACTGAGCACCGTACATATAATTCGTGTAAATGTACTATGTACTGTGCATGTACATGTGTTGTTAATAAAGAGCTATAGAAAAGGGTCCCCCATATTCTTCATTGCCCCGGCGCCCCGAGGTGTCTTAATCTGCCTCTGGGGTGAGTATGTGCCGGGGTATCTTTGTTTACGATTTCGTATATTCCGTAAGATTTGATCTTCTCAGGCTACCATTTAAGTCTCTCACAACATCCTCGGCTGCGCCATAATCACTTGGGCCTAGTGTTACTACTGTAGTGTAGTACTGTGCGTCCCCAGGGCGGGCGGCACGCATGGTTTCTTCCCGAGTTACACTGGTCTTTTTACACTCATCACGGATTCTAAGAACCGTAAAAACGGATTTTTTTTATCAATACTTAAAAACTTGGTAGCTAATTGAATTTCGCATATTCCTACCTCATACGAATCACGACCCAATTCAACGGGCCCATGGAGTTCTGTTACAAAGTTGGACAGGTTGTTGGCAGGATGTGCAGAGGGAGAAGAAGAGGACGGTAGTGTGACGTACAAATGGTTAGGAGCCATGTTGCACACTATTTAAACTTCATTATTGCATCAGCTTTTATATAGGTGTTGAAGCTTTCGTGGTACCGTAGCCATTTCACCAGGTACATTGTTTTCTTTTCTGAACCTTTGCTGCCTAAAACTTTTTAAATTTTAAACATATTTTTTCCTAAATTAAATGCCACTTTTTGCAGTTCCTCGCCGTAAAAGCCTCCTGCGATTTCTTCCCCATTCAAATCTTCAACGTAATACAGCATTATGTCGTCTTTAGGTCTCATAGCCCTAACTTTAAAAATCTCACGTGTCCAGCCTTGCTCAAATCCCTTCGCGAATTTATTACCCGAACGTGACAGCCTTACATAATCATTGGTTTTGAAATGCAAGGAGTGTGGTGGCATTCTACGAATCTCTTTTCTCACAACACGGTTTGTATGCGTACCTCTTTCTAAAATTTCGTTAGGTGTTTACCAATAGCACGGTGGTGTGAACAGTTATAGGATGAGGCCAGCGAATCCAGAATGTCTCTATACCTGTATGTGTTTTTATTTGTGAAATAGCGATGAATGCGTTCCTTTAAGGTACGTTGAACTCTTTCCCCATATCCATACAAAAATAACTAGGAATCCTGTTTTCTTTCAACATCAGCGTCTTTGTGGCTTTAGCAACTGTTTCAGGCGATTTATTTTTATGAGGAATTAACCACAAATATCTGGAGAATACATCTATTATGAACAGGATGTGGCGTAGCCACCAGTATACACTGAATAACTCTGCATGTCTGTTAAGTCCGCTTGCCAAATAGAATCAATCGATGCTGCTGTTGTCTTGGCTGTTTTAAACCTTTTTCTCACCAGCATCCAGCTCCCGCAAAATCCTCTCAACATCTTTTTTCCCTACTCCCTCATTATAAACACCTCTGTACATGCAATTAACGCCGCCGTAGGAGGTTCGGCTAGAAATGTCATAACGTTTTCTTAATATGTTAGCCATTTGCATATTTTAGAAGCACCCGGTAAGTTTGGCCGTTGCATGGTCTCTTCTTTCTCCTCTTCAGAGATGCTACCGCTGGGGGCGAAGGCGAGCTCAGTTGTGGTACATGCGAGGTTTGTCCCAAGTCTTTTAACCTGTTCAGATTACCTATCAATGTTTTGGGGAGATTTATTTGCTGTAGTTTTGCTTTCATATGTTTCTTTTCTGCTGGTGAGGGACTATCCCACTTTCTCACCAAGTCATAGACGATGTCAATGATGTTCGAACCCTGTACCTGTGCTCCTTCTACAACAATCTCACCTGTATCGGTCCACTCTATAATGGGATCCTCTCTCAATAGATTATATAGACTTAAACCTTTATTCCTCAATGTATATGGGTGACTGCTTTTTAATACATGCTCGATATGTTGTGGGGGCGCCCCGTTGTTCTTTGACTTTCGTCTCTAGCCTCAACCCCAGGTCCTATGCCTCCATACGGAACGTCGCCTGCACTGTGCCTAATAAATCCGGGGACCTCCGTCGGATTCTTATAATTTTCATATTCATGAAGAAATTTTTGCAGAGTTTCTTGGTATAAGATTCTTTTCTCATCATGTGACTTTTCACTGTTTAATAGGGTCTAACAATTCGCTTTCCATTCTTTTAAGCCTGCTTTCACGGGGATCTAGAACCATATCTGGACTCTTTGAGCTCTGTAGTGAAACATAAACCTCATGTGGAATCACGACTACTTTCTTCATTATATTAAACTAGTCAGTAAAGTTCCCAAAACTGAAAATAAGATGGGGGGGGGGAATGAACCCCCTCTTTGTAAAATAATTCGTTTTTTCTTCCCCACAGTTTGATTTTGACGAGCCAGCGTGCGTATTATGTTCTTTTAACGGCGTAGATGATCCTTCTGAGGGGTTCTCATTGGTACATTACATTTTATAGCGTTAAGACAAATTTCACAGATGCATTTTAAAAAGTCGGAGTCAATATTTTTTAACAAACAGCTGTTGCAGTGCCATTTGTAAGCCACTGTCCATAAGTCTACATGCTACATTCTAGACGTCCAGCAACGGGCCCAGAATTGCTCCCACACCACCGCAATGCTCGTCTTGCTTTCGCTCGTGAGCACGTCAATTGGACTCCTCCAAAAGCAACCCTCTCCTGTTCTTCTTTACACTCTTCCCAGTCCATCGGATGTTTGAAGATTAAATCTTGATTCGTCCGTGAACAATACTCATCCCCATTGGACCATAGTCCAATTGACATGGTCACGAGCGAAAGCAAGACGAGCATTGCGGTGCGGTGGTGTGGGAGCAATTCCGGGCCCATTGCTGGACGTCTAGCATGTAAGCCACTTTCCATAAGTCTCCTCCTAACGACGTTTGTGGCAGTGAAGCGATGATCTCGCAAAACACCTAGAACGATGAAACGATCGTCACGGGCAGATGTGCAGCGCGATCCTCCAGATCCTGGTCTTTGGCTGTACTCTCCTGTCTCCACATAACGTTGGTAGACACGTCGAACCATTGTTCTTTGAATTCCTAGTGCATTTGCGACGTAACGCTGGCTCCGACCATCTTCAATTAGGGTGACAACTCTTTCGACATTCACGGCACTCAAATCCATTGTAAATGTCCAATTCTGAAACCCAAACGAATTCGAAGTATATCTGTTACTAAACGTTATTTTGTCTCGTTATTTGGTTGCCTCATAGATTATATTTTCGAATTTTAAAACTTTTATAAACAGAAGCTTGCCCACTTTTTTTGTTTATCGCGATATTCCAAGTGGTCTTCCTCGCTTAAAGTGTGTATTTTGGGTGTATATAGATTTCTTCTATTATTATTATTATTATTTTGATTATATATTTATCTCCTACATATTTCAAATAGGTGTATGTTAAATAATTGATCCCATGTTAAATAACTCGACTAAATAAACAGAATGACGTAGTTCTGTTTTATTATTCAAAGTATATAATATTATTTTATTATTGTACGCTAAAATTAACGGCACTACAAAAATTATATATATTTGCATTGACTTTTAAACCGACTGGAACTGTCAAGAACTTCATTATACGGAGAACATCTCCTCTCCATTAAATATATGCAAATTAAATAAATAGTCCAATCTGGCAAATATTCTTATGGATTGCCACGAATATATATATATATATATATACACACACACTCCTTCTGATAACGCCTTCAAAGCCAGATTAAGCCAACTGGCTGATTAAGACTTCTAAACCAACTGAGGCTGTTAAGAACTTCAGTATGCGATGAGACATGCCAGCGAAAAGTTCTCCTATCCTATTCTCTCCTTTCTCTCTCTTAGGCTACCTTCCTACTTCAGGTTAGGGAAACCATTTTGGGGGGAGGTCATTCTTCCGGACAAACCCTCTCTCTCTCCCTTCATGCAGCTTGGTGGCTTAACACCCTCTCCCTTGCTTGCATACTCCAATCCCCACGGGAGCTAACCCCCTCCCCGACGGATGCCAACTCCTTCTCCCCCATGGGTGCCAACCCATATATATATATATATATATATATATACATATATACTGCACTATAAAAAAAAACCTTAGCTCCCCCATTTGCAGCTTACATATTTACTTATATCGAAATAGTTCTTAGTGATTATAAAAACATAAAATTCTTTATTTATTGCAGGTATTAAAATTACTCTAGCTGATAAAGTGATAATATAATGGCTTCTCAATTAATTGGTGATTCGGAGAGGCACGCATACGAGCAATAACATTTCGGGAAGCTCGTGATGCTGGAGCCACCTTTGTAACACGTTCATGGGTTGCCAAAAAGTTGCGACGAAGTGAGGACTTCGTCAAAAGAAATTGGAATAAAACTTTGGATGAATGTGAAATGGATACAACCAAATCTGGGCGCCCAAATTTGCCATTCTCTCAGGAAACAAAGGGCATCATTGAAAGCGGTACGCGTAAGCGGGAAAACAGCTGTGCTAAACTTTCTAGAGAGATCGAAGTAGTGAGAGGAAAGATCGTTAGTGGTGAGATCATTCGACTGTACCGTCATAGGCAAGGTTTAAAGCCTTGGCATGAACTTCCAAAGCCAAGAAAAACTCAACTTAACATCGATGACAGAATGTGGTTTGCCCATTATCTTGAAGATTGGGATGTGGATGATTTCATGCATTTAGCTGTCTCCGATGAATTTTTTGTTTACGTAACACGTCGGCCTAACTACGAAAATGATCGAGTGTGGGCCACAACACTAGATAAAATCGATGACAATGAACATTATCGCGAATTATTAAAAAGTCCAGACTGTGTTGGTGTGTTTGTTTTGTTCACTGCAAAGAAGCTCATGTGGGTGCTGAAGTCAAATGGTCAGAGTTGGGATGGACAGGATTTTCGTGATATTATTCTATCCCAGCATGTCATTCCTTTTCTAAGAAACCCAAACAATGTTATGGATGTCGATCAGGTCACACTTCTGCACGATAAGGCCCCATGCTTTAAGGCATTAGCCACTCAACAGTTGTCGCGGAACCATGAGATCGATTTCTTTGGAAATGAAGAATGGCCAGGAAATTCTCCTGACCTGAACGTTTGTGAACAAATTAGATCAGTTATAAAGGACAAGGTTGAATGTCTCTTGTTTCAAGAACCTGCAGCAAATCGATTTTCGAAGGATACAATGACGCAACACATTGAAACTGTTTTAGCAAATTTGCGTAACGATCAAGATCTATTCACGTCACTTTTGGCAAGCTACCCAAAGCGAATTCAGGCTGTCTTGGAAGCCAATGGCGAGAGCACCAAGTTTTAATTGTTTCTCATTAAATGCAGGATTAAATTATCTTTTGTAAGGTATGTTTAGTTGTACTGTAACTCTAATGGTTTAGGCCATGGGCGGGTGTGCTAAGGTTTATTGGAGCCCGTATACACACACACACACACACACACATATAATATATATAATATATATATATATATATATATATATATATATATTATATATATATATATATATATATATATATGTATATATATATATATATGTGTGTGTGTGTGTATATATATGTATATATATATATGTATATGTATATATATACTCTTTCTGATTAAGACTTCTAATCCAACTGAGGCTGTTAAGAACTTCATTATGCGATGAGACATGCCAGCAAAAAATTCTTCTTCTTCTCTTCCTCTCTCCTCTCTCTCTCTGTCTCTCTCTTAGGCTACCTTTGTTGGTCAGGTTAGGGAACCCCTTTTGGTGGGGGGGGTCTTTCTCCCGGACCAACCTCCTCTCCCCCTTTATGCTGCTTGGGGCTAAACACTCTCCCCCTTGCTTGCATATTCCCTCCCCCATGGGTGCCAACTCCCTTCTCCCCATGGGTGTTAATCGCCCTCCCCGATGGGTGCCAACCGCCCTCCCCATTGGTGCCAACCCCCTCCCCCTTTGCAACATTTGATCAATATTGCTTTGCAATTGCGCTCTTCCATTTTGCGGGCCTACTACTCATATTTAGGGGTCTTTACCAAATGGGAAATTTTTCTGCTACTTTATGTACTTAATTCTTGAGTGACTGATTGTTTTTTGTCTACTTTATTTGTAGTTTTTGGAGTTATAGTGAAATTATCTTTAATAATTTTAATAAGATACCAACTAGATTTAAGAAGCATGTGGTGGACAAAGTTGAAACCATGTTCAGAGAATGGGAAAAGCTAAAGAAAAACAAAGAGAGCAAAGACAAACGTTCAAAGAAATTAATAAATAAAGAGGAAAATTGGAAGGCAGACTTAGAAGGTTTGACATTACTTATGCTGATGTTTAGAAGATAATCAAAACTGATGAAGATCGAGAGTTCCTTGCTGCTGAACGTGAGAAAGGAACATGAGTTAAGATGGGAGGTGTAGACCGAACACTAGCCAACAGAGAGGAAGAGTCAACAAAAATGCAGCGGAGAGTTAAGAAAAGAATTGCCCAAGAAAAGGAAAATAAGAGACAACGTGAAGAGAAGGTTAGTTTTGTGTTCTCCTCAGAGTCATAGAGTTAATCCGTTGAGAAGTTGAAAGATTGAAAGTACCGATCAATCCTCGTGTTAGAGAGTTAGCCAGAAAAGGGATGAGAATATTTAGAAAGTCTGCTCCTGCTTGCTCTCCTTAAAGGAAGAGGCATGCAGTTACAGAGTTCAGAAGAGCAGTGTCCGTTATAATAGCGATAGCAAAGAGAGAGTGAAGCAACATTGCGGCGAAGAGAGAGGAATTGAAGACAGTCAGAAAGAGGCGGGGAATTAATGAGACGAAAAGCCTTTGATTCCACCCAGTCAAGTACGGCTGTGTGAGTTGAGCCACTCCATACAGGGGCGTTCGAGACCACTGTACAGAGACAGCAAATGAGCGGTTGTGAAGAAACTGCGTAGCGGTACAGCAAATCTAACCTCTTTGAAGTTGTTTCGGAAAGAGAGTATAAATTATGTGATCCTTCCAGGAAAGATCACGAGAAAAGAGAACGCTATGAATGTTAAGAGAAGAGGAAGGATTGAGTTGTCTGTTGTTGAAAGTAAGGGGGATAGTCGTGTGGAAGACTGTGACGAATAGACAGATGGAGGAACTGAGTTTTTGAAGCAGTGAAAGCCACAAGGTTTTCTCTGACCCAATCAGATATAGCAGAAAGATCAGAGGTCAAGTGCTCCAAAGCCATAATACACGAATCATGGAGTGACTGTTAAGAGGAATGTTTTGGAAAGCGGGCGGAGAAGTGAAGAGTGAAATCATCAGCATATGAGTGAATAGAACAGGAAGTGCAAATTGAAAGATCATTAATAAATAAAAGGAAAATAGTGTGTAACAGGACAGAACCCTGAGAGACACCACTCTTAATTGTTTTAGGAGAAGAACAGTGGTTTTCCACAACCACAGCTATATATCGGCCAGAAAGGAAATTAGAGATTAAGGCACAGATAGACGGATAGACACCGAAAGAGGGCAGTTTAGAAATTAAATATTTGTGCCAGACTCTCTCAAAAGCTTTTGATATGTCAAGCGCAACAGCAAAAGTTTCACCGAAATCCCGACAGAAGCGTGACCAAGAGTCAGAGAGATATGCAGGAAGATCGCCAGTAGAGTGTCCTTCGTGGAAGCAATACTGACAATCTGAAAGAAGATTGTGAGAAGAGAGGTTTAAAAATCTTCCTTTTAAGGATACATGGTGTCCCGTAAGTCTGGAACCATACGGCAAAATGATAAAAACGGCAATAAAAACGCCGAAGAGACTTTTGGGGTAACGGCTGTGTCATCGTCGGTGGATGTCCTCGGAGGTCCACTGCGTGGTTTATCTCCTTTGGATCCCGTTTCCCTGAACTTTGCTACAAGTTTGCCGACACAGCTGTGTGCTATCGGCGCGCGGTTCGGATGCAATCTGTTAAATTCCTCAGGGACCTCCCTCTGACTCCGATTTCCTACGAGCAGAATTACCTGGATGCGTTCTTCCTTATAAAATAGACATCATGGGCACTTGCATAAACGGAAAAACATGAATTACTTATTGTACCCTATTGTTCCAGACTTATGGGACACCGTGTAGATTCAAAAACTTTGGAAAGGCAAGAAATCAAATCAGTTGGACTGGCTCAATGAAAGCGAACTTCCAGCAGGAAGAAAAACTAACAGATGAGAGACAAAGACGAAAGAGTTTGCCTAGGCAGGGTGTCAGCACAAATTACACAGAAACAGAGTTCTTAAGAACAACAAGAGGAACACCATCAGGACCATACGCCTACCTAGAGTTGAGCCCACATAGGGCTGAAAAAACATCTTTAGAAGAGATTCTAATTTCAGACATAAGAAAGTTAGAGGGAGGAGAAGATGGAGAAACAGCACCGGAATAGTCCAGGGTTGAGTTGGAAGCAAAAGTTTGAGCGAAGAGTTCATCTTTGTCAGGAGAAGAAACGACAATTGAGCCGTTGGAATGGAAAAGAGGAGTGAAAGAGGAGGAAGTAAAGTTGTTGAAGAGGTTCTTAGCTAGATGCCAGAAAGGGCGAGAAGAATTAGAATTGGATAGATTTTCACATTCTCCATGCCCCAGAAAATCACCTCCGCGATGCCCTCTCCATACTCGGAAGGACCCCTGCCACAGAAGCATTAATCATCCCATGGGAAATCAGAGAAATACTGCCTAAGGGCCTCCCAATGAGCGGTGCAAAAGTGCCAAATGCGCCTCCTCTTGCGATTAAGGTGATGAGGGTTTGTATAATACAACCAATTCATTGTTTAATGTATGAGGCTTTCTATACTCGATATATAGAACCTTAAGATCGTTTATGATTATTTTTTGGTCCTACTTTACAATTGGACGTAACAGTTTCATAATCCTCAATCTTTGACCATATATTGTAGATTCAAAAAGCTGCTCGAGTAAACGGTCGGATATTACAATATTATAATGAAAAGTCAGTGCATGCACAACACGCTCTAAGCGAGCACTAATTCTCCTTTGAATTGTTTTTTTCAATTGAAAATTGTTCAGAGTTCATATCGATGCGTAAGTAAATCGTCTAAATCGTGGCGGCAGTTACAGCGAATATAAAGACACAGGCTTCGCCGAATAAACGGTGAAGGTGAGGGACGGTTTGTTACGCTCTAGACAAGCGTCTCAAAGCGATTGGTACTTCTCGGGAGAAGTATCTTCTAAATATTCTGCAAGTTCCAAGCTGTTCTCACCTTGTTCATGCCTACAATTCATTAAATTTTCAATTAATATAGTGTAGGCATGCTATCAAAATGACGCATATTATCTGCGCGTGTACCTAGTAATGACTTCAGGTTGAGGAAGGCGGCTATTTCAAATATTCAGTCGAGGGTAAAAAGGTAACGAATAGGCACTAGTCGTTATTAACATTGCTTGTACTGAAGGTTTTTCGATTAGTTTTCCATATCAATCGTGTTTCAACGCAAGATTGATTCGTATCGCGACTCACCTTTAACATGCAAATAATACAGTATGAGGGGGTGTCACTGACTGTTATTTTTGTTGCACTGGCGGTAGCTGGTACTTTATAATTCTCACCCGACCACTTCTCATCCAACATAAAGATTTTTGACATCTCATCAACACTTAAATAAATAACTACGTTTGGCGGAGTGTGTACACTTATAATTTGTTTCAAGTACATAATTAATTGCGACACTGCTTTTAAGCACTCTCACTGATTTAGAAAAAAGTCATGGAGTATTGTGCGTTAAGGCTAACACAAGACGGTAGTTCCAGCTTTCTTCGTTGCTGTAGGTGCAGGTGTTTCTTGGTGGTATTGCTGCAAGGAGGTTTCTGGATAGCACGTCACGATGCTCCGAGCTCAGATGCTGTTGTGAGGCGTACTGCTCGCTTCAGTTCGTGACGCAAACCTGGTGGTGAGTCATACGTCTTAGGTGGCTCGACGACTCAGACGATGAACAAAACATGCAAAGTTATGAACCAACATGAAAACATACTTTCGGGCGGGGGGATAAAAAGTATGCACACAAAATTACTTATCACGTTAAATGACTCGAGAGTAAATCATTTAACACAGAGGGGGTTCTATTCGAAAAATAGGCATGTCCAAACCATTCCTCGACGGGGACGAAATGTACCTGTTGCCAAGTTCTATTAAAAAGGTACACAAGCCTTTAACTATAACCTATAACTATAACGTTGATGTAATGGTAAAAATATTTTAAATTATCCATGATCACTCGGTTCACGAATTTTTGATGCGGAGGTGTAACATGACGTAATAAGATTTGTCGTACCATTCGTCAGCGAGTTTCATAACCCAAAGTCTGTTTTTCTTCACTTAAATTCGATACATACTCCGAGACATCTTTAGAATTATGAACCCCTGTGATACATTAATTACTTATAAAGCATTTGAGTATCCTAATTCTTTATCCTTGCGTGAATTAATGTTGATTTAAAAACTTCAAATGAGTCGTGAAAGTACATGTTGAGTATTCACTACATCTTCAGATTCTACATAGTACTACTTTACAAAGCTGTTGCAAGCAATATCAAAGGCAGCCATCGTTGATATAAAGATAAATTCTGGAGGGGCGCATAAGCACATGCAGGTAATTATGACAAAATTTAGAAATAATACTTCAGCAGCTGAGTACGTGTCCACGACTGCAGTGTTTGCAAACGACTAACGAGGTTAAATACAGCGAATAATGATAACACCAGTTTGTGGGCGGCGCCATTAGCAAGACCACAAAATGGACGAGACGAGTTCAATGCAATTGCAAATCTTGACCAATGTTGCAAAGGGGGAGGAGGGTGTTGCAAAGGGGGGGATGTTGCAAATGGTTGTGCACCAATGGGCGGAGAGGTTATGCAACAAGGGGGAGGGTTACCCCCATACTGCAATGAAGGGACGGCCTCACTCCCCAAAGGTGTATACCTAACCTAAGAGAGGGAGAGAAAGGAGGAGGGTCTTTGGGGGAGAAGTTGGGACGGTCTCACCCCTCAAAGGGAAACCTAACCTAAGCCTTAACCTAAGGAGGCTTAATCCTCCAGTTGGCTTAGAAGGCTTAATCTGAATTAGAAGGCGTAAATGGCTTGTTCAGGTGTACATTATTAGGGTTGAGTTGCCAGATTGCGCTATTTATTTAATTAAAGCATACATTCTTGAGAGTTCGATTAGAAATCCACCAGTTGGCATAATCCGTCAGTTGGCTTAATCCGCCAATTGGCTTAACCTGCCAGTTGACTTAGAAGAGCTGGAAGGCAGGTGTATGTGTACATACTAATTAACTTTTCAGCTGCCAGATTGCGCTATTCAGATATTCTTGACATTTGGCTTAGAAATTCGTCAGTCGGTTTAGAATGCGTAACCAACCATATGGTATACATATAATTAAATAATATCGTTTATATATACAACAAAAGAATGAAATAAAACACCATTACAACATTCTGTTTATTTAGACGAATTATTGGATTCAATTTCACGAAATATATAGAAAATAAATACACAATCCAACACAAACGAGGAATATATGCAATAAAAATTAATAGTAATATAAGAAATACGAACGAATTCATATATATATAATCAAAAAATAAAATAAAAAATAATAATGTACAAACCGATGGAATATAATCATCAATATAACATTACAGGAGAAATATATATATATATATATATATATATATAGTTATATTAAATAACTAAATATATTGCAAATAAAAAATAATATAAGAAATACAAAAGGAAAGGATGGAGTATAATCATCAACATATTAGTAGTCTACAGAAAAAGAAAATATATACACACACACACACACACACATACAGTACTGGCCAAATTATTAGGAATTTTTTTAAAATTTCATTTTTTGGTATAAAATGTTAAATTAAACCAATTTTAAACGTTGAAAAGTTATTTATTTCTACACAAGAATACATGGTCATTATTTAGCAATAGTTTAGTACTTAGTTTGACCCACCTTAGCTGCCATAATGGCTGCGACACGCTTCGGCATGCCATGAATCAATTTTTTGCATAATTCTTTAGTCGAACGAAGCGTGTTTGTTCGTCAGTTGTCGTTTGGTTGTCGTGCGATGCGGGTGTGTTTCTCTTTCTTTTACGTGTCATTGTAACTACCGTTTAATTTAAATAGTGTATTTACCCAATTTCGGCAATTATTTGTTACAGTTTTTAAGTGAATTTGAAAATGGGGCGAAAGAATGACTTGAGTCCACGGAAAATTGGGCAAATACAGGTTTTATTAACTTCTTCTACATTTAAACAAAAGGAAATCGCTGCCAAACTCCATGTTTCACCACAGTCAGTACTTCGTATTAAGAAAAAAATGGTATTTGGAGAAAATGTAGGCCCCAAAAGGGTTGGAAGATGCGGCAGAAAAAGGGTAACGACTCCAAGAACTGATAGACAGATTGCAATTTTGTCTCTTAGAAATAGAAGAGCTACTTGCAAAAACATTTCCAGTAGTCTAGCGGCTGATGGCATCAATATTAGTCGTAGAACAGTCAACAGGAGGCTTCTAACTGCCGGCTTCAAAGCCTACCGCCCAAGGAAGAAGCCCAGGCTCACTGAGGCTATGAAGAAGGCACGTTTTGCATGGGCAAAGGAACACATTAACTGGACTAGTGAGGATTGGGAACAGGTAAGAATAATATTTAACATTAAATAGAATGTTAATACAGTAAATACAGTATGCATAGAAGTGTATTTACAGTACGTGATAAAACTGCAGTAAAAATATCTGTAAAGCAGCAAGTCATACTGTACTTCGTTTTAGCTGTACTTCATACGCTATGCACTGACTCTTTCACAGGGCTTTCTTTGATTGCAGGTGGTGTTCTCCGATGAGTCAACGATTGCCGTGCTTGACGATCGTGTTCAAAGTGTAAGAAGGAGGCCTGGAGAAGAATTTTTGCCTGAGTGTCTGATGAAAACGGTGAAATTTCCACAAAAGATCATGGTTTGGAGAGCAATTTCTGTGCATGGAACTAGTCGTTTGAGCATTGTTGAGGGGAATATGAACCAAGTCAAGTATATAGAAGTACTAAGAAGACGTCTACTGCCTCAAATAAGGGAATGGTATGGTAATAGACGTTGGATTTTTCAACAAGACTCAGCTCCATGCCACACGGCAAAGTCGGTTAAAAAATGGTGTCATGAAAATAGTGTTCGGTTGCTCCCATGGGCTGGAAATTCTCCAGACATGAACCCAATCGAAAGTTTATGGTGTATTTTAAAGGACGTAATCCATGAAACGCCGATAACAACAAAACACCAACTCATAGAGCGACTTATTCAAGTCTGGTTTCACTCTACACGTATTAAAAAATGGTGTCATGAAAATAGTGTTCGGTTGCTCCCATGGGCTGGAAATTCTCCAGACATGAACCCAATCGAAAGTTTATGGTGTATTTTAAAGGACGTAATCCATGAAACGCCGATAACAACAAAACACCAACTCATAGAGCGACTTATTCAAGTCTGGTTTCACTCTACACGTATTAAGGAATTATGCAAAAAATTGATTCATGGCATGCCGAAGCGTGTCGCAGCCCTTAAGGCAGCTAAGGGGGGTCAAACTAAGTACTAAACTATTGCTAAATAATGACCATGTATTCTTGTGTAGAAATAAATAACTTTTCAACGTTTAAAATTGGTTTAATTTAACATTTTATACCAAAAAATGAAAATTTTAAAAAATTCCTAATAATTTGGCCAGTACTGTATATATATACATATATATATATATATATATACCCACACAATTATATTAAATAATTAAATATATTGAAAATAAATATATATCAAAATACATCCGCTTTATGTTCTACTGCAGTTAACTAAAACACTAAACTCGCACGTAATCGAGTATACAGTTACATCATTATTGCTCTGCACTACGCAGTAAATACGATTTAACATTATTTCACTGCTCAAGGTATTGGGGTACCTATACTCGATGTAAATGGCCTTCATATCGTTCAATACTATTTTTGTGCCCACTTTACATTCGATTCGTCAGCCAGACTCTGTACTGAACGGACGCATTTCCTGAGCTCTCTGATTTTTGCATCTACTTTTATATATTGCTGAGAATTTTACTTTTGGATACTTTTGAACTTTATATACTTGCGTTTAAAGTTACGTTGTTATAGTTAAGTAATTGAATATTAGTGGTTTTTAGCGATTTAGAAGTTTTCATAGCGTGCCGGCTTAATTTAATTTATACCTGTGACGGTTTAAACTAATTTTTCACTGCGGGATGCCGTCGCAGAAAGCGTCGTGTGTTAGGTGTAGGGTTAACCGGTGGTATTCTGAATTTAAGGATTATAACGGCGGTCCAATGGCGATTACCGATAGATCAGTTTGTTTCTTTTGCGAGTTCATGGAGGAATTAGTTGGTATAAAACGCAGTGTACGTGAGGTAGCGGATAGACTTGCAACGCTTGATGAGGGCAGGGTTAGGGCTACGGTTGACGGAAGCCGAACCGATACTAACGTTGAAGACGCTAGTAATTTGAAGGGTGAGGTGCGTAACTAGTTTCTAGTTTAGGTAGCTTGTCGGGAAGGTTAGATAGAGTTGAGGGAGGTTAAGGTTAGTCCGAGAGTAGTAGATAGCGAGGGATTTAGAGAGGTTAAGGGTGGAGCTAGGCCGCGTACGTTAGGTGATAGGAACCCCCCCCTATCGAGGTTTCGAACCCTTTCGCCCATTTGGAAAGGGACGTGAATGAGGGGGAAACTATTTTAATTGGGGACTCTTTAGTGCGCCACATGGACAAAGAGTTCGTTAAACGGAATCCAACCAAGAGGAGGAGGGTCTGTCTCCCAGGGGCCAGGGTTGACAGAGTTAGAGACGAAGTGGATAGGATTGACGTTGCTCCCGTCACTCAATGTTGGTGACGATGGTAGGAGGCAACGACTCGTATAGGCCCGATACGAGAGTGCCTGACCTTTTGGAGAGATATAGGGGGTTAATTAGGTCCCTGAAGGCGAGGTCAGATAGGTCTTTAGTTCTAGGTATTACCCCTAGGCACGGGTTGGGTCTTAGAATTACGTCAAAAACAATATTTTTGAATAACAAATTAGAAGAGATTTGTGCTGAGGAAAATGTACCCTTCGTAAAGCTGTGGTCCGAATTCAGTGATCCTAGCCTTTTTATAAAAGATGGGGTGCATTTTAATGAAATAGGTAATGCTAGGCTAGGTAGGTTAATAGACGAAAACGTGCGAAAGCTGTATAGGTCGAAGCCTTCTTTAAACGTTGTGGGTCCGGGAAACGCGGGCCCGACGTGATAAATAGTTTAAAACGCGGGCCCGTGGTAAAAAATAACTTAAACGTCTTTTATTGCAACGCGCGTAGTATTAGAAATAAATTAAATGAATTTAAGGCGGTAATTTATTCCGGCAACTATGATATAGTTGCTATCACTGAAACTTGGTTAAATACCGTGACTCGGGACTTGTTGGGGGAACTTGATATACCGGGTTTTAAACTCTTTACTAATGATAGGTTACATAGATTTGGAGGGGCGTTTTGCTGTACATTCGTAATTCCCTTAGGGCTATCGAGGTTAAGTTAGATTTTCCGGCAGCAATTAATGCGATCTGTGTTGAAGTTAGGGCGCGTAGTATTAGTTTTAATTTTGTTGTTGTTTATAGACCTCCCGTTCAACCCCTCGATACAGATACTAGATTTTACTCACTTCTTGGTAATTTTATTGACAATCGGAATAGTATAATTGTCGGAGACTTTAACTGCCCTAATGTTAATTACGAGAATTTTACTGGTAATGAGGAGGGTTTGAGATTGGTTGAGTTTATGGACGATAACTTTTTACGACAGATAGTTACCGAACCAACGCGCGGTGATATTTTAGATTTGGTGATGACGAACGGCGAGAATATAGTCGAAGGTTTAGAAGTAGGCGAGAGTTTAGGATGTAGTGATCATCAAATTCTTAGGTTTAAGTTATTGATAGAAAACACCAGGATAGTAACGTAATAGAAGTCCCTGATTTTCGTAGGGCTAATTTTGATAGTTTTGCGGATAGGATGAGAGTAGTGGACTGGGATAACTTATTTATGGGTAATGACACAAATTTGCGTTGGGTGGCGTTTAAAGAAAGTTTTAGGAATATTGAAAGGGAGTTTATTCCTCGTAGGCCCAAGCGCGCTAGAAATCGTGGTAGGCCGAAGTGGTGGACTAGGGAAATAGGAGAGTTATAAACGAGCGTAATAGAGCGTATAGACTTAGTAAGCGCAATGGCACGGCAGCTAACTTTAATAGATATATCGAGCTTAGACGTCAGGTTAAAAGATCAGTTAGGAATGCCAAGCGTAATTTAGAGATACTTATAGCTGCGGATAGTAAACATAATCCAAAAAAGTTTTTTGAATACGTAAATAATCGTAAGCCGGTAAAAGATAACATAGGCCCTCTAGTGGATGTTAATGGCGCTTTGGCTTCTGACGCTCAGGCGATGGCGGGTATTTTCAATAACTTTTTTGCGACAGTTTTTACCGTAGAAGACGTAAATAATGTCCCCGACGTGGACGATATCGTTCCATTTAGTAGCGAGACTATTTTGGATGAAATAACTGTTTACGAGGCTGAGATTGCGCATTATATCGATAGGCTAAAAGTTAGCAAGGCTCCAGGCCCTGACGCTTTTTATCCCAGACATTTGAAAGATTTGAAAGACGTTATCGTAGGCCCCTTAACGAAGATTTTTAATCAGTCACTCGAAACGGGGATTATTCCTGAAGACTTCAAATTAGCTAACGTCACGCCTATTTTTAAAAAAGGCGACCGCGCAGTAGCTAGCAATTATAGGCCCATTAGCTTAACGTCAATTGTCGGTAAACTTTTGGAATCCGTAGTTAGGGATCGTATTATCGATCACTTAGAAAGTAGAGATTTGATTAATAGTAGTCAGCATGGGTTTCGACGCCATAGGTCTTGTTTAACTAATTTGTTAGAATTTTATAACGAAATAGTGCGCGAATACGATAGGCATAGAGCAGCTGACGTTATTTATTTAGATTTTAAAAAGGCGTTCGATACAGTTCCGCATAGGAGACTAATTGCGAAGGTTAAAGCGCACGGTATACGCGGTCAGGTAGCTAACTGGTTAGAAGAATGGCTTCGTGCTAGGAGGCAGAGGGTCGTAGTTAATGGTAGTGAATCGGGGTGGTTAGATGTAGGTAGCGGTGTCCCACAGGGTTCAGTGTTAGGCCCATTGCTATTCGTAATTTACATTAACGACATAGATGTAGGATTGACTAGTAACGTGTCAAAATTCGCGGACGATACTAAAATAGGCGGTAAGGTTGTTAACGAGGACGATAGAAATAGGATCCAAGACGATGTAAATAGGATTATGGAGTGGACAGATAAGTGGCAGATGCAATTTAACGTAGACAAATGTAAAGTTTTGCATATAGGTTCTCGCAACAATAATTACGTACACGATGGATGATAGGGAGTTAGCGAGCGTTGACGAGGAAGTAGATTTAGGCGTACGCGTATCTAAGGATTTAAAGGTTAGGAACCAGTGCCTGGAGTCTTGCGCAAAAGCTAATAGGATGTTAGGCTTCATAGCGCGTAATTTCGAATTTAAATCGAAGGATATTATATTGCCCCTTTACAAGTCCCTAGTCAGGCCTCATTTAGAATATGCGTTCAGTTTTGGTGCCCGTACTTGCGTGAGGATATTGATAGGTTAGAAAGGGTTCAGCGTCGTGCCACGAAACTTATTCCGTCATTGCGCAATAAGCCTTATGAAGATAGGATTAAAGAGTTAGACCTGTATTCACTCGAAACTAGGAGATTAAGGGGGGAGCTTATTGAAGTTTTCAAAATCGTTAATAACATCGATAACGTAAATTTTGACAAATTGTTCACTTTCGATAATAGTAATACTCGCAATAACGGATTTAAGTTGCGTGGCAGACGTTTCATTACTAATATCGCTAAAAACTTCTTTACGTTTAAAGTAATTGATAAATGGAATAATCTTCCCGCGTCAGTCGTTCATTCTACCAGCGTTAATATGTTTAAGAACCGTCTTGACAGACATTTTAAAATATTAACGTTGTTTAAATTAAAAAAAAAGTTAACAGGAGCTCTGGTGGTGGTGCTCGAGGATGAGTCTGTTGACGATGAATGCCAGCTTGTGACATGCCAGCGTGTGATGCCAGCAAAAAAAAAAAAAAAAAAAAAAATTAGACTAACACGAACGTAGATGTAGCTCGTAGCGTAAACTAACCCACTTTTTGTTTAACTTTACCTACTTTTTTTTTACTTGCATGTCTGTAACTCTTCTTGCATGTTTGTAGTTTGCATGGTATGACAGTGAGTTAAGACTGTGTTTGCATGGTTTGTAAGCGTTCTTATTTTACTTCTTTTCATCTTTCACCCCTCTCCTATTCTCTCCGACTATTTTTCTGACTTGTCGGCAGTGGCCGGCGGATGATGATGGTGAGTCTTTTTTCTCTTTTTCTGAATGAATGTTAACCCAAGAGTGATAGGTGTTGCTCCTTACTTAACCCCTTATTCTCTTCTCTTCTCTTAACCCCCTACTCTTTCCTTTCTCTCGGGCTAGCCTTAGAGTGGATCTTAGGGTCTTTGTTAGCCTTAGCTTCTGTAGATCTGTAGATCTTTAAACACGGATAGAATACATTCAAAAGCACGCACAAAGAGGTCATCGTTAGCCACCACATCATTATTAAATACAAGTTTATAAACACTGCTTTCCAATCGAGGGTTTTTTCTTACCGACCCGAGCTTTTCAATCGTGACCTCTTCTTCACAACGTATAGCGGCAATTAAAATAATCTTTCAAGTCGTAACGACAGCTGCTCATTATATAGAGGTACAAATCTTCAGGGTGAACAGTGTAGGCGAGCTCTGAACTGTACCGCTCATGTCCTTTTCGACCAAAGTTCATGATATTTCGAAGTCTAAACTTTTTAAATAAACTTCCAGCTCTAGTCCATTCTCGCCTTGTTCATTCCTACATTCGATAAACCCGTCGAGCAGAGCGGTGTATGCGTATTCAAGAACCGTGTCAAAATAAATCATATCCATAACACGCGCGTCTAATATAGGCTTCAGCTTGCGGAATCCGACGATTTCAAACATTCTGTCGAGGATGACTCGGTTTCGCGTAGGGACAAGAACGTTATTATCAGAAGCATTCTTCCACATCAATGCATGGCTGATTGTTATTTATACACAACGTACAAACAATGGCATATGAGGGGGCATCACCAATCTGTTCCCTTCTTGTACCTACACCTACAGTTATTTTATAACGGTCTTCACCCCGCTTCTCAATTATCACGAAGACTGTTCATCTCCTCAACACTTAAATAAATAACATTACGTTTACCAGAGTTTGCTTGTCTACAAGTCGTTTCAAGTACATAATTAATGGCACTGGTTTCACGCCTGAACACGCGCAATGACTTCGTCACGGACACATCGTACACGACATTGAGAATGCTTCTCAAAGGAAGTTCCATCGTATTCGAGGAGTGCACGTCCAGTCAGTTCAAGCTCTGAGATGACTATGAGCTATAGGTGGTCGGATCGGCTCGACGGGAGAGTGAGTCTCACCATAAGCTGTTGAATCGTGTACGGATTTGTTCTAGCATGAATTACGAAGGCACTTGTAACCATTATACCGGGCAATTTTCCGACACATGGGGTGATTTCAGTTTTAATGTTTTATGCGCACTAGACGTTTTCCACACAATCCGGTTCACTATTTGAGAGAAACATGTGACCGTATTTATCCTTTTTGTTTACCAATCCATACCCGTCTCTAAACTCTATTAAAAACTCACACAGGCCTTTAGCCACAACCTCACTGCGAACCTCGTCATGAACCTCATATGAATGTGGTGGTAAAAGTACTTTAGCTTGTCCATGATGACAAGGTTTACATTCTCAGCCGCAGGATACGCGTACTCGGTATGATACAGCATGATATAATACCGTCACACCCCTCATTAACAAGATTTATTATCCATATCCGTTGCTTCTCTTCTGTACGCGTTGTTTCTTTCACCTCACGGTATATGTAAGCTTTTATACAGTTTAGCCTTACAACGTAGTCCATTACATCGTTTGTGCCGCGAAATCCGGCAATACTCTCGCCAGAATATCCATGAGTATTTGAACATCTTGTTCCTTCGCGCGATTCAATGTAGCCTTAAAATTCTCAAAGGAGAGGGGGGTCGTCTTTCAGTATTCACCACATCTTCCGACTTTACCGAATACCACTTCATAAACATCGAACGCACAATATCAAAAGTAGCCATCGCTATTTCTCGTCTACGTGATAAAACACACGTCTGAGCTCCAGGGCTTGCAGAGGGCAACTGAGCACGGAGGGGGTAGAGATATAACCAGGTAGTAGCAGGAGTCACGTGACCATTTGATTGAGCTTACACTGGGCGGAGCTTAGGATTGTACATACGCAAGCACAGAAAGGAGAAAATGAAACCTTAATTAAAAAAATATGTAATAAATAAACATATCGTTAACAATACACACACACACACACACACATATATATATATATATATATATGTATATATATATATATATATATATATATATATATATATATATAAATATATATATATATTAGGGGGTTCGAAATTTTGTATTCTTATTCTACACACTGCTCGGACTTTCCTTTGGGCCCCTAAACAACATACTGTAATTACACCACTATGCCCCCCCCCCTACCCGTTGCATATGTCGCCCCCCCTACCCGTTGCATATGTCCCCCCTTTTTTTTTTTTTTTTTTTAAATTGAAATGAAATTGAAACCAATTCTTTGAATAAAAAACCTGATAAATGACAAAGATTAAAGTAAATAATGATATAAGTAAAGTTAAAGTAAGTTATATATATATATATAATATACATTCAACTGCAAAGAACACGCAGTATAAATAACGTAAAGAACGACGCTTGTATAGGAGATATTCCGCGCAAGACGAGAAAGAGAAACAACATGAAAATGAACAAATAGTACCACCTGGGAATCGAACCCGGGATCTTCCGATTGCCGGTCAGACGCGATAACCACTACACCATGGACTTCACTCTTCCAAATGCCATAATTCCTCTACATACTCGCAGAAACCAATGCCCCAAGGGGGCACCTCCCGCTTGCCGTAACATTATATACATTCAACTGCAAAGAACACGCAGTATAAATAACGTAAAGAACGACGCTTGTATAGGAGATATTCCGCGCAAGACGAGAAAGAGAAAACAACAAATGAAAAAATGAAGTACCACCTGGGAATCGAACCCGGGATCTTCCGATTGCCGGTCAGACGCGATAACCACTACACCATGGACTTCACTCTTCCAAATGCCATAATTCCTCTACATACTCGCAGAAACCAATGCCCCAAGGGGGCACCTCCCGCTTGCCGTAACATTATATACATTCAACTGCAAAGAACACGCAGTATAAATAACGTAAAGAACGACGCTTGTATAGGAGATATTCCGCGCAAGACGAGAAAGAGAAAACAACAAATGAAAAAATGAAGTACCACCTGGAATCGAACCCGGGATCTTCCGATTGCCGGTCAGACGCGATAACCACTACACCATGGACTTCACTCTTCCAAATGCCATAATTCCTCTACATACTCGCAGAAACCAATGCCCCAAGGGGGCACCTCCCGCTTGCCGTAACATTATATACATTCAACTGCAAAGAACACGCAGTATAAATAACGTAAAGAACGACGCTTGTATAGGAGATATTCCGCGCAAGACGAGAAAGAGAAAACAACAAATGAAAAAATGAAGTACCACCTGGGAATCGAACCCGGGATCTTCCGATTGCCGGTCAGACGCGATAACCACTACACCATGGACTTCACTCTTCCAAATGCCATAATTCCTCTACATACTCGCAGAAACCAATGCCCCAAGGGGGCACCTCCCGCTTGCCGTAACATTATATACATTCAACTGCAAAGAACACGCAGTATAAATAACGTAAAGAACGACGCTTGTATAGGAGATATTCCGCGCAAGACGAGAAAGAGAAAACAACAAATGAAAAAATGAAGTACCACCTGGAATCGAACCCGGGATCTTCCGATTGCCGGTCAGACGCGATAACCACTACACCATGGACTTCACTCTTCCAAATGCCATAATTCCTCTACATACTCGCAGAAACCAATGCCCCAAGGGGGCACCTCCCGCTTGCCGTAACATTATATACATTCAACTGCAAAGAACACGCAGTATAAATAACGTAAAGAACGACGCTTGTATAGGAGATATTCCGCGCAAGAC
This sequence comes from Bathynomus jamesi, assembly GCA_023014485.1. Taxonomy (NCBI): domain Eukaryota; kingdom Metazoa; phylum Arthropoda; class Malacostraca; order Isopoda; family Cirolanidae; genus Bathynomus; species Bathynomus jamesi. The sequence continues at coordinate 487,318 of JAJOZX010001052.1, read as the reverse complement.
GAGAAAGAGAAGAGTGAAGTCCATGGTGTAGTGGTTATCGCGTCTGACCGGCAATCGGAAGATCCCGGGTTCGATTCCCAGGTGGTACTTCATTTTTCATTTGTTTTTTCTCTTTCTCGTCTTGCGCGGAATATCTCCTATACAAGCGTCGTTCTTTACGTTATTTATACTGCGTGTTCTTTGCAGTTGAATGTATATAATGTTACGGCAAGCGGGAGGTGCCCCCTTGGGGCATTGGTTTCTGCGAGTATGTAGAGGAATTATGGCATTTGGAAGAGTGAAGTCCATGGTGTAGTGGTTATCGCGTCTGACCGGCAATCGGAAGATCCCGGGTTCGATTCCCAGGTGGTACTTCATTTTTTCATTTGTTGTTTTCTCTTTCTCGTCTTGCGCGGAATATCTCCTATACAAGCGTCGTTCTTTACGTTATTTATACTGCGTGTTCTTTGCAGTTGAATGTATATAATGTTACGGCAAGCGGGAGGTGCCCCCTTGGGGCATTGGTTTCTGCGAGTATGTAGAGGAATTATGGCATTTGGAAGAGTGAAGTCCATGGTGTAGTGGTTATCGCGTCTGACCGGCAATCGGAAGATCCCGGGTTCGATTCCCAGGTGGTACTTCATTTTTTCATTTGTTGTTTTCTCTTTCTCGTCTTGCGCGGAATATCTCCTATACAAGCGTCGTTCTTTACGTTATTTATACTGCGTGTTCTTTGCAGTTGAATGTATATAATGTTACGGCAAGCGGGAGGTGCCCCCTTGGGGCATTGGTTTCTGCGAGTATGTAGAGGAATTATGGCATTTGGAAGAGTGAAGTCCATGGTGTAGTGGTTATCGCGTCTGACCGGCAATCGGAAGATCCCGGGTTCGATTCCCAGGTGGTACTTCATTTTTTCATTTGTTGTTTTCTCTTTCTCGTCTTGCGCGGAATATCTCCTATACAAGCGTCGTTCTTTACGTTATTTATACTGCGTGTTCTTTGCAGTTGAATGTATATAATGTTACGGCAAGCGGGAGGTGCCCCCTTGGGGCATTGGTTTCTGCGAGTATGTAGAGGAATTATGGCATTTGGAAGAGTGAAGTCCATGGTGTAGTGTTATCGCGTCTGACCGGCAATCGGAAGATCCCGGGTTCGATTCCCAGGTGGTACTTCATTTTTTCATTTGTTGTTTTCTCTTTCTCGTCTTGCGCGGAATATCTCCTATACAAGCGTCGTTCTTTACGATATATATATAATATATATATATATGATGAATAAAACCACGAAGGAAAGGAAACACAAAATGGTGCTCAAGCGCTTTCGTCTAATGACATCCTCAGGAACACTGTTCCTGAGGATGTCATTAGACGAAAGCGCTTGAGCACCATTTTGTGTTTCCTTTCCTTCGTGGTTTTATTCATCATAAATATTTTTCACGTGTTACTTTCGTGAAATAATTTTCATATATATATATATATATATATATATATAAAATATATATATATATAATATATACGAGGTGGTGACGAAAGAGTGCGCCGTTTGAAATGAATTTGGGACTGACTGCAGCGCTGGGGGGGTGGGGGTGAGTGTTGTCCTGAGATGTTCGGTGATGATTTTCGTGAGTCCCCACCCGATCCGTTTGACTGCGGAGCAGGTGGGCCTAATCAAATAACCACTTATTCCAATCGGTGATACTGTATGACATCATAAATTATTAACCCAGCCTTTCATTAATAAGCAATCAGTCATTGCATCAATTAATCACTAGCATACAATTAAATCATTATCACCTTAAACGGTTAAAACTAGGTCAACTATATATATATAAATATATATATATATATATATATATATATATATATATATATATATATATGTGTGTATATATATAATATATAATTATAACTGCAAACACGCAGTATAATTAACGTAAAGAACGACGCTTTGTATAGGAGAATTATCCGCGCAAGATGAGAGAGAAAGAACGAAACAAATGAAAAAATGAGGTACAGACCCGGGAATCGAACCCGGGATCTTCCGATTGCCGGTCAGATATGATAACCACTACACCACAGGCCTCACCCAAACAAATGTCGTAATTCCTCTACATACGCGCAGAAACCAATGCCCCAAAGGGGCACCTCCCGCATGCCGTAACATTATATACATTATAACTGCAAACACGCAGTATAATTAACGTAAAGAACGACGCGCGTATGTAGAGGAATTACGACATTTGTTTGGGTGAGGCCTGTGGTGTAGTGGTTATCATATCTGACCGGCAATCGGAAGATCCCGGGTTCGATTCCCGGGTGGGTACCTCATTTTTTCATTTGTTTCGTTCTTTCGCTCTCATCTTGCGCGGATAATTCTCCTATACAAAGCGTCGTTCTTTACGTTGATATATAACTTATATATATAATAATAAAAAATCTTTCTCCGTATATTACTTAAAGAATCAATTGAAGCATACTAAAATCAAAATATTCACCTTAAGAAATTTAAAATCGTAAATTACTGACACCACTGGCCTTTCCATTGGAACACAAGTAGCTTTTTTCTCGACTCCAGTACTTTCAAAATAAATTTATGTCTGTTTTTGTAACCAATTCTATCTTGTGATGCTTCTGTTACCACATTTACAGCATGTTCTACTCCCTGGCTGTGACAGGGAAAAGGAATAAGCTGAAGTGGTTCATTTCGAGCTTTAAGATCATCATTTGTCAAATTCTGTCAAATAGGTGGAGGGGTGATGGTTTCGTTGTCCCAGTCGATCATGTTAGGATAATCGTCTGCTTCAAAGTTCAGTGTTTTTGGCAGCTCAAAATTTCTCGCATTGGTGCTCCTAGTTCTTGCTCGAATGATGTGCTGAAGAGCCAGCTCTCTACCTCTCTTCTTGTGTCTGTTATCATTGAGAGTAAGATATTCTCTGGGTGGGCAAAATAGGCGTTATTTCTGAGGACACGCTCCATAATCATCCGATGCTTTTTATCTAAGCCTTTAAGCAAGTGCATGTTATACCAAAAATTAGATGCTCCCTCATTTGCCTTTGGATGAGACTTTATCCAAAACCAGCCTGGAGCGTAAACCAGCATTATAATTTTTACTAGGTCTTGGATGTTTTTGTCTGGATTCCGTCACTGCTGAAACTTTTAACAATATCGGCCGAAACTTCTTTAATGTTGCCCTCTACAGGGGTATAATCAACTATATCCAGCTTGGTCAAATCCTCTCGGAGTTTATTTCCAAGAGAAGCTTTGAAGGTGTTTGGTCCCGAAGTTTTCCATCAATTGCTTCAAATACGTGCCTGAAGGGCAGTTCGTTTGCATGCAAAAGGCAAATCAGCCATTGTACCGGCCTGTCCAGATATAATTCAATCAATTTTAGCACTCCGCCAATCCTGCCAGTGTTCACTGGGGTGCCATCGCATAGCAAATCTTTGAAGGATTCTTTGCTATTAGAATAATTTATAAAAGTTATTATTTCATCTGCAATACAACAAGCATTTCCGTTATCTGGAGCTATATGATCCATGTAAACATCACCAGGTTCTTTGACTATTACATAATGTTCTTCGTACTCCATTCCCTTCTTTGTCTTAGTTTGATCTTTTCTACCATCAAATCCGATGCCTTCAATCTGTGTGTCCTCTGATTTCACTTTCATTATGTTCTTTTTACCCACACGTATTCTTTCTCTTTCCACTTTTTTCCTACCCAGCATATTGGTTTCGTCTAATATTCCCATATCCTTCAAAGCTGCATTTACTATAGCAGCAGTAGCTCTGTAACTTACACGGTATCTATCTGCTGTTATTGTTAAGTTATCGTAAATAATTCTGTTCTGATGGTTTTCTCTCAGCTCAAAATCCGGAACAAAGTCAATATCGTCGCTGTCATCATTAATTTCCATGCTCTCATTTTCCATAATGTGTAAAGGGTCCAGTTTGCTGGTTGAGGCGACACTCATATCTAGGCTTATCTTGGCTCTTCTTTCTAATCCTTTAACTCTATCGTGAGTCCTTTTTCTTGCGGAAGTCGTTACTCTGTCGATTGGTCCTAGTTGGTTTTTTCTTTGTTTCTGTCACACAAAAGACTCCCACTCAATCATTGGAACTCTAATATCACATCTGCAATCCATTCGACTGATTTTTTTTATCGTAACAAGTACAAGTGCAAATATCAAACATTTCATCGAATGTCTCCACCTTCTGCTGAAAACTGTGGTTTCTTTGTTTTAATGGTACTTTATTTAGTTTTGCTGCAGATTCTATCAATCGTTCATCTTTTATAGCTATTCCTTCAAATCCTATATGTGGAAAGGAAAACTTCTCCCAAATGGCTTCCACATCCTTTGTGACAATTCTGTAACATTCTTTTGCTGTTCTAGAACCTTTCGAAATCAGTTCTTCTCGTTTTCTTACCAATAAATAATGCCTAAATACGTCAGCCTTTGAAGGAGTCATTGACGGTGGAAATTCTGCAGGGTGGCCAAATGTTGAATTGTGCGTTTTGCTTCTTGTCGCCATGATTTCACTTATTTAGGCCTAGTAGCATTAATAACAAGAAACTAATTGTTAAATTCTAGCAATTGAATCATTCAATCTGAATTTAATATAACTCATTCGGAATTAAATCATAACTTATTCAATCATAAACAATCTGAAAATAACAATCTGAAACTAAACAAAAAAACGTGACAATAATTTATATAATTCATCTAATCTATCTAAATTAATCTATATAATCTATTCAATCTACCTAAAACTCTATCTAAATAACCTATCCAAATTAATCTAATGTACTTAATATGACTTAATATAATGCATGATTGTCACATTTGGGGTTTATATCTGTGGAGATAGTAAAATGGGGGGGATGCTATGGAAGGGGTAAGGGGGGTCGGATATACTCATTTTTTTTACGAGATGGTGAGATCATCATTTCCAACTACGTGCATACTGTGGAATTGGAGAAACTCGATTTTTTACATGTTTCGCCCCCCCCCCCCAATATATATAAACAATCAAGAATTAAGGTATCAAAAGGGTACGTTATCATAGGTACCAGACACCTGGTAACGTTTCCTATAGGTGTTACGGCATACCTTCTTGCCCCTAAGTTCCTTCACGCCCCCCCAGTTTCTGCGCCCGAAAATTGTGGGTCCCTACAGTAAGTTGGGGTGGATGGTCGCCCTCATCTTCCAAGCACACTAGATCCTTGAACGAGTTAAAGTTAACGACTCGTAGGTTCGCATGGTTAAGCATGTAAGCATGATACCCAGTGGCGGTTCCTCATATGGGCAATATGGGCAGCCGCACAGGGCGGCATTTGTGGAGGGGCGGCATGAGCGCCTGCAAAAAAAATAAAAATAAAAATAAGAATAAATAAATAAAGAAATAAATAAAAATAAAAAATAAAATAAAATAAATAATAAAAGATCAATAAATATATTTTTATTAATAAAAAACCATCTATTGCATTTTCCATAAACCTTCCCATAAAAGACCTAAACAATGCAAAATGCTTCCAGATTAATATTATTGGGAATAAAGGCCCATACTTTAACATATGTAATGTTATTTTTCTGGGTTTGGTTAAATAGTGAAATGTATATTATTTATTACAGAACGAATCTTCACACTAAGCCACTAAGGTCTGTCAAATAACCGCAAATGGATAAGAAGAGGTCAAAGCTATCAGGTGCTCAGTTTAGAAAAAAGAGGAAAGAAGAAGAGGAGAAACGAGCAAAAGATAAAGGTATAGAGCTATGTCATCTACTCTTCACTGCTATATTGCACTGCTATTTTGTGATATAGCTTTCTGAGTCATTTGAAGTGTACTATTATGTATATAATTAGCCATTAACCAAGGAGGTTGTATTATTCATTTGTTTCCTATTCTAAAAGTTTAATAAATTGTGCTTAATAACATGTTAAATTAATTGTACTAGCCTATTCATGCATTGGTCTGTTATGTTCTATTTTACTATTTGCAGGGGCACTTTTGAAATATTTTGGAACACCCTCTGCCACTAGCCAGGATGAGAAGCCGTCTACTTCTGCCATTATTGAGGCTGAGGAGCCATCTACCTCCTCAGCCTCACATATGTCTCCACAAATGCAGTCTGATCCTGAGGATGAAGACCCATTTGCTTCTACTTCTCCCCGGCAGGACTCTTCAGGTGAGTTTGTGTGCACATATGTCTGTGAGTGTGTGCGTGTGTGTATGTGTATGTGTGTGCATCCCTGCAAAGCATTTTGCAAACAGTTATAAATTATAATGTTATTATCACTGGGTCTGGGTTACTGGGTATGTGTGGTGTTTCACCACCATAATTCCATAACACCACCACCATAACAAAGTGCTGTGAATAATGTGTTATCTAACTTAGGTGTGTATACTAATGAGTAATGCTCTTGTTCTTTCTATTAGAAATGCCTGGAGCAGAATCGCCTCCTGAGGATGAGTCTCTGTCCACCGACCCTGCTAACTGGCCTTCAGTTCTGACTGAGAGAATTCGGACACAACTGGTTTCCAGGGGACCAAGTCAAGTACCATCTGACTTTGTATTCCCTAGAAACGACAGTGACGGAAGAAGTTTCCACCATCAATACTTCAGGAAGTCATTGGTTAGTGGGGAAAATATAACCAGAAGTTGGTTGGTCTATTCCTTAAAAAACAACAGCCTTTTCTGTTTCTGTTGTACATTATTTTCCAAGAGGAAAATAAATTTAACAAGTTTGGGACTCTCGGACTGGAAGCATGCAAGCTCATTGCTCACATCACATGACAACAGTTCAGAACACCTAAATTCTATGAAAATCTGGAAAGAACTGGCAGTGAGGATGAGAAAGGGGGAGACCATTGACAAGCAGGAGATGGCACTTCTGGAGGCTGAGAAGTTGAGATGGAGAGCGGTGCTGACACGTCTCACTGCTATTGTGCATTCTCTGGCAGTTAGGAATTTGGCACTAAGGGGACATACAGAAAAATTGTTCTCACCATCAAATGGCAATTTTCTGAAAGAAGTTGAACTGATGGCACAATTTGATCCTATAATGCAAGAGCACATTAACCGTGTCCAAAAAGGGACCTCCAGTCACACCAGCTACCTCGGCCACCACATACAAAACGAACTCATTGATTTGTCGAGCAGCAAGACCATTTCAGCAATGGTGAGCGACATCAAACAATCAAAGTTTTTTTCAATAATTCTAGATTGCACTCCAGATATCAGCCACACTGAACAGTTGTCAGTTGTGATTCGGGTTGTGTCACTGGAGGGGAAGCCCCATATAAAGGAACATTTCATGGGGTTTTTGGAGGCAGAGGAGTCCACTGGTCAACATTTGGCATCTCTGATTCTGAAGAGACTGGAGGAGCTAAAAGTTCCTTTCATGGACTGTAGAGGACAATCATACGACAACGGGGCCAACATGAGGGGAAAAAACAAGGGTGTTCAATCCAGGCTCCTAGAAATTAATCCCAGAGCTCTGTTTGTTCCATGTGGGGCTCATTCTCTGAATTTGCTTGTGGCCGATGCTGCTAAGGGATCTATTGATGCCACAAGTTACTTTGGCATCTTGCAGAAGCTTTACAACTTGTTTTCAGCCTCCACACAACGATGGGCCATTTTGAAAAAACATGTGAACATCACATTGAAGATGTGGTCTGATACAAGGTGGGAAAGCAAGATCAAGAGTGTGGAGCCCCTGAGATATCAGGCAGCTGCAGTGAGAGATGCACTGATCGAGGTGAGGGACCACACCAAAGACTCTGTAATAAAGGTCGAGGCTCAATCTCTGTCAGAGGAGGTTGGGTCATACCGCTTCGCCATTTGTTCAGTGGTGTGGCATGACCTGTTGTGCCAAATTCAGCATGTGAGCAAGCAGATGCAGTCTCCTAGCATGCACGTTGATGTTGCAGTAAATCTCCTAAAAAAAACAGAGAGAGGTCTCCGCAATTACAGGGCAACAGGTTTTGTGGCTGCACAAATGGCAGCCACAGATATCTGTGAACAAATGAATGTGGAGGCTGTGTTAAAACAAAAACGGCTGAGGTCCACAAAGCGGCACTTCTCCTATGAAGCATCTGATGAGCCCTTGATTGATGCTTTGAAGAAGCTGGAGGTGACATTTTTCAATGCAGTGGTTGATGCTGCAACATCAGCCATTCAGGAAAGATTTTCCACGTTGGAAATTGTGGGAGAGAAGTTTGGAGTGCTGACACATTTCCAAAATCTCACATTTGAGGAGCTGACAGAACAATGTGTGAACCTTAGTACTACACTACACTTTAAGGGACAATCTGACTTGGATGGCAGAGAGCTTGCACAGGAGCTGAAGAACTTGCCTGACTTGCCATCAAAGACCATATCCTTGCTTGAACTGCTGACATTTATCCATGAAAGGGAGCTCTCTGAAATATATCCAAATTTGTGGACTGCTCTCAGAATTGGTCTTACTCTTCCAGTCACTGTTGCTGAAGCAGAGAGGAGCTTTTCAAAGCTGAAGCTCATCAAATCCTACCTGAGGTCAACTATGTCACAGGAACGCCTTACCGGTCTGGCCATCATCAGTATAAATCATACAATTGCTGAGCAGATTTCATATGATGATTTAATTCATGACTTTGCATCAAGGAAGGTAAGAAGAGTCAGGCTTTAGATGGCAGTTGTGCTGTGGTGCAATTTATTTTGTTTCTTGTTCAAAGTGTAGCATAATAATTACCCTCTCTTAAGTGTCTTATTCTATTTATGTGATAGAGCATTTGTACAATTTAGAAATTTGATTCTCTAGTTTATTTATGGCAGTTGTGCAATTTAATTTGTATTTTTCCTGTTCATAGTATCATAATTACATTCTCTTAAGTGAGTTATTCTATTTACGTGATGAAGGATTTGTAAAATTCAGAAATTTGAGTCTTTGTTTTGGTTCTGAAGTTCCAACAATTAGTCCAATAAAAAGTTATTTTGTGAAAGAGTTATGTCTGTCCTTTATTTTGGGGGGATTCGAATGTGTGTGTGTTGGCGAACAGGGGGGGGGGCGCTGAAGGTGAGGTTCGCCCAGGGCGTCATGTAAGCTAGGACCGCCACTGATGATACCCTTAGCCTTCACGATATATTTCATATCCTTCCCCACCCTCACCCGTACCCCATAAGTTTTTGGCCCTGTTGATACAAAGGAATCAGCGTATGCACCATCACGATACTCATCCTTGATCTCGTCAGTCAACTCTCCGAGGAATTTCCCAATAGGCGGCATGTATTCACCCTCCCTCTCTGTGAATATTATGCTATCTGTGTCAGCGTACAGCTCCCTCCGCACAAGAGAGTGCAGTAATCCCCAAAGCTTGATGCGGGCGTAGGCCGTTGTGAAGCTGGCTACAGGTATGTTGGTAACACGTGAGGTATCTGTGGCAAGTTCGGTGATGTTGTACTTTATTATGTAAGTATTACCTAATTCACGATCTCCATAACCTCTTTATCGGGAGGGCATAATCCCACACTTCACTATAACTTTGTGCCAAATGAACGTTTCCTCTGCCAGTATTCTGTGCAAATTTCCCCCAGAATTCTTAACAATTTGGGAAAGGTCAAGATGTATACCTTCATGGGCACGGTAACGCTGAATATAAGCCGTTTTTTTCATCTTCGGTATCAACTCCTCCCGGATATCCCAATGCTTCTACCTTATCCTTCAAAAAAGCGTTTATATATGGCGTGAAAAGGTTGGGTAGCTTCTGAAACCTCCACATCTCGTATCTTCAGTATTCTGTAGTCATGGCGAACGGCTAGGTCCAGCTCAGGGCTTCTATATACACTAGAGTGGAGCGTTTTTTGGGGGTTTTTCACAAGCTTTTGAAACATGGTTCGTAATAGTGTAGAAAATGTGTTATGACCTGAAACAAAGTGTGTATTACATTTCTAGCCTCCTACATTAATACCTTCAGGTGCCAATCTCACTCCATATTTATGAATATATTGCAAAATTATAGTGATATTTAGAAAAAATAGACAACTGGAAATTTATTTGTAACTTGAATTATGGATTGTAATAGTGTGGAGAATGGACCAAAACCTTAAAGTAAGTGCGCTCTAAAGTTATAGCCCTTAACTTAATGTCTTCAGGTGCCAATCTTACTCGAAATATGTAGATTTATGGCAAAAAACAGCAATATTCAGTAAAAGGCATAAATGGAAAGTTCTATGTAAGTTTTGAATTAAGATTCCTAATATTGCGCAAAATATGCTGTGACTTGATAGTAAGCACTAGCGTGTTGCGTCATTGGGCAAAGTGTAACGGATCAAGAGGCACATTTCAAGTTTTGTACAACTGACCTCCCTAAATTCAAAAGTTTAAAAAAAAAATTTTGTGACAAGTGCAACACCTCCTTTTTCGCATGTGAAAATCGTGAAAATTGCTAGTTACCCATAACTTTTGGACACTTGCTTTCCTAGGGTTTGAGCTATCATTTGACCCCTTACAATGTACTGCTTTTCAGGAAAAGTAGAAAAATTTATTTTTGGAATAAACATATACACTGTAGGTAGGTAGACCAGATAGTTTTATTTAGTAAATGATACATTAAAATCTTGTTTAGTTTTGAATGACGGCACAATGTCACGGGATTTAAGTACTGCTCTAATGTAACCATCTCTTGAATCCTTTCCATACACTGCCCCAGACGCTTCAGTTACCATCCTAACACAGCGTTCTACACCTTGGGAGTGACATGGTATCCGGACAACAAGGGGCTCTTCAGTGATCTTATTGAGTTGTTCAACAGAGAACTGCTTCGTGAGTGGTAGCTCCATTGTGCACTCCTCCACTGGTGGAAGTAAATCTTTCAAATTCTGAGCACTTTGTTTGATCTTTGGAGGCCGAAACTCTCTGACTTGCTGTTGAGCAGGTTTGGGAGCTCGTCGAATGGTCTTGATTACATCGATGGCCAATTTCCAGTTTGCTTGATCTGCATCTGCAAGCATTGCCAGTAGAACATTTTCAGGGTGAGCCCAATATGCATTTCTTTGGATCACAGGCCATGTGACAGTCTTGCTAGCTGGTGGCAGTAATCGTAGCGGCTTGATTTGCTCCAGGAAATTTTGGGCCATCTCTGCACCTTGGATGGCACTTGATGCTAAACCACATGGGTCCATAGTGGCACACGACAAACTGTGTGAGTGAATACAGTTCATCACTTGGCTGTGCCATCGCTACATATAGCCGACAAATTCAGCTGGCAGTTGTAACCCATCTTGCATGAGAGATTGGTCCAGGCTTCTCTCGTAGAAGATCTTCATTAATGACACCAGTCCTTATCGCTTTCATCATTCTGTAGAGGTAGGCTTGGTCACGACTCAATTCAGTAAGGTCAACATCTGGGAGACTGTGGCCATCAGCAATACATTGAATTCCTCTAGAGGAAAGTGGCAAACTTTCACATGTGGCCAAAGCTTTGCCAATTGGTCCTTTCCATTGAGTTGCAGATTCTGTTGGGCCGATGAGTTCCTTGCACAAGTGGCGCAGTGGGAGTTCATTTAAATGCAGACTACAGATGAACCAGTGCAAAGGGCGACCCAGGCGGCACTCTAGCAGGTGTATTGCTCCACTTCTGTGCCCTGTGTTTGTGGCTGTGCTGTCGGCTCCCACTGCAATTATCTTGTCTGCAATACCCATTTCTTCAATCGCACTTTGAAGTCCATCCGCAATGACAGTGCCAGTTCCTCGTTCCAGTGTCAGATGGCTTAGATAGAAGGTTCTAGGCTTTCCGACCAGCACATAGTGGTCCTCAACTTTCTTTGTGCTGTACCATTTGTTCCCCTTTTTCTCTTTGACAAGTGTCATGTCTTTCCGCCCATCAAAAAATAAAGCAGTGACTTCCACATCGTCGTAAGTTACTGCTTTCTTCAGATCCCTCCGTACCTTCTGCCTTGCTCTCCATACTTTGTGGTGGTCAATTACGTTTGTCTGATCATCAGAACTAATGATGCCATAGTCAACCAATGTTGCAGTGCTGATAGCTGCAGCAGCCCTGTTCGATACACCATACCGGTCAGCTTCCAAAACAACAGTGGGAATCGGTGTGATGTTCCTCTCCTCCTGGGCACTATCACCCATCCACTCATCACCAACACTTTCACCACTGGAGTCTGCTTCTGCTTGAGCTGATTCGACCACATCTGCAGAGGATGCTACCTCTTGCCGTTCCTGTTTTCTTCTATTCTCTTCTTGTCTTTCTTGCATCCGATCCTCTCTTGACTTCCTTCTCTCCATCATCTGAGTCACATTCGTATCCACCCGACTGATCTGCATGATCCGCGTGGTTCTCTGGTCGATCAGAAAGGCATGCTCTCGTCGTGGAACTTTCATTTCTTTTTCATAGTGGCATGCAGACAGATCATCGCATTGGCAGACAGCTGTGTCAAACAATTGACTCAGGCTTTCCTCGAACTTCTTGGTTTTTGTGGCCTGCTTGCCTTGCTTCGATGCTTGTGAGCCTTTTTCCATCAATCGGAGCAGCTTGGTCTTCACATTCTTGATTGGCTGTGATGGAATGTTAGCCCGATTCCAAAGGTCAATGAGTGTTTGGCATACCTCCGGAAGAATCTCCCTGTTGTTGGTGTACTTGTTCTCCTTCAAGAAGAGGAAATGCCTTGCAACTTGTATACGGGATGGAAGTTCAGACAGAGGAAGCTCTGATAGTGGAGAACCAAAGACAATGTGGCTGGCAGATCCCCGTGTTCTTTGCGTGCTCATTGTACCAGCAAAACTCAACAAGTATCACACAGTAACACTGAAACAAAAACACAAACGTATAAATAAAAAATATATATGATTATGAGTATATATATATAAGGCTTGGTTTATTGGTAAACAATAAGTTTACCAATATATATATAAAAATATACTGCACACACATATGTATTATGTATATAAATATCCATAGGTATATATATACACCCTAAGACATATAACAAACTTATAAATAATGTAAAACACAACAAAAGAAATGTGTATAATGTATATATCACAAAACGCACCTTTCGTTAGTATCTTGGGGTTTTTGAACACCCCATCCACAGAAAAAAACACTTGTTTCTCTCAAGCGAGCTAGCGTAGAACTAAGAAATTCCAGGGGATGACTCACTGAGAATAATTAGAAAGCTGCCAGAAGTACCATGTCAGTCAGTGTTGCCAACTGTAATTAACAACAATTTTGTATTTTTTACATGCGGAAAAGGAGGTGTTCTGCTTGTTGCAGAAAATTTTTGATTTCTTTTCTGAAATCAGCAAGGTTGATTGTACAAAACCTGAAATGTGCCTCCAGATCGCTCATGACGCTACACGCTTGTAAGCACGTATAAAAGCTGTAGCCTCCTAAGGATACATCTCCAGGTACCAATGTTATTACCTAAATTTATGAATTTATTCTGAAAAAATGGTATTTTAGAGACAAGTGATATAAGGAAATTTAACTGATTTAAATATTGGGTTTTTCAATGAACGGAAATAGCTTTTATATTATTTGCATTGATTTTTTATTTCCAGATAATAATTGGTTCCATAAATACAGCTCTTCGTTCATTCTGACTGTCACGTAAATTCGTATACAGCCCGAATGATCCAGAACTCACCACGAGGAGGTGGCTGTATGTTGAGTTCCACCCATGCCCAACCTTACCACCCAACCATATGGACATGATTTATGTAATGAAAACTTTAGTCAATATTTAATTATATTCGAAATTCAGATTTGGTTTCAAATGAGGGCATCATTTTCCGTGCTACCATTCTCGATCGATGTCATGCCAATTAACCATGATTGGGTAGTCTGTGGCTTCGAAATTTAACTTTGGGATTTTAAAGAGTCTAAGACTTTTTCCACGATATTGTTCTCTAGCTTTCTTTATTCTTCTCCATCCAAGTACTCTTACATGGCTACGCTCATCTTGTATCATGCTCAAAAGTATATTTTCGGATGACCGAAAAATGCATTTCTTTGGATCACTGGTTCAATCACTGCTCGAACAGAATCGTTCAACATTCGGGAATACTGAATGGTTTTGAAAACATTAGGAGCTCCATATGCAATTGATTTGCTTTGTTTGATTGTAAACCACATTGGGATATATACGTGCATAACATACGAAACCAAATATTTCAAATCATCAGAAGGTTCAGGTGTAGCTACGTATAATCTCAGAATACGATTTGCAGTGGTTAACCACCTAGAGTGCACCATCTTGCCGGGATTTCGTCTTCATAGGTCAGTACTACACTCGCCAATTGAAACGGCTTGATAAATATCAAACAAATATTTTTGATCCGTGCTCAAGTCGTCTTTGTCAATAGATGGAATTTCAACTTCGATTTTTTCGAAATGAACAACCGGAAGTGTTTCACATTTCTGCAATTGCTGGCCAATGATGCCAACAAATTTACTAAGTCCAATGGTTTTTCCATCTAATTTCTCCATGAGGTGGCGTAAAGGAAGCTCATTTGCATGTAACTGACACACAATCCATTGCAAAGGTCTATTGAGATGCATTTCCATAAGCCGAATGACTCCACCTTTCGCTCCTGTGTTCACAGCAGTTCCATCACATCCCATAGCAACTAAATTTGAAGAATCAACGTTATGTGTATTCAAAAAATCGCATATTCCTTTACATATACTTTTAGTTGTCCCAGATTCAGAAGTAAAGTGCTCTAGATACACTTGGTCCGGTTCTGCTACCAAGGTTACATGCTCTTCCACAACAACTTCACGATAAAATTTAGAACCTTTCTGTTCTTGGACAATAGTTTTATCCTTGCGACCGTCAAAATAAATACTCATAATTGTTTTTCCTACACTAGCATCCTGTTGAAGCTCATCACGTTGATGCTTCCTAGCTCTGCGCACTTTACTGCGATCTATTACCAGGGATGGATCAGGCTCAGATGTTTGTTTAATGTCGTGCAAAACAGAACTTGTTATTATGGCAGCTGCTCTATCTGAAATACCTGTACGATCACAAGTTTTTGCAAGTGAAGGGAAGCGTAATCGCTTCAGAGATTTTATGTTTCGACTTTTTCCGCGTTCGCTTCTGATTCGTTTCCGTTTTACGGAGATTGGCTCAGCAAATGTTTCGTCAGATTCTTTTTCTGTATCTCTTGAAGAAGATATATCTTCAAACTGAAAACTTTCTGAATATGAAGTCGATGACATTACTGGCAGTTGTTTTGAAAGATACAAATCTCTACTGCTTTTCCTAATTTGTGCTAATTGTATTTTTTCAGAAGCAGAAACATCAACTGATCCTATGGCCATTTTTCTCTTTGTTCTTTGGTCTTTTAGGAATTCTTGTTCATGTTTAGGTACTCGATTTGATTTTGGGCATTTGCAGGATTGAAAGTCTTTACATTTACAAGCGGCAATATCAAAAAGATTTTCAGCATCATCTTTAAATTTTTTGCACTTATCTAAGTAAGACTCCGTTTGTTTCATACCTTTAGGCTGTTTTAATATAGATCTATATTTTGTATGATAATCTTTTGTTTTCTTTACAACGCGGTTGAAGGATACAGTTGGAATTGATGCTTTATTGTATAATGAAATTAAGTTTTCTGCAACCGCCGATGATATTTCATGAGCAGAAGGATCTTTATTGTTTAACTCTTCTTTCAGTCGTCTTCTTTCATATATATAGCATTTCATAACACCCTCAAATGTTGGTTGAACACGATGACTCAGTTCTTCTCCATTGCCAAATATGTGACAGTCCGTTGTTTTTGACTGCCGAAGCATTCGTTTAGTTGCCATGTCTGACCTGATTATAAATCTTTTACTGTACAAGATTTATAATATATAATCCAAATTTATGAAAACAAGATCACAAAAGTGTAAGAGAATGTGCTGAAATGCAACATCAAATATTAAATAGTGAAAGGATCTGATGTGATTGCGCAAGCGGACAGAGAGTAACACCTTACCGCGACAACAGCTGGTCTAACACTAACACACTGTGTTATGCTGGCCACACACGTAGGTGATTGGCGTGATGATTTTATGGCGATTGGCGTCAATATGCCAATCGTCACCATGTGTGGGGTACTATTACATATAAATTTGTTTATTTACGGAGTCGCTGGATATAATTTTTTGTCATATTAAAGAGGTTTTAAGTTTTTATTGGAAATTCATTGGCATATTGGCACCTGAAGATATTGTCTTAGAGAAAAACGGTTTTGTCACTTTGCATTCAACAAACAATTTCACATTTTCCGCACTATTACTAATGTCATTTAAAAAATCAGGGAAATCGCTCCACCCTAATATACACCTCTGATCTTACGCTGGTTGGGTGTATGATTACAATCTCCATTGTTCTCCTCTGCGCACTTCACGCACAGGGGAAACATGAGCTTGTGATCTATAACGACGGGTAAGATCGACATCCATAAATCGCGAGGGGGAAGCACGTCTACGAAAGAGAGTTCAAAGTAGCGCTCACTCAAATTAGCTGAGAACCCCTCGATGGTTGGCATGGCGGGGCCCACTAGTTTTTGAGCTCATCTACGGGGTACGGATTGTTCTTCATCACGTATGGGTATAAAGAACAGAAGTCGTAGTAATAGAGCTTCACGCCCTCCGTAGGTGGAAAGTTTAGCTTGAATGGGTTTGTACGCCCACCAAACAAGCTGTCACCGCATTCGAGAGGGTCCCCACCATTGAACGTTTGATGGCCCTTATTTCTTAAAGTACTGGCCATCTGTTTCCATCTGTGCATCATACTCATGCTCCCACACGATCTTGTGAGTGAACTGGGAGCCTATAAGTTGATCGCGGTTACGGGTCCATGCGAGGCTGTCGGCGGGGGATCTTCCATGGAGATCCCCTGTGGCGGCACACTCAGGGTGGGGGCATCCTTGCCACCAGCAGCCATTACCAGTGGTTGGATCCTCACTTAGACCATCAACCCAAAAAACACGACCATTGACCTTAATGGGTACTTCCCCCGTGTTGCGAGAGTGTTTTATGTATACCCCGGTCTGATGCTGTATATGTATGAGCCAGTAAATAGCCTTGTGCACATAACTGCGGGGATTGTTTCTCTGAATGACGGCTAAAGTGTCTTCGGGCATGAAGTTATTCTTGAACACCGTAAACCATAATGAGGCGAACGTGGTTGCGATGCGAATGGCAACAGATCGCATTTGAAACCGGCTATGTACATCCTTCTAAAGGCCTGGAAACATACTCAAAGCACGCGCACATTATTCACGCAATAACGCTCACATTCATCAGCTATATTGTAAATTTAAAGTGTCGTTGGTCAGGAAAGTGTAAGGGAAATACCCTTTTCAAACTTCGGCTGCTACACCCATGGTAGCTTGGCTAGTTTACAAGGTGTGAATAATAAAGTCTCTTTAAAATAAACATTACCTCTTATCTGCAGTTGTATAAGTTTGTTCTCCCTTTTCAAGGGGTTGCCTATAAATATCTCCGATGACTCGTGTTCAAGCAATTCCTTATATAGGAACTGTATATCAAATTTTGCCCCGGTATGGGCAAGAATACACACAGTCATTTTTTTTAACTTGTCTGCTAATTTGACAATATTGGATACAAAGTTTTCACAGGGCTGTCGTCTGCAATCGTTTATAAAACGTTTGTCCGGTTACCACATTTGTGACACTCATCACACTCGACATAAGTAGTATGGGCGCGTTTGGTGAGACAGACATGAATCAATTTGAAAATTTGCACCCCCTCACTGTCCTTCATGACGGTCCCCCACCGTCCTTCATGAAGGTCCCTCCTTTATAAGGTCTTTCATGGTCTTTAAAAAAAATAAATTAAAAAAATAAATTAAAAATTTTAAATTAAAAAAAAAAATTAAATTAAACAAAATTAAATTTAAAAAAAAAATTAAATTAAAAAAAAATTCATCCTCCTGTGGGGAACTTTTATGAGACAAACAAAAGCAAACATGCAAAAACAGACAAAAACAAGCAAACAAACGTTGGAAGCGATCATGCAGAAGATCCATCTCTGGAGCACCAGGATTCTGCTGATATATATATATATATATATATATGGGATGAATTTCACAATAAAACACGTGAAATGAATGAATGCTGCAAACCCACAAGGAAAAAGAAAAACGATTCCAAGGCCTTTCGTGTATTCAAAGCTACACCTCGTCAGGGAATGAAGTTAAAAGGCGAGAAGCCCATATATATATACAACGTACAGGAAAAACAAAACAATTAGCACATACTTAACAAGGGTTAATGAGAGGCAAAAGAAATTTTAACATGATATCGTCAATTTTATTCATTTTAAAAACAATTTCAATAACAGCTCGGGGACTTATAAAATTGACGATATCATGTTAAAATTTCTTTTGCCTCTCATTAACCCTTGTTAAGTATGTGCTAATTGTTTTGTTTTTCCTGTACGTTGTATATATATATGGGCTTCTCGCCTTTTAACTTCATTCCCTGACGAGGTGTAGCTTTGAATACACGAAAGGCCTTGGAATCGTTTTTCTTTTTCCTTGTGGGTTTGCAGCATATATATATATATATAATACTAGTAAATGTAACCAACATATATGTTTTGTATATAAGAACTGTAATACAAGGCAAATATCAAAGATTTCTTTCACGCCGTCCGTGATCTCATCGTTTCGAATTAATATATTAATAACGATACCACACAAAATAAAATTAGAATAAATACAGTCAACTCATAAACAAATTTTGCCTTGTTCTAATATTTGTATTACAAAATAGATCAAGAAAATATTAACTAAATTAATTTTAATTTCACTAACATAAGGGGAAGCTATTATATTTCAGTCCAATCGTATAATAACCTGGCAGCAGACATCATCAACAATAAATATTATCAGAGTTAATTATATATATATATATCAGCCCTTTTAAAAAAACTAGGAAGAATGCGAATACATGCATTTTGTATTTCATAAATTCAAATATCGAAATTTTCCTTTATAGACATATAATATCCCATTAAACTATAGCGGCTGTTCTAAGCTATGCATGAAAATACATCTTCAATAACTCAGCCTAGTCATGCATATTCGAATAGAGTCAAATAGTGAATTATCAAATCAAATATATATATATATATACAGGGTGTCCCATAAGTCCGGCATCATAGGAGAAATTCATATTTTTCTATTTCTACAAACCATAATTCATATGCTCGGGATGCCAATTTCCCGTCCACCATTCTGTTCAGTGACGAGGCTGTTTTTATGGAAATGGTGAGGTAAATCGACAGAACACCCGCTACTGGTCTCAAAACAACCCTCACTGGTATACCTCTTCAAAGGAACAAGGTGCATCTCGGGTGATGGTATGGTGTGGCATTTGGAAGGATCGCATCATAGGCCCTCTCTTTTTCGATGAACATGTCACTGGAGGCACCTACCTACGTATGCTCAAGGAAGAAGCATTTCCCAGTGTCTTGAACGAAGAAGGAAATATCCCAACATGGTTCCAGCAAGACGGCGCTCCTGCACATTACAGCACCCAAGTAAGGGAATACCTGTACCAACCCAACAATTTCCTGGTCATTGGATAGGACGTCGAGGGCCTGTGGAATGGCCAGCTAGAAGCCCGGATCTCACGCCACTAGATTTTTATCTCTGGGGCCACTTGAAAGCGCTGGTATACGCAGAGAAAATTAGGAGTGTTGAACATTTGCGGCAGCGCATTATTGGGGCATGTAACACCATTACTTCTGACATCATTCACCGCGTGTTTGCTGACTGGGTATCACGTCTGAATTTGTGTATTGAAAACAATGGTGGACATATTGAGCACGTTCTGTAAATAAAAGCTTTTGTTTTGCCTTTTTTATTATTTTTCCTATGATGCCGGACTTATGGGACACCCTATATATATATATATATATATATATATATATATATATATATATATGCTTTAAAAGAGATCACATGACATAAATTTTATAATTTAGAAGTACAAATATCAAATTTTATTTTCCATCTTCGCCATGACTTCTTTCCACAGTAGTAAATAACAAATTATTAATCTTAAGTTTCTCTATCCCAGTAATTGCAATTGTCTTTTTATTTTATTCCTCCTTTGTCTATAATTAAAAATTTACTCAGTTACCATTTCATAAGAGAATCAACACCTATGAGCTTAAAGAATAATGTTATTTTCTTGGCTTATTTCAAATCAGATAAGTTTACCAACAGTATATAATACACACACACACACACACACACACACGCAAACACACACACACACATATATACGTACAGGGTGGGCCGTAAGTTTCCATACATAGGAAAAATTAAACGTTTGTTTTTATGTTTCAGATACCCTAAGAATATGCGTTTGACGTAAGATCTTGTTTACTGATGAAGCAAATTTTTACGTCAATGGAGAGGTTAATCTGCAAAACATACGTTATTGGAGTAATGCTAACCCTAACTGGCTGAGTCCGACGAAGATGCAAGTGCCGGTAAAGTGATGGTGTGGGCCGGGATATGGGGTGACAGAATTATTGGACAATTTTGTCAGTGGAAATCTTAATGCCGAAGGGTATCTTAACATGTTGCAAGAAGAGATTTTCCCATCCCTGCTAAACGAGGAAGGTAACTCCAGTTTACTTCCAGCAAGATGGAGCTCCACCTCATTATGGTCTTCACGTGCGTCGGTATTTGGATCAGCAGGTTTCCGGATGCTTGGATTGGTCGGCGTGGTCCTGGAGAGATGGCCTCCAGATCCCCAGATCTCACCCCCCTTGATTTCTATCTTTGGGGGCACTTGAAGGCCATGGTGTATCAGGAAAAGATACGAGACATAAATCATCTAAAGGAACGTATCACCAACGCCATTACAAGCATAACGTCAACTGTGCTAATGCGTGTTCATCAACAGTGGGGAACACGTATTGAAATGTGTTTCAAAACAATGGCAACCATGTAGAGCATATTATATAAATAAAAATGGTTGTCCATAAAAAAAATGTTTATTTTTCCTATGTATGGAAACTTACGGCCCACCCTGTATATATATATATATATTATAATATATATACAATTTATACATACACTACATGTATAAAACGCAATAAAAAGATAGCTAAGTTTGTGCTAAAATACTATTTTTTTATATCCGCCTGAAAGAAAACTGGCAGTTGATTTTTCTCAGGGTATTCCATTTTTAACCGAAATTCTCTCTCTACATGTATTTGAATTGTAGAGAAACTTTTATTATCAATCTTTCTATTTCGTCATGACTAACACCTATTTACATTTCTTCAATTAATACTTCTCCCATTTTTGTTTCTCGTAATTATCCATTCTTTTCATTTTTCTTACGCATGTCAGTCAATCATACTATTTACAACAACGTACATACGTGCCTGATTGTAGCAAGATGAACCAATCCACAATCTTTACATTTTCAAGCATACAGTTATACATCTTTGCACGAATAAACTGATATTACTTCTAATTTCTCAGATCTCATACAAAACGTTGATAAAGAAACTTTTTCAAAATCAAATATATGTATATAATCCACCATACGCTTTTTACACATGTATTTAAAACATAAAACTTAATTACTAGTCAGGCATATTCACATAAGTGAAATCTAAAGACATATTATATATAAAGAGCAGAATGTCGGCATCATTCATCCAGAAGACAGGAAGTGTTTAAACCCCGTTTCTCCCAGCACTGAGCTCCTTACCTGATCTTTTTCCATCTCTCTTCAACCCATGAACAATTCAGCATACTCTCAAGCACACACACTTCTTTATCTTTTCCTCACTACACATACATGCATCTTATACAGTACACAACCTTTCAAAAAAGGTATAGTTTTCAGCAGCCTCGGAGTTTCGCAGTTGCACCTTCCTTCATGCAACATATACTGTATATATATCGAGGCATTGTGGCTAACAATGCAGGCAGGAACATTTTAACAAAATTAAAATTAGTCACTTGTTCCTGAATATTATTCTTTATTACTACTCCTACCAACACTGTTAAGCTAATGTTGTTGTGCTTTCACCGCATCCTTTCCTGCATAATTATTCATTTCAAGTAATAAAATACATCTTTCTTTTATGAAACCATCCAGCTAATTAAATTAGCTAATTTCCAAAATTCGCCACAATAGATGACAAGACACTTCAAAAGCCATCCTTGTGATAAATTTGTTTAACAAAAAGTGTATATATATATATATATATATATATAATATATTTCTACGAAAGTGGAGCAATTTGTAACTAGGTTGACTAGGGCATACTTTAGGGATATTTTCATATTTAGCCATTTTACTGCCTACTAGCAACGTGCTATTATAAGAGCAGAAACTGTAATACTTACAGTATTTTGTAAATAATTTTAGTTTAGAATATTTTTGATTATCTGTATTATATATCTAGTGAAGCAGCAGTAGGAGTTATGGCTTTCTGTGAAGATTTTGATTCCATCCACAGTTTTGAAAAATCAACTCATCTGTCCAGGTGTTGTTACTGAAAATCTAGTTCATTTCAAGTACCGTATTAGGCCTACAATACAATAAAATGTTGCTACACCGCTTCACTTTCTTATTGTTGTTAATCTTAGTACGGAAACCGAAAAGGAAAAAAAAGATTGAAAGAAATTCAAGTTTTTAATTTGGTATGTATTGTTGAAGGGAAAAACACACACACACACACACACACACACACAGGCTTTCTTTGCAGGTTATTCAGAGTGTAAGGCTGTAGATTCATATCTAATGTTTTAATAATTAAGCATTCTCGTGAGACTAGAAGTAGAATCATTAGGTTTAACTGGGTTTAGCCAGTATTTTGGTTTCTAGACTTATGACAATTTATCCTATGCAAGCATATTTTAGATATTAATAAACACATTTAACATGGAAAAAAAATGTAATGTGATTATGAATACGAGTCTTTATGCCTTACTATAATCTTACGACCATATTTAAGATTTTATGCAGAGATTGCATATTTCAAGCATAATTATTATTATTATTATCATTATTATTATCATTAAGATCATAAAACTAATACTTAATAAATGATAAAGAGAATCTAACTTCAACTGTTAAGTACAATGTTAATTGAATATTATTACTCAGCGAGGAGAACTTGTGATTTGGGATTGTTACAGATTCACCGTTCACGTCCAAAATGTTCTAAATCTTAAGATTTGTAATCTTTCAGAACTAATGTGAAACCTTATGCTATTTTAGAGCTAATGAGACATTATTAATTTATAAATAATTAATGTTTTACAGGAGATAAATTATTATCTATGTTGGTGATGTATTACATAAAACTATAATAACAATAACAATGATAATAGGCTTAATAATTTGTTACCACTAAACAAATATTGTGATTATAATTATGGCTATGTATTAGGGCGGGTCGTACTCAGGTGACAACATGAATCTGAAGGAAATCCTACCATCAGGGGTGTCTAAATTATGTGTTTTTACATGGGGAATTCAAATATGAGCTTCGTTTTTGGATAGGATAACTCTAACCTACATCATTTTGTATTTCTAAATTGCCAATTTTACCCTTTTGAACCCCTTTATAATATATTAAAAGATATAAGGTAAGTCATTTATATTAACAAGGCCAAATCAACTTTACATATATTTATTAATAGGTGAACTGCATGTATATCACTGGATATAATTACAAAGATCATTCTCCTGACATCTTGAACTTTGCCAGGTTGCACAAATCCTGTTTTGACTCAGACTTGGACATCAGCTTCCTGCTGGTCTCCTGAGCCCTGATCCCTCCATCCCTCTTTTCCTGTGAGAAGTACTTAGCAGAAGCCTCAGTCACCATTTTAACAACCCTCTCAATGCTTTGTGTGTGGCAAGGCCAGTTGCGCACCTCCATGGGAGTGTTGATGAAGTTTTTCACCTCTGAGGTGCTTAGAGAGCAGGTGAGAGGTGGCTCTGACACACCTTCTGACCAGCTGATCAAGTCACCGATGCTGGAAGCATCACAATTGATGTCAGGTGTCCTTCTGCTCCTAACAGAGGAGTCCCACAGCTGAGTGTCCGGGTCCCCCTCTCCCCTGATGGCCAGGATTCTCTCCACCCCTTCAATCCTCTCCTTCTGATCCTCACAGCAGAGTAGTGTTTGGAGGATGACTTCACTGTGGGCATACCAAGCAGATCTTCTCACAGTTGGCATCACAATATCCAGCACCTCCTTTCTCTGGGACTTGAGGCAGTCCAGCTGAAAGAGGATGTGCCTAGGCCCTTCGATCCAGGAGTGCTTGACCTTCACGTTGAACCAACATGGGTAATACACTCCAATGATGAATTCCACAATGAATTGCAGAATCTTCAGGTTCTTTCCTTTAAGTCCGTGCTTTGACACCCAGAGCCTGAGAAGTCTGTTCGCTGTGGCGAGCCAGCGGCTGTGGTTTACTGGTCCTATCTCTAACAGAGCCAGCCCTGCAGGAAGTACTCCATCCCTGACTGCACAGACAATTTTATAGCCATAGTATTGATCAGTTGAGAGATCTTGAATGACCTTGTCAGGAAGCTTGATCAGTGGAGGGCCAACAGAGATTCGGGTGAAGTTTGGATTGATATCAAAGTCTGTAGCAGAATGAAGGAGCTTTCCTATTGGCCCGGATAATTTTTTGTCTGACAGAGTAGGGCCATCAAGGTCAACAATGAGATGGCGCAGGGGAAGTTCAACAGTGTGCAGGTTGCACACCAACCAGACCAGCTTTCTCCCCAGGTGCAGCTCCAGCTTCCGCATTACTCCAGCTTTCACACCAGTGTTGACATTTGTTGAGTCTCCTCCAATGGCCAACAAGGTCTTATCATAACCCCTCTCTTTCAGCCAGGCAAACAGGACCTTAGCAATCTTCTCCGCATGTGACTCCTCTTTAGTTGCTTTCTCTGGGGTAAAGTGGAACAGATAGTAGCTGCCAGGCTCACTAACAACACTATAGTGTTCTTCCTTGATCTTTGCGGGAAAAGATTGGTCACTGCCCTCAGCTTCCATCATCACATTGGTCAGGTCAATCCGCCCATCAAAGAGGATGCAAGAGATCCCCCCTCCTCCCTGCACTTCTTCTCGAACTGTTCCCCCAGCTCTCTCATCAACTTCTCCTGTGCTCTCTTGACCTTGCTCTTATCAATCACTTTACTTGTATTGTTTTCTGTGATGATTCCTGCGTCAATCAGAGCTGCTGTTGCTATCGTTGCAGTTGGCCTCAGCCCTATGCCATACCTTACACTAGCAAGGGCAATGTTTTGAATCTCATCATAGTTTTTCTGTGCCTTTGCCGAAGCTGCTGGCTCAGGGTCAGTTTGAGGGAATTACCTTATATGTGTTTATATGAATTAGTTAGAACAATGCTCTATGAGAGATAACGTGAGCAGCCATGATAGAAAACGTGAGAAGACATATTCTGGGGTAACTACAATAGTAAAATAATCAACAATTTAATAATAATCAACTGCAAAATGATGTAGGTTAGGGTTATCAGAATTAAATATTTTCTTCGGAATTGTGTTCTATACACCAAAATATGTCATTTGAACACCCCTCTCCATTGATTTAAAAAAAATGCATAGTATGACCCGCCCTACGTATGTATGGTCTTTAACAATACCGTATCACCCCGTTTGCTAGCCTTAGATTAGACACATTAAAATCTTGTTAACATAGTTTATATGCATGAGGATAAGTCTTTTCTCTGCAAACCATCATCATATAACGTCGTATTATTGTATTGTTACTTTTTTTTTTTTTTGACAATTCTGATGAAATATACGATGGAGGAATGAGTTTCAATCTCTTCATTATGTTTACGATGTATTAATTCCAAATAGCTTTATTGAAATTCGCCTATCAGGATATTATATATATATATATATATATATATATATATATATATATGAAAATTATTTCACGAAAGTAACACACATATATATATATGGAACGTGGTTCGCATTTCACGTTAAACTGTAAGCCTAAAGTGGTACGACAAGCTTGACCTTCATCAGAATGAACATTTCGGTCGGCAGCATAATATATAACTAAGATCTCAGAAAATTGTTTGAATAGGTGTAATACAAGTTTTTCTAAATATTTAGCTACGTTGAATAGTGAAATTATTTTAAATGAGCGAAACTGTAGCAGAAGTTGCAATAAAATTGAGAAAAAATAAAAATTTGGGGGTTTTCAGCGTATAACAATAAAATTAAGAATCAAAGAGTCGAGTTTAATAAGAAAGAGTTGGGTAGGTTCTTGAGAAAATAGAGTAAAGAAAGAGGATTCTCTCACAGCTTAGTACTAGATTCATATATTTACAATATATCTCCCTCATTCATCAAAGTAGCCAATTTTCCTCAAACCTAACTAAGGAGGTACTATTTAACGAATCATGTAGAGAGAAAGTTTTTTGTACTTTCAGTCTTCAGCAAATTGTGCGACTGTACATATTTTTTTTAGCACTCTTATTTAAAAATATGTTATAAATCAATTTCACATTCTATATCTAAGTTCTAAGCATCCATTATTTGCATTTGTATGAGCCTAATATAGCTGTTCATGGACCATCTGTGAATGTTGCAGAGTGATGAAGTGATGAAGTGAATCTTGCACATACTTATCTGTTGGAAACACACAAGAGACATCTTGGGTTTACAACAGTATGATACTTTATTTGATCAACCCCGATCTACCAGAAATCCTTTTTTAAACCATTGAGTAGAAGAATTATAGTGTATTAAATAAGAAGTTAAGAAGTTTAGAGCACACTGAAAGAATAAAGTAACTGGTATTGAGAGAATCTGCTTTTCAATCCGAGAGTGCATATTTGGCTAACTTGTGTTTGGGTGAATTCTAGGTGTGGGAACCCCAACATTTGGCTGTTTCCATTGTGTGTGTGTGTGTGTGTGTGTGTGTGTGTGTACCCGCACAAAAATATACACATTCATTATATACATAGATATGTACATGTACAAATAATCGAGGAAAAAGCTAAGAGGTCGTAAATTTCCAAATAGTAAAACTGTCAAGAGTTTGTTCGTCATATTCACAACCAATAAAGTCAAATTCGTGAAGCTTTTCTCAAAATCTAAATGGATAGTGAACTTAAAATAAGTGTAGAGGTCTCAATGACTTTAAATGTTGTATAAAATTACTTACATGTTGTAATGTGATGGTAGAATGAATAGAGATAAGTACGCTTTGCTTTTATTCAAAGTCTAAATTTACTTACCAAGTTGCTTCTAAAAAAATACTTCGGTCTTGAATGATTGGGCTTCCGAAATCAGGATCTTATATAAGGAATCAATTGCTGTGAATGATGTCACATTTCCAGGAAATTTGCAGGTGGAACTTAGTCAAACGCAGCGACTTTCAGTTTTGAACTTTTTATTGAAAAGAGGAAATCTGTGAATTCAACTTTTTTATTTCCATATTTAAAAGAAGTTTCCATGATCAATGTTTGAGCTGTGTGCGTTGTATTAATACAACTCTAAAGTAATTAAGATATATATATATATATATATATATATATATATATATATATATATATATATATATATATATATATGATACACACCGACCGTGCATGGAACAAGGAACTCTTCTGGGATAATTAAATACACTATAGTCCGAATAAGTAATGGTAAATGAAAAATACTATAGTTTTTCTTTTTCATGATGCTAGCCCGACGTGGGCAACGGGTCACTCGCAAAGAGGTCCCATAAATATAGCTTCCCTCACCAGCTATCTGCAAAGCAGACAGGATCCAGCTTTGGGACATAGATCTAGGGTTTAAAGCAGCCAAGCCCAGCTACATTTAGAACCTCAATATAAGCAAAAGACTCGCTGCTTTCACGTCAGATTGAATACATCAAAGAAAAAGGGTAACTATTATATTTTTAGCCAAAAACCAAAACTTAAACCTTAACTGGCAGAATTGAGCTTCCACTTTTCAAGGCACATAACATGTCCGTTTCAAGATGGGAATGAACTCAGAATGGTCCCGTGAGGTTTTTTATGATACACATAGACCGTGCATGGACCGTGCTAGCATCATGGAAAAGAAAAACTATGGTATTTGTTATTTACCATTACTTATTCGGACTATAGTGCATTTAATTATTCCAAGAGAGTTCCTTGTTCCATGAACGGTCTGTGTGTATCATAAAAAACCTCACGGGACCATTCTGAGTTCATTCCCATCTTGAAACGGACATGTTATGTCCCTTGAAAAGTGGATGCTCAATTCTGCCAGTTGAGGTTTAAGTTTTGGTTTTTGGCTAAAAATTTAATAGTTACCCTTTTTCTTTGATGTACTCAATCTGACGTGAAGGCAGCGAGTCTTTTGCTTATATTGAAGTTCTAAATGTAGCTGGGCTAGGCTGCTTTAAACCCTAGATCCATGTCCCAAAGCTGGATCCTGTCTGCTTTGCAGATAGCTGGTGAGTGAAGCTATATATATGGGACCTCTTTGCGAGTGACCCGTTACCCACGTCTGGCTAGCATCATGAAAAAGAAAAACTATGGTATTTGTCATTTACCATTACTTATTCGGACTATAGTGGATTTAATTATCCCAGAAGAGTTCCTTGTTCCATGCACGGCCTGTGTGTATCATAAAAAATCTCAGGGGACCATTCTGAATTCATTCCCATATATATATATATATAATATATATATTATATATATATATATATTATATATAATATATGTGTGTGTGTGTGTGTGTGTGTGGGCTTTGGCTGGTGATTTTAGTTATATATTATGCTACCGACCTAAATGTTCATTCTGATAAAGGTCAAGCTTGTTGTACCACTTTAGGCCTACATTTTAACGTGAAATGCGAACCACGCTCCATATATATATATATATATATATATATATATATATATATATATATATATATATATATAATACATCCTGATAGGCGAATTTCAATAAAGCTATTTGGAATTAATTCATCGTAAACATAATTAAGAAATTGAAAATCATTTCTGCATCGTATATTTCATCAGAATTGTAAAAAAAAATTATAAAGTAACAATCAATAATACGACGTTATATGATGATGATTTCCAGAGAAAAGAATTATCTTCATGCATATACATTATGTTAACAAGATTTTAGTGTGTCTAATCTATAGGCTAGCAAACGGGGTGATACGATATTGTTAAAGATCATACATAGCCATATTTATAATGCAATATTTGTTTAGTGGTAACAAATTATTAAGCCTATTACACTATGTAACACTGATTCTGTTTATATAGAATTTTTTATGTTTTTATATGCATTTGTGGGCGCTGAGTCCAAATCTGGCCTTGGTTTGGGTGTATCATCAATGGTTTCAGAGATAATCCATTTTTCATGTTTTACCAGTATAATGTTATTGTGGGCGCAGCAATATCAGAATAATCAGAAATTGTTGAGAACAATCCGGATGTTCGTTGACAGTTTCTTGCTCTAGAAATTGCCCGAAACTTCCACTGTGCTATATAAAGAAGAGCGCAGAGTCTGAGAAGTCAGTAAGTGTGAGCACACAAAGAAAGCAGGTTGTTTGTCTGATGGTTACCAGCACTGAGGTACTGTGTTTCTGTGCTTCTCTGTGCTGACGATATGAGTGTTATCGATCCTTTTTTATTGCAAACATTATTTCAGTGTTGTGAATACATCTTTTTTCTGGAATCTCTAATCTGTTGCAGATTTAATAACTCTTCTCTCTATATCTGCAGGTTATGATTAATGTAGTACAGTTTGGTAAAGAGAATGGCAACTTGAGCTTGAAAACACTCGCCGAATATATTCTGCTACGTTTGTGGGCATTACATAGGCCCCAAGCAAGTATCGCACAAGATTGTGAAAGGCACCAAGTTCTGGATCGCGCATCGTCTCTAATTTGGTATGCCTATGGGTGACCAAGATAATCCCTGGGCACCCATGTGATCTGTGGAAGCTGCAGCTCCACACTTGAAGGGTGGGTGCGGGGAGTACGCAAGGCAATGCCCTTTGCGATACTCAGAATGTAGAGAGAATCAAAGAGCCACCACGACGATTGCTACTACTGCATGGTAGATGTTTCTAAGTACAGGAAATTTAAAGGAAGGCAGACTCTTCAGTATCCAAGCAAAGCGTCGTCCATAGCTCCTGTACCACATGGCGAAGGTCTTCCAATACCACGTCCACCAGAACAGGTATCTATCCATTACTTTACCTTCTGTATTTACAGACTGTGGGTCATTATGTGCCGATTTTTCTTAGTGCTGATGCTCTTCTACATATATAGCTATGCCTATATTTTGTTTCTTTGCTTTGCAGGTTGAAAATGAGGATGCAGCTAGCTCATCTGAGATGTCGGCTGGTGAGGACAGTCATGATGAAGAATATACAGCAACTTTCAGTACAAACCCTCACTTTCCAAATCAGAGGGAATTGGACGACTTAATTAGAGATTTGGGTCTGACGAAATCATGGTCTGAGCTTCTGACCTCCAGACTCAAAGAATGGAATTTGCTTGGAGAAGACTTCAAGAGCACTGTATACCGAAAGGGGCATGAAGAGTTTGCAAGGTTCTATGATGACAATGGCTCTCTCTGTTATTGCAGCGAGGTTAATGGTCTATTCACAGCTATTGGGTTAACACATATACCCTCAGAGTGGCGCCTGTTTATTGACAGTTCAACTCGGAGTTTAAAAGCTGTTCTACCCCACAATGGGAACAAATATCCATCTGCACCAGTTGCACATTCTGTTCAAATGAAAGAGGACTATGAAAATGTCAAACAACTGCTCACTCAAATCAGGTATCGACAATATAACTGGGACGTGTGTGGTGATTTCAAAATGGTTGGTTTCCTGTTAGGTTTACAAGGAGGGTTTACTAAATATTCATTTTTTCTTTGCCTGTGTGATAGCAGGGCTTCAACTGAGCACTATAAAACAGTTCAGTGGCCTCCACGTGAAGGACTGCAACCAGGAAAGTACAATGTACTCAGGGAACCTCTTGTGAAGCCTGACATAGTTCTGCTACCACCTCTCCATATTAAGTTGGGTCTAATTAAGCAGTTTGTAACTGCGTTAGATTTTGGAGGGGAAGTTTTCCAACAGATTCGGGTCATGTTCCCTAAACTCTCTGAGGCCAAAGTCAAGGCTGATATCTTTGTAGGTCCACAAGTTAAGGCGCTGTTAAATTCAAAGAACCTTGAAGCCAAGATGACTCCGATCGAAAAAGAGGCTTGGTGTGCTTTCCGTGATGTGGTTCGTGGGTTTTTAGGCAACCATAAAGCACCAAACTATAAGGAGTTAGTGTCAAACTTCATTAAGTGCTATGGCAAAATGGGGTGCCGTATGTCTTTAAAATTACACTATCTGCATTCACATCTAGACTATTTTCGTGATAACCTGGGGGATGTGAGTGAAGAACATGGCGAAAGATTCCATCAAGATATTCAAACGATGGAGAAAAGGTACCAGGGAGGGCCATTGGGATGCTTCCATGATGGGAGACTACGTATGGTCGCTGATCAGAAAGGATAAGAATGTTTATACGCGGAAGTCGCGTTCTTCAGTGCATTTTTAAGGAACGCACACTGCATAACGAGGCTTGTTATTCTCTTATCGGTTCTCCTCATGATATATATTATATCCTTTGCACCATTTTGGGTTTGTCAAACAATTTTGGCTCAATAAACATTAATTTCCAATAGTGTTTTTATTTTCAGAAAATATTTATGTTAGCCTTCTTTATATATTTTGCCATATGAAAAGTGTGATAACCTATATTTTTGAAACGGTTGATGATAGAGCAAAAACAATATCATTTTTGGAATCAGCGCCCTGAAATCATTAAGAAACGACAGAAAAATCACAATCAACAGAAAATTTTTCAAATTTTGTTACCCAGTGTTATCATTGTTATTGTTATTATAGTTTTATGTAATATATCACAAACATAGATAATAATTTATCTCCGGTAATACATTATTTATTTATAAAATAATAATGTTTCCTTAGCTCTAAAATAGCATAAGATTTTACATTAGTTCTGAAAGATTACAAATCTTAAGATTTAGAACATTTTGGACGTGAATCTGTGACAAACCCAAATCACAAGTTCTCTTCGCTGAGTAATAATATTCAATTAACATTGTACTTAACGGTTGAAGTTAGATTCTCTTCATTATTTATTAAGTATTACACGTGAAACATCTCAAGTGTGCTTTGGTATCGTCTCACAGCGATCTTAAGTAGAGATATTCAATACATTAATTTAAGGAAAAATTATGTTTTAGTTTTATGATCTTAATGATAATAATAATGATAATAATAATAATAATTATGCTTGAAATATGCAATCTCTGCATAAAATCTTAAATATGGTCGTAAAATTATAGTAAGGTATAAAGACTCGTATTCATAATCACATTACATTTTTTTTCCATGTTAAATGTGTTTATTAATATCTAAAATATGCTTGCATAGGATAAATTGTCATAAGTCTAGACACCAAAATACTGGCTAAACCCAGTTAAACCTAATGATTCTACTTCTAGTCTCACGAGAATGCTTAATTATTAAAACATTAGATACGAATCTACAGCCTTACACTCTGAATAACCTGCAAAGAAATCCTCTGTATGTGTGTGTGTGTGTGTGTGTGTGTGTGTGTGTGTGTGTGTGTGTGTGTTTCCCTTCAACAATACATACCAAATTAAAAACTTGAATTTCTTTCAGTCTTTTTTTTCCTTTTCGGTTTCCGTACTAAGATTTAACAACAATAAGAAAGTGAAGCTGTGTAGCAACATTTTATTGTATTGTAGGCCTAATACGGTACTTGAAATGAACTAGATTTTTAGTAACAACACTTGGACAGATGAGTTGATTTTTTGAAACTGTGGATGGAATCAAAATCTTCACAGAAAGCCATAACTCCTACCGCTGCTTCACTAGATATAAAATACAGATAACACCGGTCTGCATGAAAATCGATTTCCTTATTGTGAGTTGTGATTCTGAAGCTGTTCGCTGCGCTGAATTCAAAAATGCTACCAGTTTTTTTCTATCACCTACAGTTTTAAAGTTATTAGCAAAACAATTTTGGGGCGTTTTGTAATTTTTTACCTTTTTTATCTTTAATTAATTTCGTTTTTTCATATTTTTCAGATAAATAATTCTAACATTACGTCTTTAAAAT
This sequence comes from Bathynomus jamesi, assembly GCA_023014485.1. Classification (NCBI taxonomy): domain Eukaryota; kingdom Metazoa; phylum Arthropoda; class Malacostraca; order Isopoda; family Cirolanidae; genus Bathynomus; species Bathynomus jamesi. The sequence goes on along the minus strand of JAJOZX010001052.1, from coordinate 454,080 downwards.
TTTAATAATGGCTTCTAGAGGATGTACCCATAGTCCAGACATATTTTGTTATATTTGTGGTCGGTATGTTGTTGTAAAACAAAGGACAAATGTAACGACCTTCATTAAGAGAGCTTATCATGCTTATTTTGGAATTAAATTAGGAGATCAAGACAAAAGTTGGGCTCCACACAAGGTTTGTCTTACGTGTGTTGCGGCACTAAGGAATTGGAGCAAAGGTAAAAAGAAAAGTTTGCCATTTGGGATCCCTATGGTATGGCGCGAGCCTAGAAACCATACCGACGACTGCTACTTCTGTTCTTGCAATGTTAAAGGTTATAATGCAAAGAATAAAGAGAGCCTTCAATACCGAAGTCTTCCATCTGCAATAAGGCCGGTACCCCATGGTCCAGAAGTTCCTATTCTCCGCCCACCCGAGAGTCTGGATCAATACAATTCAGATTCTGATTCAGCTCCAAATCTAGACAATGATGATGTTTACGAACAGCCAACAGCTGACCGAGATCCTAAACCATTAACCCAAGCCGAACTAAATGACTTAGTCAGGGATTTGAATCTGCCTAAGGACTCTGCAGAACTTTTGGGGTCTAGATTGCAGGAGAACAATTTATTGGCATCCGACACACACTTCGCTTGGTCTTAAGTCTTTGGAATAAGTCCTGAAATGTTTGCAAGTAATATGCTTGTCCAAGAGCTAGGAGCTATTTAATTCTGCTTTAATTAGGTTTTACTCTATCACCTGAAGATTTCGTGCTGCAAGGGGTGTTGTAATACCTCATCTGTCCCCAAATGTTAACCACCCATTGATGGGAGGGGAGAGAGTATTTTGCTGGGAACGGGACTGGTTGTTATATATATTTACCCTACATTATTATGTAAGCGTTACTGTAGTCTATAACAACAAAATTTATGGTTTAGCATGTGCAATCCAATGTTGGTCTCGATAAGATGGTTCACATTTGGGGATAAATGGGGGATTTATGAAACACCCTGTAGTAAGAAAACCATACGTGATATGGAAAAACTAACTATATTTTTTAGATCAGCGCACTCAAATTATATACAATCACCAACTAGTTTGTAAAAATCGATCGACAAGTTTTCAAATGTGTACTGGTGTAATCAAACGTATTCTAAACTAAAATTATTTACAAAATAAGTATTACCATTTCTGCTCTTACAATAGCACGTTGCTAGTAGGCAGTAAAATGGCTAAGTGTGAAAATATCCCAAAAGTATGCCCTAGTCAACCTACTGTAGTTACAAAGTCCTCCACTTTCGTAGAAATATATATATACACACTTTTTGGTAAAAAAAATTATCACAAGGATGGCTTTTGAAGTGTCTTGTCAACTCTTGTGGTGAATATTGGAAACTAGCTAATTTAATTAGCTGGATGGTTTCATAAAAGAAAGATGTATTTTATTACTTGAAATGAATAATTATGCAGGAAAGGATGCGGGGAAAGTACAACAACATTAGCTTAACAGTGTTGGTAGGAGTAGTAATAAAGAATATTATTCAGGAACAAATGACTAATTTTAATTTTGTCAAAATGTTCCTGCCTGCATATGCTTGTTAGCCACAATGCCTCGATATATACACAGTATATGTTGCATGAAGGAGGATGCAAGTGCGAAACTCCAAGGCTGCTGAAAACTATACCCTTTTTGAAAGGTTGTGTACTGATGCATGTATGTGTAGTGAGGAAAAGATAGAGAAGTGTGTGTGCTTGAGAGTATGCTGAATTGTTCATGGGTAGAAGAGAGATGGAAAAAGATCAGGTAAGGAGCTCAGTGCTGGGAGAAACGGGGCTTAAACACTTCCTGTCCTCTGGATGAATGATGACGACATTCTGCTCTTTATATAAAATATGTCTTTAGATTTCACTTATGTAAATATGCCTGACTAGTAATTAAGTTTTACATTTTAAATACATGTGTAAAAAGCGTATGGTGGATTATATACATATATTGATTTTGAAAAAGTTTCTTTATCAACGTTTTGTATGAGATCTGAGAAATTAGAAGCAATAACAGTTTATTCATGCAGAGATGCATAACTCTATGCTTGAAAATGTAAAGATTGTGGATTGGTTCATCTTGCTACAATCAGGCACGTATGTACATTGTTGTAAATGGTATGACTGACTGACTCGCGTAGGAAAAATGAAAAGAATGGACTATTATGAGAAAAAAAATAGGAAGCTGCTAACAGACGCTAAATTCGAGAAGTATTAATTGAAGAAATGTAAATAGGTGTTAGTCATGACGAAATAGAAAGATTGATAACAAAAGTTTCTCTACAGTTCAAATACATGTAGAGAGAGAGAATTTCGGTTAAAAATTGAATACGCTAAGGAAAATCAACAGCCAGTTTTCTTTCAGGTGGATATATTAAAAAATAGTATTTTAGCACAAACTTAGCTATCTTTTTATTGCGTTTTATATATACAGTGTATGTATAAATTGTGTGTATATATATATATATATATATATATATATATATGTGTGTGTGTGTCTGTGTGTGTGTGTGTGTGTGTGTGTGTGTATATTATATACTCTTGGTAAACTTATTTGATTTGAAATAAGCCAAGAAAATTACATTATTCTTTAATCTCATAGGTGTTGATTATCTTATGAAATGGTAACTGAGTAAATTTTTAATTATAGACAAAGGAGGAATAAAATAAAGAGACGATTGCAATTACTGGGTTAGAGAAACGTAAGGTTAATAATTGTTATTTACTACTGTGGAAAGAAGTCATGGCGAAGATGAAAAATAAAATTTGATGTTTGTACTTCTAAAATATAAAATTTATGTCATGTGGGCTCTTTTAAAGCATATATATATATATATATATATATATATATATATATATATTGATTTGATAATTCACTATTTGACTCTATTCTAATATGCATGACTAGGCTGAGTTATTGAAGATGTATTTTCATGCATAGCTTAGAACAGCCGCTATAGTTTAACTGGATAATATATGTCTATAAAGGAAGTTTTCGATATTTGAATTTATGAAATATAAAATGCTTGTATTCGCATTCATCTTAGTCTTTTTAAAAGGGCTGATATATATATATATAATAGCTTCCCGTTACGTTGGATAAATGAAATTAAAATTAATTTAGCTAATAGTTTCTTGATCTATTTCGTAATACAAATATTAGAACAAGGCAAAATTTGTTTATGAGTTGACTGTATTTATTCTAATTTTATTTTGTGTGGTATCGTTATTAATATATTAATTCGAAACGATGAGATCACGGACGGCGTTAAAGAAATGTTTGATATTTTTTTGTATTACAGTTCTTGTATACAACATATATATGTTGGTTACATTTACTAGTATATGTATGTATATATCAGCACAATCCTGGTGCTTCAGAAATGGATCTTCTGCACGAAAGCTTGTAACGTTTGTTTGCTTGTTTTTTGTCTGTTTTTGCATATTTGTTTTTGTTTGTCTCATGAAAGAACCCGACAGAAGGATTTTTACTCGTGAAGGAAGGCGAGGATGAATTTTCTTTTTTTTAAATTTATTTTTTGATTTATTTTGTTTAAATTTAATTTTTTTTAAAGACCATGAAAGACACCTTATAAACCTTCATGAAGGACGGTGAGGGGGGGAAATTTTCAAATTGATACATGTCTGTCTCCCCAAACGCGCCCATACTACTGACATCCATGCACTCATCGCTGATAGTCTAGCTTAGGAGTAGATGTGGGATAACGTCTTTGGTTTCAGGGTTTGTGTAAGTTTATATATCGTTGTACACGGTTTATTTTTAGGCTTAGCATCTTTCATATAACATACATGCTTCACTCCATCCGCCTTATATTTTTCATGACATGTAGGACAGTGAATTTCATCGCATTTATGCACAAACTTATCCCAATTATTCACCATATGAAACACGCCACATTCACAGATTCTCATTTTCCTGCAAGTCCCAATTGACTTATGTAGCTCAAAGCATTTATTATTGAAAAATGTACGTCTACACACGTTACATTCCATCTTCTCGGTTTCAACTACACGACTTTCACATTTGGGGCTTTTACACTGCTCACATACCATGAAGCATTCCTTACAATGTTTCACTATATCATCCGCAAACTCAAGACATCCCTTACACAAATCATGATGTCTTCTATATTTTCGACTTTTATTATAACTAGCGTAGAGAGTCCTTATATTACGGATGGGGAGATACGATGTTCCTGACAATCCTAAAATAAGTAGAGATCTTGTACGACCTCTCACACAGCTTTTAAAAACATACACAGTCCTACGACGATCATCCATTCCAAATATAACTATACGAACATTCATTTCCTGCTCTACCCTTCTCAGCTCTTCATGACCCATATTACACTCAAACTCAAGCTTACAACCTGAAGCCAATCTACGAGCACGTTGCACAACGGTAGACAACCAAATATTTTTGACCCGGGTATTCAGTACAGTAAATATATGGGCTAAGACTACTGCTATAAAGCCGCAACCACGATCGACGTTTATATGTTTTCTTTAAATAGACTGAGAATTGAAATTAAGAGTATAAGGTGTGGCACTATGACCCGGAATACTTTGTCAATATCTAACGTGAAGTTGTCCATATTGAAGCGTGTACTACTTTGAGAGGCCTGCATTATACGGCCCAAGATATATTCTATGTCTACAGCTGCCAAGAGTCTGAACGGTATTACTACCCAAAAATCATCTACATCCCTGTCATCTGACCCGAACCTGAAGGACAACCTCGTCCGGACTTCATGTTCGTCTCGGTTCTGAAGGGCAAACTCCACAACACGCTCAACTACACAGGGCTCAAGGGTCAACCCTGACCACGTACCGATTTCTAGTCAGGGCAGGGGTGGGGACAGTGATGGGCATCGATACATGAAAATCGCTAAAGCGATACCGATACATCGATACATGAAGAACGTCTTAGGCGATACCGATACGCCGATACTTTCTAGATGTCTTAAGCGATACCGATACCGATACATGTATCGCCGGTACATTTTTATAATTATTCATTTAATATGTAGGTATTAGATATTATTGTTTATACTAGTAATTTGTACGCACTGTAAGTAAAATCAACATTTTAATGGGTTTTATAAATGTAAATAAAAACAATTGCTTTATTTAATGAAAGTATGTTTTAATTTTGTAGGATACATGAATGACTGAAAATATTACACTAACAATTAAAAGTAATTACTATTACCCTTCAAAAATACTAGCTGGCTAAACATCTGGTCAGACAGTCTACTCCTTTTTGGAGCGTGAATGTGACCAGCCAAACTAAACAACCGTTCTACAGGAGCAGAGGATGGTAGTGGTGTGTTATACTTCAGAAAGACCAGTAGAATTCCTGGGTACTGCCTCAGAGATTGGAGAGAATGACTTCCGTCACCCAGATACTGTAAAACTTCCATCTCAGTGGAATCTTGGGTTGCAGAGACAGTAGTGGAAGCAGACTCATAACAGAAGAAATCATCTGCAATTCCGTGCACTCAACACCGAGTGGGCGTGGCCAATAGTGTTGCAACACCAATGAGCGTTTCTATATTATATGAGCGTGTTTAAACGTTGCGCCGAACTGTGTGACGTGACCAGTAGAGTAGTACTGTCATTAAATAAATATTTAATAATATTATTATTTATGTATATTCATAAATATAACTCAGTAGTGTCATATTATAACATCTATTTAAATATTTAAAAATTCTTATTAATGTATCGATGTATCGAAGTATCGATTTTTTCGATACATTTAAGAAAATTGACCTTAGCGATACCGATAAATCGATACTTTTGTCAAGTAGCTAAAGCGATACCGATACCGATACAAAAGTATCGATCGATACGTATCGGCGATACATGTATCTAGATACTGCCCATCACTGGGTGGGGGTTATAGTGCCACACCTTATACTCTTAATTTCAATTCTCCGGTTATTTACAGAAAGCATGCTGCTGCTGGTGTGGAGGATGTACCCGGAATTGAACAGGAATAAGGGGGTATATTTGAGGAGGGAGCTAGTGTGGGGGTTGTGTCATAAGACGTAGAGGGCTGGGGCTCTATTACTGGGGGTCTAGGTACCGGTGCATTCCTGGCATGTTTTATACCTGACGTGGAAGGATCTTCATCATCGTGCCTCTGCTTTGAACTGCCACGTGGTGGTGGTGTCGCTGGTGAGGGTTCGTCTGCGGGGTTGGAGTCTGTAGCTACACTGTCATCGGGGTCTTGCGTAATATCGATAAAGGAGTGCTGTACATCCTCGTCATTCACGGTTTTGTGGAAGAAGAAAAACAAGAATATAAGGAGCAGCACCTAAATTTTGTTATATTTTGTAAATGCTCCACTTAGGTGTGTGACGTGTTAGACATGGAATCTGTAGAAAAATTCAGGTTCACAAGTCCATCCACATGTATTATATCTGGCCCTACAGGATGTGGTGAAACTGTCTTTATGCTTAAAATCATTAACGATAAAGGGGAGATGTTCTCAAAATTTGTGCATAAAGTAATATGGTGCTACTCGACGTACCAATCAGTGTTCAACGAGTACCAAGATGATATTTTGTCTCACAAAAGCGTATATGACGTTAATTCGTTAAAGGGAAATGAGCATACAGTCATTGTAACTGACGATCTCATGTTGGAAATGGATAAAACGTTTACCGAGATATTTACAGTGTTCTCCCACCATCTTAACATAAGCGTATTCTTCATCAGAATCTATTTTTCATAAATTGGGGTATTAGCGAATCAAATGTTCCCGAATCAGTGTAACGAGTTTTTGGAGGTTTAAAAAGAAGCTACAAATCAGCGTTACGGGTAGTTGCTTTGTGACCTTCACCCGCGAAACACGTTTAGGGTGCTTCTAAGAACGAATATATTCCCAAACGAGCCTGAAACGGTGTATATTCCAGAATGACAAATAGGCTGAAGAAATACCGTGAATTAATAAAAATCTATCAACGATTGGCCCGGGCATTGCAGCAGATGTTTGTTAAAAATATCGACTCCAACTTTTTAAAATGCATCTGTGAAATCTCTCTTAATGTTATAAAATGTAATGTGCAAATGAAACTCCCTCAGAAGGCTCGCCTACGTCGTTAGAAGAACATAATACGTACGCTCGCTCGTAAAAGTCAAACTGTGGGAAAGAAAAAGCGAATTATTGTACAAAGAGGGGGATCATTCCTCCCAATCTTATTTTCAGTTTTGGGGCCTTTACTGACTAGATTAATATAATGAAGAAAGTGGTAGTGATTCCACACGAGGTGTATGCTTCACTGCAAAGTTCAAAGAAGCCAGACACGGTTCTAGAACCCTGTAAAAGCAGGCTTAAAAGAATGGAAAGCGAATTGTTAGCCCTATTAAACAGTGAAAAGTCACCTGATGAGAAAAGGATCTTGTACCAAGAGGCTCTGCAGAAATTTCTTCATGAGTACAAAGATTATAAGAATCCGACAGAGTTCCCCGTGGTTATTAGGCACAGCGCGAATAACGATGAGCATGTCGATATAGAACCTGGGACGACGTTAGAGATGACTAACCAAAGAATAACGGAACGCAACACATCGAGCATGTATTTAAAAGCAGTCTCCCACATACATTGAGGAATAAAGGCTTACGTCTTTATAATCTATTGAGTGAGGACCCTATCATAGAGTGGACCGATACAGGCGACTTGGAGCAAGTCTCGCATGTGCCACAACTGAGTACGCCATCACCCTCACCAGTAGCATCTCTGAAGAGAAAGAAGAGACCAAACAACAACGGCCAACCCTATCCACGTGTCTCTAAAATACGCAAATGGCTAACATATTAAGAAAACGTTATTATGACATTTCTAACACTGCCTCCTATGGTGTTGTTAATAGGCTGTACAGAGGTGTTTACAATGATGAAGTAGGGAAAAAAGATGATGAGAGGTTTTTGCCGGAGCAGGACGCTTATACATTTCATAAGCCTGTGAGAAAAAGGTTTAGAACGGCCAAGACAACCGCGGCTTTGATTGACTCTATTTCGTAAGCGGATTTAACAGACATGCAAACATATTCAGTGTATAATGATGGCTACAGCTACATCCTATTCATAATATCATAGATGTATTCTCTAGATATCTGTGGTTAATTCTTCGAAAAATAAATCGCATGAAACAGTTGCTAACGCTACCAAAACACTGATGTTGAAAGAAAACAGGGTTCCAGGCTATTTTTGTACGGATATGGGGAAAGAATTTATAGGCCGAGTTTTTCAGGACATGTTGGCAGAGTTTAATATCAGTTACTACACTAGCAATTCTATACATAAGGCCTCTTTAGCTGAGAGAGTTAAACGTACCATAAAGGAGCGCATGCATCGCTATTTTACACATAAAAACACATACAGATATATAAACATTCTGGGATCATTGGCCTCGTCATACAACCGTTCGCACCATCGCACGATTGGCACAACACTTAACGAAGTTTTAGAAAAAGGTACGCACACAGAGGCTGATGTGAGAAGAGATGGAACACCGCCGCACACTCTACACGTTTCCAAATCAATGATTATGTAGTGCTATCGCGTTCGGGAAATAGATTCACGAAGGGATTTGATCAACGATGGACACGTGAAATTTTTAAAGTTTGGACTCTGAGACCTAAAGGCGAGATAATGATGTATTACGGTGAAGATTTGAATGGGGAAGAAATTGCAGGAGGCTTTTACGGCGAGGAGTTGCAGAAAGTGACATTTAATTTAGGAAAAAATGTGTTTAAAATTGAAAAAAAATTTCGCAGCAAAGGTTCAGGAAAGAGAAAAATGTACCTGGTGAAATGGCGAGGATGCCCAGAAAGCTTCAACACCCATATAAAAGCTGCTGTAATAATGAAGCTTAAATAGTATGCAACATGGCGCCTAACCACTTCTATGTCACACTCCCGTCCTCTTCTCTATCTCTATATCCTAACAACACCTTGGCCAACTTTGTAACAGAACTCCATAGGCCCATTGAATTGGAACGTGATTCGTATGAAGTTGATGTTTGTGAATTCCAGTTAGCCACCAAATTTTTAACTCTTGAAAATGAACACGTCATATTTCTGATCCTTTGAAGATTCGATGAGTGTGAAAAATTAGGCATAACCTTAGATAACACTATGCGATCAGTCCTGTTCGGTGGGGTACAGTACCATAGTACAACTGTAACACTAGGACTCCGTCATTATGACACAGCCACGGACATTGTTACGGGCTTAAACAAGAGTCATGAAAAGTCGTACCTGACAAACGATTTACTTTTTGGAATCATAAACATAGACACGCCTGCACGCACGTTGAAGTTAAAATCAACGCTTAGTAGAAATATTAAAGACAAAGAGCTGTTCACAATTGTTGTCGAGGGGTCGATATGGTGCAGCCCTCCAAAGAGACACCTTTCACGAGGCATAACATGACTTGTCCAGCTTAACCTCTTAACGCCTGAAGATTTTGTAGGGTTAAGTTATGAATGCGTGTATTGGAAACGGTACAAATTCGACCCAGTGGTCCAAAAGAGGTTAATGTATCAGTTGAAATTGGAGAAATTGCTATATTTACAGCAATATCATGGAGCATCAATTTATTGGGGACACCCAGCGAGCCTGCTCCGCATTGTACACATTCCCAACCATAGAGGGAAGAGTTTGAGCATTACATATGACAAGCCCCATTTTGTGAATGTTGCGACTAATCTATTAACCAATATCTCAATATATATAAGAACGATTGAGGGAAAAAATTTCCCATTCGGTGATGGGAGCTTAACAGTGAAGCTACACTTTCGTCGCATTCAGTTATAATGACCCGAAGGACTTTCACAGTCTAGCGAGGGGTGAGATATCAGCGTGGGCGTGGGCTTGGATCCATTTTTTCGACCATACTACGCACGGCTATCCCATTGTTGAAAAAGGGTGCTAGAAACCTCGGGAGGAAGGCGTTACAATCAGGTTTTAACGCAGTAAAAGAAATAATGGGTAGAACTAAACCAAAAGAAGCTCTAAAAAAACATTTAAAACGTACACGGGACGAAATCATCAAATTTTCAAAGAGAAAAATGCGTGGTGGGAGAAAGAAGAAAAAAAGGACTGTCCGAAAGAAGGGGTTACCACCACGTGGCACTAAACCTAAAAGGACATCAAAAAAGAAGTGTTCTAAACGAATGAAGCCTATGGCTGATCATTTTTTTAACTGATATAAGCTGTGGACATTGCTCTCACGAATCATAGGCTGATTACTACTTGTCGAGAGAGGTAGCACTATTTCTGACTCGTCATGGCGCGCTTCATCAATCCTTGTAGCTCACAATGTTGTAAATCGGAGCTGTCCCTCTTTCATATGCCCCCTACACAGGTTTCTATTGAGCATAGTGACTTTATTACAATTAACCCATTAACACAATTGTTCAGCAAGTGCCCCTATAGAATTCGTGATACCCAGCTCAGGCCCATACTTTTTTGATCCAAGCTGCATGCACATGTACGCTAAACTGCGTATAGCTCATTCAGATGGAACGGACTGTGATGGTAGTTACTCTGCATATCCTGAAACCAACTTTCTACACTCCATATTCAGCCAGTGTGAGGTGTATTTAAATCAGGTCAACATCTCGGTAAGAAAGGGTTATTATCACCTGCGAGCCTATCTGGAAAATGTCCTCAACTTTTCAAAAGACGCGAAGGATGCCTTTTTAACTGCCGAGGGCTATTATCAGACTAAAGACGAAAGTAGTATAAAGGATAAATTTAAAAATTCTAAAAAGATATACGAGTGTTTTGGACGTCTGCATACAAACTTCACGTTCCAGGAGAAACTGCTTATGAATGGGGTGGATATGAAGTTAAAGCTCACCTGCACGAATCCTGAGATCTGCATAAATCTGGGGCCTGATCAAAAAGAGGGCGCAAAACCCGTTGTGATTCACATCATGGAAACATATCTCTGCGTACGGCGAGTGAAATTAAGTTCGCCGAAATATGTAGAAATTGAAAAAAATTTAATACACACCACAGTAAAATACCCAGTTAACAGAGTACAGATGAAACTATACACGGTTCCCGCAGGGTTGGCCTCGAAGCAGCTAGAAAACGTGGCCATGGGAGTTTTACCTAAAAGGTTATTAATTGGAATGCAGGATCACGCTTCGACGAATGGAAAATATAAAAAGTGCGCCTTTAAATTCGAAAATTTCGAACTTAAAACTACAGGGTGTCCCAAAAGTCCCTATCTATTTTGTTGAAATAGGCTGAATTTCAAATGAATGTTTTAATGACATGATTGCATGCACCTTTCTAGACAAATATATGCATTAGATTTCTATTTTAATTATTTTTAAATTTTTAATTAATTTTTTCAGATCCATATCATTGGTGATGAATGTGCATGAACGCGTTATGATAGTAACATGTCGCATCAGTGGAATAAAATGTTGTGAAATTAGAGACCGATTCTCAAGAAGGTTTCATAAGCCTGGACCAACAGATAAAGCAATTCGTGAATTGGAGAATAAATTCAAAAGGACTGGATCTGTGCATGATGAAGGAAGAAGTGGACGCCCAAGAACAGTACAACAAAACATTGAATCTGTTCGCATAATGTTCGAAGACGATCAAAGAATGTCAGTTCTCCAAGCATCCCACAGATTGACCATACCCAAAACAACTGCTCACAGAATCTTGCGTTCGACGCTGAAGAAGTGTTATCACATTCAGCTGTTACACAGCTTACACGAGGAAGATTTTCAAAAAAGAGCAGCAATGTGTGCGGAACTGGTCGATCAAATCCAAAATAATAACTTAATGGACCACATTTTGTTTAGCGATGAGACGACTTTTCACACCTGTGGTAAAATCAATCGACATAATTGTCGCATCTGGGCTAATGAAAAGCCAACTGAGTTCACTGAATGGGAAAGAAACTCACCTAAAGTCAACGTGTAGCTTGGAATGACGAGGCTACAGTGACAGGGCCTGTTTACTTTGATATGCTTCCAAATTTTTTAGACCCTCAACTTCTTGAAGATGGCATTCTCGACAATGTAGTCTTTCAGCAGGATGGAGCACCATGTCATTATGCCAGAATTGTTCAGACATACCTAAACGAGCGTTTTCCAAATCGTTGGATTGGACGTGGGGGAAATAGGCCCTGGGAAGTGCGATTTTCGGATTTGACCCCATTGGATTTCTTTGCTTGGGGTTTCATTAAATCAGAGGTCTATCGCAGAAATATTCGAGATTTACCAGATCTGCGAGATCGCATTAGGCAAGCAGTTGAGAAAATAACCCCTGAAATGCTCGGAAATGTGTTCCGCAATGCAGCTGACCGCTTTGCGATTTGCTGAGATACAGATGGAGCACATGTGGAAACTACTAATTAAAGATTTTAATGGTGTAATACTTGTAATTTGTATAGAAATACATCTGTATTCAGGTCAGTGTGACATTTATTTGAAATTCAGCCTATTTCAACAAAATAGATAGGGACTTTTGGGACACCCTGTATAACTATATATGTCAATAGCGTTGCGTTGGGCGGGACTATGGATACGGACTAATCAGACGCTGTGTTCCCGCTTTGCGTGAGAGCTTTTAGTAATCTGGCCCATATTGCTGATGGCTGTGACGAGTTTGGGATTGTCGTAACGCAGAAAGAATTTTCGATCAATTGAACCTTCACCCGTTTGATATCACCCCCGACTTATCTGCTAGTGTAAATACACACTTAAGTCCTCAACAAAGTTGGAACATCTCAGTCAGATTGCAATTCGCCAACCCTATAAACGCGCCTATTAGTGTACTAGTATACCTCGAATCACAAGCTCTAATAGAAATTGACCGCTTCAGGAACGTAGTCACAGACTTTTAAAATGGACGCGAATACACTCCAGAGAGTAATGAAAAGTGACCGAGTCTCACGGCCCAAATTTATCGGTGTGTTTGCGAAGAATGAAACTTTGAAATTGCCAACTACGAGAGATTGGTGTAGTCTTATTGTCAATACGGACATTGTGGGGGGCGAGGAGATTCATTGGTTTGCAATCTATTTTAAAAATAGGGAAAGAATGTACTATTTTGATTCACTCGGCACTCAGCCCTGGATTGACCATGTTGTACAATATATCGAACAGCTGCATTTCCCTGAAATTGTCCGGAATCCTTACCGTTTCCAAGGATATTTTATTAATACTTGCGGCATGTACTGTCTTTCATTTCTCCTGCACATGTCACGTGGGAGGGGATTTATAAATTTTTTAAAATTATTCGATTTGTGCGACACTGAGATGAATGATGAATTGGTATGCAGATAGATAAAAAAAAAAGGTTCCCATTTGTGCGCACTCGCTGTATTGTGTAAAGTTTTACGTGTGTATATATAATTGTAACTGTAAAATGTCTCCAAAAATGTTAGTCTTATTTAATGGACGCTAGATCTGTAAGTTGAATTGTACTAAAACATGATTTCTACAATTAAATAAATTGAATGAAAATACAATGTTTTGTTTTTAACCACAAAAAATACTTACATTAGTTTCTCGATGACATGGCAGTCGTTGGTTCGAATGTGAGCCAATACCTCGACCTCTGCATTCAGGCCACTGGGTTCGCTGCTCGGTAAAACCTCCAAATCGCCCTCGATTATTTGCCTTTCTTCAAAGCTGTCGGGAAAAGTAGCTATAACACAATCAAGTTCTGCATCGGTCCTTTAAGAAGTTACTTGATTAGTTCATACTGTATCTTTTTTAATTAAGATCCACTTTTTCATAAATCGAATTGTATTCAGAAAGCCGAGCTCAGTACTAATGCAAACTAGTCTATAATTGAGGATACCCGCTATGAAACATTTACAATAAAATATGAGGAATAGAAATGTATTATTAACCACACCATATATATATATATATATATATATATATATATATGCCGAAATAGCCACGAAGAAAACAAAATGAACAATAATTAGAAACCTATTGTTTTTCACCAAAATACACACAGAGGAATTTATATATATATATATATATATATATACATATATATATATATGATGAGAGAGAGGGAAAGAGAGCGTTGCAAGGCGTTACAAGTACAGTAATTTACAGCGCCGGAAATACTTTTATCCTAACTGTACATACTACGCAATGCCTACCATCACAGGTTCTCGAGCCCAGGACCGTTGTAATTTTTTAAAGTTTTAGTAATTTTAAAACCCTACCTGAAGAACTTTCTATAAATTTATTAAACGTAAATATTTGATAAACAAAACTTACTCTCTAAATACTTAATAGAACCATTAATTACAGAAAGCCTAGAACAGTAACCTGTAGTAAACATGCAATTATATGTCAGGACACCGCGATGTATATATGGGAGGGGAGAGTTACAATAAGAGAAAATGTAGGATAACGTACTCGGGTAAAATAATAAACACAATCAACTATCCTAACTGGGCTCAAAATGTAGATTAGCTGGATGCACTACGCATGATCAGCCAGCACCGGGTAATGATCCCGGGACCGGGTTGTTAACACATACTTCCATATATATAGAAAGAGACAGTTATAATAAGAGAAAATGTAGGATAGGCTACCGGGGTCAAATAATAAACACAAAGCGATATCTTAACTGGGCTCAAAATGAAGATTAGTTCGGTATGCTGCGCATCGAACTCCTGCCTATCTCAGTACTAATGCAAACTAATCTATAATTGAGGATACCCGCTATGAAACATTTTACAACAAAATGGAACGAGTTGAAAATGCATTATCACTTTCACATCATATACATATATATATATATATATATGTGTGTGTGTGTGTGTGTGTGTGTGTGTGTGTGTGTGTGACGAAATAGCCACGAATGAGCAAATAATAAACAACATGAACGCCTAACCGGGTCAAAAGGAAGAATAACTGGGTTTGCTACGCATCGTCTGACAGCAGCGGGTCTATAAACCGGGACCGCAGGCCATTCTTTAAAGGTTTAGTAATTCTAAAACCCAACCTGTAGAATTTTCTATTAATTTATTAAACTTAAATACTTCATAAACAAAATTTACTCTCTAATTAAAATACATTAATTACAGAAAGCCTAGCACAGTAACTTGTAGTAAACATGCAATTATATGTCAGGACACAGCGATGTATATACGGGAAGGGAGAGTTACAATAAGAGAAAAATGTAGGATAGGGTACCCGGGTCACATAATAATCAGCACGCAACTAGCCTAACCGAAATCAAAAGGAAGATTAGCTGGGTATGCTACGCATACCGGGTCTCAAACCCTGGACCGCAGGCAATCCTTTAAAGGTTTGGTAAATCTAAAACCCTGCCTGTAGAACTTTCTATAAATTTTTAAGTTATCAGGTGCAGGGAAACAAACGTGCAATAAAATTTCACTTTCAAAGGACACCTTCAGCGCATAATAAAATTCACTGTCTAAATGACAGTATGAGGAAGGAAGATTAGCTGGGTGTGCTACGCATCGTCTGCCGGCACCGGGTCTCGACCCCTGGGCAAATATCCTTTTAATTCCTTTTATTACGACTTTTCATAAATTATAACACTTGCACTGAATGAAACGATATATATATACATAGCCCGGCCTTTCGTTTAAATCACAAACTAGTTTCCCAATCGGCATTTATTATGTTTTTTATAAATTATTTAACACTGGCACTGAATGAAACGATGTGTACATAACCCGAATCACAAATTAATTTATTTACTTACATTTCAATGTCCACTTCATCGGCTGTTTCTTTCTCTCAGTCACAAATTTCTGCAATGCTTTGTGTTGAAAGTATGGCGTTCCGGTCAGCCGCTCCGAAAAGGTGGAGTGTAACCCCTGCATATAGGTCTCCGCCTTCAAACAACTGCGGGGAGCAGTAAAGCTGTTGTGATTGACTCATGGAGATATATTTCTATAGTTACTCGTTGATAAATACAGCTGTTGTGGAATCCAGATGAAAATGCCCCGTTTTATATACGCGGTCGTAATTGTAACCACCCCAATAGCTGAATCGCGAGTTTCCTATTGGCCGTCGGTGAAATTTGGATGGGCCATAACGTGTAAACGTGACTACCCATCAACCAGAGGTCCTGAGCTCGTTCTGAAGCTCCGCCCATTGGGCTGTAATTGGGCGAGTCGCGAATTTTGGGGGCGTGTCAAATATAACTTATCCATTCTATAAATTTCTTTCAGAAAAGAAACAGATTCGAGGAGAGAGAGAGAGAGAGAGAGAGAGAGAGAGAGAAAGAGAGAGAGAGAGAGAGAGAGAGAGAGAGAGAGAAATTTTGTTTAGAAAATTAAATTTGCTTTTCTGAGGCGTCAAGCAAACTGACCAGGCGCCGATCTGCCGCAATCTAAATTCCATCGAACCGTTGCTTCTTTCTAGAGCCAAAAACATTATTTATTAATTGTTTTAATATATATATATATATATATATATATATATATATGAAAATTATTTCACGAAAGTAACACGTGAAAAATATTTATGATGAATAAAACCACGAAG